>SJOL01009519.1:382792-420081 GCA_004794785.1 Opisthorchis felineus | reverse complement strand
ACACAGAACCCAAGTAATCAAGCACAAAACTTACCAACGCAAGCTTCGTTGTAAAACTGTGCACTGGCACCTTTAATAAAATGAAGACAATTCTCCCGTCTAGGCAGTGGTTTTTGGAAGTATGTGTCTGCCACCTCAACTTGATGTGAAGTGATGCAACGAAGAAAATATTGCAAAACACTGGAAGGAATCGGTGTATTTTGAAGGTGACGAGGTTTAACACGATTATTGTGAGTCAGATAGAAAGTTATAAACACCATGCTAATGTTCGTTGGTTTCAGCTGATGCAGTCCTGGTCACCTAACAGAAGATGTATGACGTAATGATCAGTCAGCCAGTTGGCATGAAACTAGTCCATTTGCATTTGGCTGCTTGCGACGCGACAATTTTACAGTAAATGTGGTGGTTTTGATGCACGACGGCCACCGGCTGCAGCAGCCATAACTTCCAGGGTCAATGACGGTTGGTGTGCCTATCTACAAAGCTACTAAGCTAACTGTTAAAAATTTGATTCTTCATAACCTATCCAAAGACCGTCATTTCGAAGAATTGCGCAGTTCCAACAGTAGAGCCCAAATGCACATGTCCTTCGTCAGAAAAAAACTAGCCCTAATATCTAAAACCCCACAAAACGTGTGCAGCGTTTAAGTCTCCGTAATGTCCTGATATGGCCGATTGAATTTCGATTAGATATGTTGTGGGCTTAGTTATGTACATTCGACGCTGGCCCAAAACTCGGTTTTATGCGTTTATGATTCGCATGAAATATGTTCTGCCTGGTGCAGAAATAAGGCAGCTTGGTGGCAACCAACAAATTTCTGGTGCAGCGCTGCTTGAATAAGAGGCCTTTCATTTGCTTGCTTGCATATTTGTTCTGTATCTTTTAAGATCGGTTACGATGGACGGCAGTCCTTAAGTTTTCTTCTTGCAATATGGAGTATCATGATTCACTGGATAGCATACTGCGTACGATAGTTTCGTAAATATTGAGCCTCAGCGAAATTAAAGGCACTCACCTTGATAAAACAGCAGATGGGGTACCAAGATGAAGGTGAAGTAGGTTAGAAACATTGTTGCAACACACCAGTGTGAGTTTACGCAATTAAACCCTTATATATAGTGTGATTCTGCCCAATGAAATCATCGTCGGGAGGTGAACATTATTCGTTATTGCCAAATTTATATAAGCTTGCAAAGCACACAAGTGGTTCTAACCTGATGTGTTAATATGCAATGTATCTATTGTCTCAATTTTCTTATGTTGGTCTAGCCAAAACTTGCACGTGTTCGTGTTACTTAGCTCACAGACATTGCATTTAATTAGGGGTTCCTGAATTCTGCTTACCCTTTTTTATCACAATATGGATAAAAAAATTGATGACGCTGTTCATCGCTAGAAACTCCTAACTTCTTGACCAACTGTTTTAAAAGTGTAAAAAGCGAATTGTGTTTGCCGACTTACTCTTCCACACGGACGACACAACTTACTGTCAGATCTACAGCATTTTTGGACACTTCTTGGAGATCATTTGTGAACATGTGAAGTGTTGTTATATGATCTTGAAATGATACGCAGAAGCGGTTAACACAGGAACGGATGTGTGAAGCGATGTTATTGCTAGAACCTGGGCACACAAATCTTAGTCGACTGGACTTTAACGTAACGTCTTTGCGAAGCACCAAGTAGTGTACTATGAAAAGCGTGTAATAAAAAACTTGTTTTCTGTACAAGCTCTGAAGCTGATAACGCACGAAAAGAAGGCACCTTCACACGTTAGCGACCGACGCATTACTGTCTCCGTGTTACTTAGTGTGAAAACTGAACCCAATAAACAGCTTAGATTTTGCTTGTAATGAAAGTGTTTACTAAAGATGCAACGCAGCCGCAAGAGTCCTCAACTCTACTCGAGAAATGATTGCTAGAAATGGAGAATAATTAGTTTTCATTTGTATTGTGTTTACTGTCTGTCGGAAATTCCAGATCATTCGCAAAAGGTATCCGCATCTGATTGGCACAAGAATATGCATGACTGAGATTCTACAGTACATGAATTCGAGGGCCAGATCTGCCCTGCAATTTATTTTGATTTTAAGCAGATTTAATTTTTCCGTTCAATCTTTGCAGCACGGTAAACTGAATGGTGCTTAATTAAACCATCTTCTTAAGCGCTCACTCAATAATCAAATAGTGTGAACGAAATCCGGCTTTTATCTGCAATATATTATCTGTATGACGCTGGCTTTTGAAGTGGCAGTTTTTATGGCAAATAAATCTTTGGTCTCTTCATAAAAGCCAGGAACTCCAAGGTTGATATCCTCACTGTGAACTATTCAAAATAAAACACAACTTTTGAAGATATATCATTTTCACAAGACATGCGCCGTTGAGTGTGTAAGGGAAAAGTGTACCAAATAATCATTTATTAAATGGGGCTGGTCATCGAATAAAGAACGCAGAAGTATATTATGCGCATATCCAGTTTGATGTTACTACATTTGTGTGCTCTTCTCGCAAATGACTCGATAGTTGCATTCTGCAGGCGTAAACCACAGAATGTCTATTATGGCTTTCCAACATTCGGCTATTTTATCATTTGACGTTTTCTGTCTGTTTTACTACCTAGATGTTTCTCCAACTCTGAGCTTTCCAACAGAATAACGCACATTTTCAAACTATAGCTTACACTGGTTTCAAAGTACCTCAAAATATGTGCTACAGTAGTCATTCAAAGAAGTAAACTAACCGGAACAACTGTAATAGACAGAACAATTAATTTAACTTTGGTGCACATTTCGTTAGCATTATTGCGGGGAAGCAAATTAGATAGAGCACTCCCCATGTCACAAGTTATTTGAACTATTTCTTCCATCGTCATAAACTTATTCTATGCCGTTTGAAACATGATTCGTTTTGTTGTTGTTTTGTTTGATCTCTGTTTCCATTGTTACTGTGTGTAGAAAAATAAGGCTGCTGTGTGCTGGCGGTTCATCGAAATAAATTGCACAGTACACTGCTGCATGCATCCAGGAGGAAACAGAACATGCATGCACAATACTAGAAATATAACTAGTAAATACGTTTAGAAACAGACTTTTATTTCAACGGACGTTTTCTTTTGTTCAACTTAGTTTCTAAATAAAATGGAGCTTATGTGTTCATCATTAATCGTTCAGAAGTGCTCCGACCACGGCACATATAGCAAAATGTGACATGTATGCATTATTCATTTCTAAAGTGATGTCCTTGAAAGTTCCTCAACAACTTTGTGGCGAAGCTTGCGATCTTGAAGTGTGTTGTATGTGGACCTTAACTTGGAATGAATTGATAATCAGATATGGGTTGTTTGCATAAACTGAGATAAGAAACTTCAAAATTAAAGTAGTTTACGGTGGAAGAGTTACCAAAACTGTCTAAACACTACTAGGAAGCTGTTCACCCACGTTCATCATGCACACTACCGTATTTTCTCTGATGATCACGTTTAAAGACTGCATAGTACCACGTGAGCTTCGCAACCTTTGGGTCTTTGCTTTTGTTTATGCTCAAATGGACAGAAGAGTCGCCCGTACTTATTAGCCTGGAGATATTGTTGAACCATGTTTGCGAACTGTAGTTCGTGGGGCATTACATTTGTCGGCAAATATTCTCGTTTACTGGCAAATAATTTACTGTTTCCCAGATGCCTTGCGCGGTAAAACGTGGAAGAGAAAAGATATCTACGTTTTTGTTTTTGTAAATTTTATTGAGTTATTTAAGAATAAGGTTTCCATCATTAAGGGCGCCAGCTGCTCCTTCGCTGCTCTGTTAGGGCATGCAGACCAACAGCGTTCCTTGAATATTCGTTACCTCCTACCAAATAGACAGCTTGTTGCCCTCTGTGAACCCACTGAATATTGCGGGTCTGACGCTTACACATCCGTTGTTTACAGTTGATCCTTCTGAGAGTCAGTGTTCTGGCTGGAGCCTTGCGAATGTGTTATTGACACAATATACAAAAATACAAAAATTGGGCAAGCGAATCTGATGCAGGATGAAAGGCTTCAAAATTGCCGCATTATATGATTCTAACCGACTAAGCATCCTAAAAGTTTCGATGCTACGGGCAGATTTTGTTGTGGAGAACAGCAACGGTCGTTTATCTTTGATGAAAACGACGAGTTGGCTACTTATTGTCTTGAAATATGGCCACAAAAATCAAAGTGCATGATCGGGATTAAATCGTGTTGGAGTTTTCTGTCGAATACGATTCATTCTTTGCAGACTTGATCTGGTACTTGGTCTACTAT
Organism: Opisthorchis felineus; assembly: GCA_004794785.1. Lineage (NCBI taxonomy): Eukaryota > Metazoa > Platyhelminthes > Trematoda > Opisthorchiida > Opisthorchiidae > Opisthorchis > Opisthorchis felineus. Next base: position 415,794 of record SJOL01009519.1, on the reverse strand, counting down.
TTAGGTGCGGTAGGTACTAGGATCGTTTGTAATAAACTGCTCTTGAGTATATCAGTCTTCGATAAGTAAAGTAAGTTATTCAATAATAACGCGTCTCCTGCTTATTTCGGTGGTTTAGTTGATATAATAACTTAGTTGAATAATAACTAACTACTCATGTTTATCGCTCTACTGAAGCCTCGCCGTTAAATCTTTGTGTGCTTTACTCACGTGAAGACACTGGTAAGGTACTCAGTGATTAATGAACAATCGTAGTCACAGGGAGTGTGAATGTTTCCATAGTATGTGTATGTCGCCGTAGAAACTACACCTGTGAGTGACACCAGCACAAATACTCTCTCAAACATTTCACTTGATTTATCCATGGATGATCCATTTCAATAATTCTAGACACAAATTTGATTACTCGGATTACAATTTTACCTCAATTTGGTTTTGATAATTTGTAGTTGTATGCATAAGCCAATCATTCGGTTTATATAAAATACGGATTCAGTGAGGTAAGATTTATTTTGAGAAAAAAGGTAGCTGACTTAACGCGTTCAAACATCTTAAACATGCGACGAAAATGAAGGGTCGTTGGGCTACCATTTTCTTCACAGTGCTGTGATGGTTTTGCTTTGCTCTGCTCAAATCTTTCTGGTACTGGCACGGTCAGTGTTTTTACTTTTGAAGGTGGGTCAGTCGATCCAAACGAAAAGAGCAGTCGATCAAGTCGATCAAGGTATCGGGCAAACCAATCACACTGCCACCTTTTACACCAGATAATGTAGTTATGTTGATGGGGCCACGTGGGGTAGTAATCGCACGGCTACAGCACATGATAGCCGTCCGGAGTTCAACGATTCTGCTCATATAATATCCGATGTTTAGGTAAGTGCATCGTTTTTAGTGTAGACTCACTAGGATAATTGCATCAGGCAGCTCAAACAAGAGTTATGTGAACGAATATTTAACCGATTCCCCAAACTACTGACATTTTTGGGTGCATGTAAAACACCATTTAATTGCAAATAATGAATCAATAATAACCAATGTAAAGTGCATTGAGCAAAACTACTGGCGATGAAAAATTAAAGGAGAATTCACTTTTTTAACGCAGAACGTCAGAAGAGTCAGCCGCGATGGGCTGCAAAATACACTACTGCGAAAATATTCACACTTTCTACATAGTGAACGGTTCCTTCGGTGTACAAATTCTTGCGATGCCAAAATGACAGTGAGAATAGTGGAGTTGATGATGCTGTAGTAAATACATTAATACAGATGTATGGTACACGGTATTATATATTGAAAAGACGTTGATTGGTATTTAGTACAATGCATCATGAGATACGACATTAAAAATAAGCAGCTTTCAAATGAGACACCATGATTAGGATCCGTGTTGACCGTAAAAATGAGTTTATATCCATTGAAAAGCAGATTCTGTGCATTCTAATATGTTATTTAAATCTTTGTGGTGCGAATATGAATGCATTTTTCGAGTGTAACAGCCGTTTGTTAGCTAAACGTTTCATCAACCTTCCAGCCTATTCTAAACTAATTGATTGATTTAATGACAAATTATATTTGAAAGTTTGAAGCGTAGCGCGTTATGATCTAAGAAATAAACTGGCAATGAAGACATCGAAAATATATCTACGTTTAATAGCCGAAGGGGAGGTTGTCTTGACAAAACTAATTTCACCTCGTACTTTAGGAGATATTTCCTTCTTTTTGTTTAAAATACAACCCACCAAAACCCATAAAACCAGCTAAAACCTTTCATTACATCGAGTCTGTTGCAAAAACAACTTTATACAGTTCCCTTTCTCCGGCCTCAGACAGGTTTGCAATAAACCTAACAAAAGTAATCTTGATGATGGGAGTTTTTTGCAATCTCACTTGCTCACGTCCCATTCGTCTGGCTTTTTTTAAAATCTCTCAGGGAAAATACCATCAAATATTTTACGGGCTTTCAGGCATGCTTTGACAAAATCGACAGTTTCCGGAAATGGTGATAGAACTATGTACAATGACATCTAGAATTTAAGTGCCTTGTTTTCTAACTATTTTGAGAAAAGTAATATTGCATGCAATATGTCAGGCTAGTATCCTCTGCAGAATGGCCAAAATTATCTGGTCATTAGGCGCAATATCATTACCAAAAATAACATCACATGTAGTATTTTGATGAGCTTATCTTACACAAATAATTGAATTAAAGTGCTACACTTAGCTAGTAGGAAATCTACGTCTCCTTTGACCCAGCCGTTTTTTTAATGAACAATGCTCTCTCTTTTGCGAGAAAGTAATCATTTATCACTACAGCAGTGGAGATAATAATTACCGGACGTTGGTTCTGCTCCAAAGTCGCCACCCTCGAAAGCACTTTTACGTTAAATACTCTTTTTTAGAACACACTGAAAGTATCATGAACGGAGAGCCAGCATGCTGCTGGGACAGCAGGCGAAACTTCCAAATGGACTTGAGACAAATTGTCTTAATCCAAATTTCTTGATATGCGGTCTTCAGCTACAGGTGTAACGGTGGACACTACTGATGAGGCATACGAGTAGTATGTGTCCTTGTAACTCTAACTTGATCTAATGGAAGGTAGGATTTATTACGGAATTTGTGGGACTACTTTTCAGCTTTCGTTGGCAATTGCTTGGTAGTCAATGAATATTCATGAGACTTCAAGAAGACGCGTTCAAGAAGAAGACGGATATTCAGTTTTTAAAAACAACGTGCAAATGAGAGTTTGACTTTCCAGTCCAATAGTCTGCAACTGTTTAGTTGGCGTTTGCTTAATGGACAACTTTGCATCGAAGGGCTTTTCTTCGTACATGGGTACAGTAAAGATCCATTAGATAAGACTATTTCATCATGTTAGTGGATAAGTGTTGCTTGGGTATGAGGTTAAACGCCGTTAAATGCCATATATATCTATCATAGTTTTGCGTCGGTGAGACCACTGCCCACGTATCCATCAGCTTCCATCCAGATCTGGAAAACTCAAAATCCAGCATTTGTTTTATTTTTGGAGTCTAGCATACGGTAACAGTTCTACATTTGACTGCGTGATGTACTTGAAAATAAACATGATGTCTAGTCTCGGATCTTTGCACAACTTGTGATTTTGTAATTTAACAGGTGATTTGCCGCTTATTTCATTCGTTTCAAACGTGCGCCAAGTTACTATTATTTCAACCGTGGTGTGATTTTACTTCCGCAGTGACACTGCCGGAGCGCAGATTTCTTGCCAACCAGTTGCAGTGTTAATTGTGTTTGGCTTTACTTTCCGGAGGACATTTTTATTGACTTGGTTACGAAGGACCTAATAAGTGAGTGCGTATGAGAATGGCGTTTTTGATTTAAAACCAATCAGTGCAAATGCGTTTTGATGCTCCCGGCTAGATGCAGCTATGTTTTTTCGATTACAAATGGATCAGATGGTGTTTATTTTGGCATTTTTCAGTGTTCTATTAGTCTACAGGCCGAATGCTTAGTTCAAACTTCAGATTATCGCGGTTAGCGTCCTCCGCAGTGGGATAATTAAAATTACAGAGGACAGATGCAACGGGAACTTTCACTAAGCAGAATAAATGCAACAGTTTAGGTACGTTTAATTGGCCGAAGTTGTATGACCGTGCCCGTAACATGAGCCCTTTTGATCAGGGAGTAACGATATTCCATCGAAATCAAACAGTGCGATGCTAGCCAGCCGTTGTGCAAAAAGGCTTTGAAAGCCTTTGCACCGCCTTGTTTTGCTGTTTAGCCTGGTCATATTGTATGCTACAGTAAATACGCAAATATGTTGCTGGGAAGCTTTTTCCAGCGTGTAGCGTTACAAAATTTGTGTAGATGAGACGAACCCGTCATTTAGCTTCGTGCTTCCTTTCAATATTACAAGTAAAACCCAATGTGACAAACACACTGAAGTTTGCCTAAAACAAGATGCACAACTGTCACCAAAATAACGCCACCAAAGATACGACGGGTGCCAAAACCTTTTTAGCTATATTATACTTTAGATTTCTGAAAAAAGCACCGTGAAGAATCGGTGCATTGAAACTCATTGCATACCCACATGTTTTGTAGGTGAGAATTATCATGACCGTGAAGGTGGTTTAGTGCATTTGTTTCCCATGAACAAATGGTTAGTACTGGGAAAAACAGCTCCATTATAATTGTCCGCGTGGGGATGACATTGCGCCCAGAGCAACAAAACACACACGATAATAAGTGGCAGGTGTTTTAACCAATTTTCATTTGTTGTTGTGATGCAGTGCCAAACGTCTACGTTTTATTAAAACTCTGTTTGTGGTATTTTCACAATCTTACCAATTTTCTCTGGTTACTAGACTGGTTTCAAATAAATGTCCAGATTTGTTGTCCTATCACAGAAGTACGTTTATCATTGTAGTTATTTAGGTTGCTGCATTCCCTTAATTTTGCAGTAAAAATCATTCCATATGCTGTCTCGTATCCTTCCTTTTTGGTGAACAAGCAATCGTATGATCGAGTTTTATCTCATCTAAACTTGCTATTTTAACTAAGCTGCAGGGATGATAAATCAGAGTAGAGAATGGCTGAGCCCAAGATGGGTTCTTTACGCTTATTGGCCAGCGTCATAAATATTCCACGTGGACCCGTTTTCATGTTCACCTATAGAGACACATTATTTGTCATCTCTTTTTCAATAAGTTACTCGGGAACGTTACAACTCGTCGCGTGAATCTAGAGTCACTGGTCCAGCCCTGGCTTGCACTCAGTATTATATGGGCGCGATGTGATGAAATAATTAACAACGTTTCTCATTTATTTTATAATATGCTAATTGCCTACCTCAGTGGATGGGCCTGTAGTCACATGCAGCAGCATTTTAGGAATAGATCTGGGTAGTTTTGGTTGCTGCAGTTTAGCATCTTACCCAAGGTTGCACTGAGTAACTTTCGCATTGTTCAGCTTCATATCCTAGACTAGTCAAACCCGACTGCAAAACATATGCAATGCGATCGACGCAGATTCCCGTTTTATACGTTAGATTTAATGCTATGAATGTTTTTTAAAACATAAACGAACGCTTCCTGTCAATCTTTAGCAACATTTATCCGCTAGTCGCGAATAACACCATTCAGCATTCCGATCGCATATTGCTTTCGCTGCAAGTGACGGTCTGCAAGCCCATCAGTTAGACGGAGGGTCATCTTTACTTCTGTATTAAAATCCTCAGCTACCATTAAAACGAGGTGAAGTGCAACCATTCTACACGAATTTTCCACACTGGGTTTTGTGATAGACGGTGTCGTTTGAATTATGGTTTTTATTTGTCCGCTTCATACTCAAAACCAACGGCCACTTTACAATTCAGGATTCGTTAAATACATTTCAGGAACAAATTCAAACGAGTTTTGCAATGCATTGTTCCAGGTGAGAGCATATCATAGTCGTCAGAAGCATCGTCAATTCGCGTGCGTTATTGTGTGCTCTTCCTGAAATATATTTTCGTGCATTATAAGATTGTGATACATAAAAATGTTTACGAAAAAGCGGAGGAAATGAACGCTGTTCAAATCAAGGCAAAACTATCCGGCTTCCCGTCTTAGTGAAAACTGCTGAGTTTAACCGTGTGATATTTGTAGACGGACGCACCAAATTATTATGCATTAACTGAATACTGAAGCTGAAACTGGCGAATTCAGCGTGTGACAAATTAGCCGTTTGTATTTATATACATATATATTTATGCATAAATATATATAAACTGACTATTACAAAAAAGCTTGTTAAATTAAAAATAGTTCTCCACGCACCCGCTGCACCCTGAAGTTACAGTGAATCTCCTGCAAATCCAGTTTATAAAAATTCTCTGGTGACTTACTTTAGCAAAGCGATTAAAAATATTTTCATCCAAATGTGGCGTTATATTTTTTAGCATGCGTTGGTTTTAAAGGAATATCGAACAAGTCAATGAAGAAAAAATTCACGTTAATAAAATCGTGAACTGAATGAAAAATATCTAAGCCACGGTTTTGTCAATAATACATGCACGACAAACTAGAAGCACACTTGTGCAACAATATATTTTGGATCGGCAGATGGAACGTGCATTACGCCTAACGATTTATAAGTGTGTAAGCGACGGTTCCCTAAATAAGTTTGAATATTTTTCTCCCTAAATCCGTAAATTCTGTTTGTTTTTAGCCTCGCGAGCAACCAATTTTAGCCATCCTCTTCAATCATTACCGTATTCAACAGTATCCTCAGAAAACATTCAAATATAAAAGTATACAAAGTATTGAAATGTTGAATTTAGACTTTTCGCAGTGCTTACTTTTTTCATAAAGTTTGCATTGGTTTTGATCACAAATTAACCAGTGTTCACTTGTTATTCTTCCGCACGGCAAGCTTTCTGTAGGCTTACTTTTACACATAAATTCTGGAATTCCACATAACACTGTGGATTGCTAGATGACAAAGTCAAATGATAGGAGTTACCTGTATATAATCAACGTTTCATTGATTCGCCAACCTGACTAAATTTGGCTGTTCGCTTGCAGTGACCAAGGCAAATTACCCTAATGTCTGCAAGCATAAGCAGCTTACACCGAACAATAAATGCTAAAGTTCTTAAATGTCAGCGTGTACAAATATGAGTTGAGTGCTTGGCACCCAATGAATCATACCCAAACACATGATAGTTATATATGTTTATATAATATGATTTACACAACATTACCACATTATATTCCAGGGCAATCGTAGCTGAACTAGCAAAATTTCAGATGGCTTGTCATTAAACAATACTTTAGCAACCAGTAGGTAGCAGGCTCTACAAATGGTTCAGAGAAAAAATAAATTTCATCCAGTGTGAGTATGCTAGCGCCGTCAGTACCGCTGACGCTGTTTCGTTATGTATTGACCTCTGCTGCTTCAGCTCAAGTCCGCTGCGCGTGTAACTCGTACAATCGATGTGCATTTAGGGGTTTCACTCAATTGTGTGCAGCGCAATAGACTAGTCGCTTTGGATTTTTCAAACCCAAGTGGATTTCGCGGTGGAACATGCAGGTGTGCTTTGTGCTCCACGACCCAAACTTGGAGTTTCCTGGTTGTCTGGTCTATGTATCTGGCTGATTGGTCTGCACAGTGAACTTCGTGCACTCAGTTTTCGTGATGGTGCGGTTCGACAGCGTACCCATCCGTTAAAACGTTGGCAGACCCGGACCACAGAGAATATGTCAAAATTTCTTCGACTTTTAGAAGGACAAGAAGAACTCCATTGAAACGCTACATAAACCCATACACTTTGCCTAAGTGTAAGTATTTAATAGTCCTCAGTTAATGGGAGCTCGTTGTATGATTAAGCTTCCAAGTAAAACAGTTTGAATATTTATATGTAGTTGGTAAATCAGTTGCAAAGCAACCGCACAATGATCAACTCAAGTTAAGTCACAGATGATGAACTGTTTGATGCTGGTGCCAGTCTTAGGATTGACCTTTTATTATAAGCCTAATTTCACGTACAGTCTGACAAATCCTAAATATGAAGTACCGGTAAAATTTGGAACGCACTTAGGCACGAGTTTGGTTTTTCGACGCATGCAACTGCAATACAACAGTGAAATTCATATTATTTGCACAATTTGTCCACATACACGTATAAGGTGGCTGCGCTTCAAGAATTAATGTTGTTCACTGTTTGCCTTTGATATTTATGAGTAAAACATTCAGCCGAATTAAACAATCCTCACTGAACTGTTGAAACATTGCAGCATGCAATGGAACTTTTGTTAACCAACAGCGAGTTTCGTAGCATGCTGCAAAAAAAGTGTCTGAAACAGTGATAACAAGAACTACGGCAGAATTTCATCTCTTTTAAATTTCATGAAGCCAACGGACATCCAGTAATTCAACCCATTATTTTTTAATTTATTTTCGGTCTTCCTTGTGTTTCTATCTATCGGCGTGTCCCTTCACACATAGAAGAATAATTAACGCTTCATGTCAGATAAAAAATGGACTCTCTCTTGCGAGACTTTTGTGAGCAGTTTCGGCTGTGATGTTAATGAGGAAATCCGTGACGTGATTAGTTTTCAGTTGGTTTTGCTCATGCTTTTGCATTCTCTCCGACAGTAATATAACAGAATAGACATGATCATCTAGTTTATTATTGACTCACAATCGTTGCGCCCTGTCGGTTTACACTATATTTTTGAATTATTGGCTTGCCCTGTGTTTTCCTTAAAGTTCGTTAAGGCGGTAATTTTGTAATCAGCTTTGCCTTTTTGGCTCATGTAATACCTTTCAGCCGTAATTAATTACTCAATATCCCAAAAGTAATATTGATTTAGGCACGAGTTTCTGTGTGCACTTGAGTTAAAATTTCAACAACACCCGACTCTCCTGAAATCAACGCTCCTATGGAAGAATCAAGGCTGTTGTATTTTGAACGCACACAAGGGCGATCTTTCCAGCACTGCATTTGTTTCTCAGAATAATTCCGTTTGCTTTACGCAAAGCTTATCTTAGTTCATTATGTATCTGATTTTAAGTGACCCCTGTTTAGTAACATGGAATGATTGTGTTTACAACAGTAAGCGCTTTTAGGGCTGTATTCTGCATTAGTATTTTTCACTGACGTTTTGGTTTAATCGTTCATCTCATAAACACTGAGCAATGTCATGTCGGTTACAGTTTTAACTGACGAGTTTTCACAAATGCTTGGGTGTACTTTTACCAGCTCTGTATTCAGCGTTGTTCTGCTGAGCACCAATGAAGCGGACGATGTTTGACGAAAACTTCTTGGGTTTCTGTGGTGCTAATTCACAAAAACGATGGTCATTATAAAGCTTTGCCGATTTTATGTCACCTACACTTTTTCTCTTGCCATTGCAGTGGTTAATCATTTATCCCGAAATTTTTTAGTTGGCCTTGTGATAAGTATTTACAGAAGAAAGCAGAATTTCAATTTATAAGAATGGTGCCCGCCGTATTTATAACTACTTAGTACCCTCCACTTATACGTTAAAATTTACAGATGTGGTTCACTTACGTGTATTTGGTGGTCAGGTAACAGATGTGCCAAAATGAGTTAAATGGTTGTTTTCGGCTTACGACATACTTCGTTGGCAATAATTATTCGAGGAATCACTTTCTGTATTGGGGCTCCATACAACAAGAAAATATTCAAATTAAATTAAATGATTGATAAGTAAATTACTCAAGTTAATTTCAATAACCACTTCTTTTATTAGGAGTACAATATCACGACAACCAAACGGATAAGCCCCATAAGTACAATTCTCACTTTAAAAAACTTTGGCCATAATTTGTGCATTTGGTTAACTAACTCATTTTTCAGCTATTCGCCCCGATTGTATGGCGTACTTACCAATGCAGTTTTCCATGGAGATATTTGCACTGAACTTTCAAGAAAGGAAGACGTTCACTTTTACCATTAATCTTGTAAAAACCTTGTCTACCGTACATAAAACTATGCTTTAATCCACCTTCCATAGATAAAAATGCTGGAAAGTTTAAGCAGTATAGTCAATCTAAATCCGTTTGGTAGTGGTGTCTGGATATTGTTACTAAAAGCTACCATCATTGCTGGAATCTTTTGCCACACAAACAGGGTATTTGCTTCTACCAAACAGTGGTTTCCCAATTCAACCTAATGCATAAATCCCAGATACTTCTAGAACAAGTAGCTCGGATATTTCTTGAAATTATTCTTGTGGGAGGTGCAGCAGCATCTACCACCGGTCCTGTATGTTTGTCCACACATTTTTATTCAAATGTAAGTATTATCCACCAGACAATTGCACACCGCAACGGAGGCACGGTTACCTAATTAAGTGAGGGGTTCACGAAATTTTAGTTAAAAATTCAGGTAGCAAATAAAGAACGACCGAACCTAGCACAGCGTCTTATGTGGGAACAAAAAGCTCAGTTCACGCACAACTCCAAGGTATTTTAAATAAGGATTTCCCAGTTCTGCTGTTCTGGGATCCTCTAGAAATTTTGATTCAATTTGGCTATGTGCCCACAATGCCTGTTACATTGAAAATTGCGCAATTCCTACATTACACTGAACAAGCATCTTGGAGGAGTTTGACAGAATGTGCGAAACCTCAAACCACCACCTTTATGCGAATAAGATATCTTTGCGAGGGGACAGAATATTTTCAGTCATCGAAAATATCAGACATTCCATGTAACGCGTAGTAAAAAGTTCTTACCGCTTCATGTTTGTGATACATTACTGACCGTTCTAAGAACCAATTGTGGTTCACTTTTATCCTCTCCCGACTTTTGCACAACAGTAAATTATAGAGATAAATCGCACGCCACAGTGGACCTACAGGAATTTGTCCTCAAAGCCCACTAGATGACGATTTCTGTCCCCTTCAACGATGTAACTTTCGGTCAAAAGTAATAAATCTTCTAGATGAGTGTGATAAAATCTTGGATAAGAAATAAATCTCAGATGTAGAGACGCGAAATAATCAAACAATGAATTTTTACATGACTCCCATAATGTTCCACAGGCGCATGACTCGGTATTACTCAACATATCATATTCCTTCCACGAGATTTTGTTATGTCTTTTCCTCAGTGTGCAATGAGAAATTGCCAGCAATCTGTTTCCGTGTTTTCAACTATACAGGGCTCTGGCTTAAATACCACGAAATTATGGAACGATGTGAGTCAGTGCGGATTGTTTAATATTGAATCAAGCTAATAGGCAGCAGTTTTTTCATCCAGAATACTGAGAAACATGATAGGGATTCAAACTGAGACCTTAAGCTAACTCCTGAGAAACTGTGTATGACGTCTTAGGAAAGCGATTCAGTTCTATTTGGTGTTACTTAAAAAATCTCATGTTTTACGAAGTGAACGAGTGATGAGCATCAATCTCAAAAGAACTTGACTCAAATTAAGTTGCGCTATGCTGAATACAAATAACGGACTTCAGAAAAATGTTTGATTTCAGGTGCAGGGGAGAGTAATCAAGCAGAAAACTGTCGTTGTGAAACGGAAAGGCACAGAATGATACAAAGCGTGCTAAACAGGATATATAGAAAACTTCTGGCAATGCTATTTTCATTTCTTGAGTTTGAAAAACATTAACCCAGCTGAAGAACGTTTTACTGCACACATGAAAGGGATAACGTAAGTATATCAAAGTAAGGTGTTTGCACAAATGCGACTGTGACAGTAGGTTTGTTCTACGTAATATGTGAGTAAGCAGACATAAATCTGGGTCCAAAGTTTTCCTCTATAAACCTCGAGTAAAATGAACGAATACGGGCAATTCTTTTCTTCATACGCATGCTGCATACTTTGACCCTTGAAATTATTTCCCTCTCTCAAAAACCTAGTCATTTTCGCCATCACAGCTGCTTAGTCCTCAGTCAGTTTAATTTCTGATGTCAATGTGAAATCTCTTGCTTGGTTACTTTGAGATAACAAGCTTTACAATTATCACTTATTTTAATCCTTGGCCCAGAGCTGATCGTGATATCATGTTTGTCTAACGGTTTACAATTCTAAACGGTTTACTAGCCACCAAGATAAAAACAGGTCACAGACGATGCATTTTGTTTTCTCCCGTGATGCGAACACGTGGGCTTGGGGCAAGGAAAGTGGAAGCAATCTGGGATTAACATAACACGGCAGTTAAATCAAAGTATTATCGACCTACGTTATGACCGTCCAAGAAAAAAATCACCATTGTGGCGACAAAAGTGTGTGACCGAGCACCATTTCAGGAGTGACTGCGGCTGTCAAGATTCCTAAAACGGTGTTAAAAATATGCAACTGCTGTGAACTTTCTTCACACTATACCGACTATATTGGAGGTTTTGACCTGCACCTGCGCCTGAAGTCAGTCTACACAGAACTGCCCAGAAGAACTGTACATCCGTTTCGCCCTTGTTAGTTTAATCCCCAGCGCATTCTCTCGAAACTTCAGGGTTATCGATCCCGCGATTTCCTATCTGGCAGTTTGAACACCATCCATGAACAATATTAACCAGTCAGCCACTGATCCTTCAATCATGGTCTTAACTGGCTCCTTGGGTAATGACTTTTCAGGTGGAAGTTTCACTCATCAGGAATATTGATGGAACTCTCATCTTGCAATTAAAACGAGCATGTGATGTAACATAACTCATCCTGCAAACATCCGGTGTAGCTGGTTCCCTTGTCCCAACAAGCCAAAAGATACGCATGAAGGTGAGTATTATTAGACCGATATGCGATTATTCGTACAGTCACATCCGTATATACACGGATCGGATGCTCGCACACAAGCCGATATTTTCACTTCGCGGTACGCAAAATGCATGGATGTTTCCAAGCATGTACAAGAAAGCAATGGATCCGTGCAGTCTTCCTGGAAAACTTTCATTTCAAGACCGATTGGATATTTGGGTAGGCAGGCAGAACAGTCGATTGCCGAGATGGTGTCCACGGTCGGCTACGACAGCCGTGGTGAGGGCGGAAAGCATTAGGCTGGTATTTTTGTCAACGTTACCTGTTCTGGCTGAATTTGTTAAAATGTTCATTGGTACTTGAAATGAATTTCGGTTCAACGCAGGAAAGAGGACGCAGCTATTCAAAACCTTGCTGGCTGCAGCAAGCGCTTGCTTACGATGACTAGTTTTGCACAGTACGAAGGATTCTGAGCGATCTCATTGCCAAGGGGTCAAAGCAATGTTCTCCTCTTGTCTGATTACTTCGTAATTCCAGCGGTATTCCGTAGACTCCATGAGTGAAATTTGATTCCCAAGGCCATTTGGCAATAACATCAGTTGGGTGTCCAGGGCCTGTAGTCATCTTTTTTGGCAGCCTGTGATGCAATGTTTGCGTGAATGACGTCTGTGCCTGATGAGGATTGGTCGATGCATTGGCCCCACGTTTTCCCGTCAGTAATCTCAAAACTGTTCAATTACCCTTGAATGAACGGAAACTAGTATGCTGCCTAAAGGCTTCCAGTTTACTTACCAAAAGCTGAGTGAAGCGTTGAATACTGTAGATCATTCCCTAAGTTTCATATCTCACCCAGTGGACGTTTTAACAAGACTACAGTCCACCCGGGTCCTGGAATGGGTTTAAGAGCATTAACCGAGCAGCGTCGTTGCAGCCTCTTCCTGTTGTGAACCGCTTTCGGCCTCTCAACTTTTCCAGAAAAACAGGTGTGAATTTCAAGCCCCAGATATCCCATTATGACTGTTACACATAGATATTCTGTTGCATTTTTATTACTCCTGTTCCATATATCTTCACCCACGAAAAACTGCTGACAACGCCGTGCTTGTTACTAAGCGCAGTCTATCCAAATCTAATGTGAGAATACAGACCCGAAGTATGATGCTCACCAGCCAATGTCCAAAGAACTAATACATACCTAAGGAATGATACGCAAGGAGTTTCTCAGTACTCTTTCTTTCCTTACTCGTAATGCGGCGAATACTCGAAAATCCTCAACATTGAAACTTTGGTCTAAACATGACAAACATCTTATTCTCTATCAAAGTCATCCAAATTCAACTACCAGCCCTTTATATTGTCGGACAATAATGTTGCAAATACCCTGATGCCTAGTGCTGAGGTTCCCCAATTCAGGTTTCCTTTCAAACTTGATTTATTCTACCCCTGCCGTAATGTCCGGAGAACCTTGCACGCATCTAAATGAGACGGAATATCAAAACAGATACCTGATAACCTTTTGATCGATAAGCGCAGTAGCTCTTTTCTAATGGAGTAAACCTCCTCACCCGTGTTCTACTTAAGCCCGTTTCGACCTTGAAACTATGTCAATTTTACTTCTCTCAAATTTACATGCTTTTGGTTAGCTTGATACCTGATTCTGATTCTTTCTTAGTTTTCCAGCAGGTTTTTCTCCTAACACTGCATATCTCCGGTTTCCTTTGTTTCACTTTTCCATATAACCTTGTATATTGCATACACTTCCATATATGATTTTGTATATTCTTCCGGAAGTATGGGTACGGAAGTATAAATACAATACCTAACTGCTCCTTAAAACGCTTAGCTGCCTGAGGGAGATGAAGTAAGGAAATGCGATTTTAACCTATCAGACAGCCGCTTAGTGTTCTTTAGCCCTCACAAAAAGTCATTGGAGAACATTGATCACTGTTTTTAGCTTAGAGCTGCGACGTATTGAAAGCACAGAATTTGAACAAAACCTCAGATGCTGTTATCTAGACGGAAAACATCACTCATGCGGTCGCAGCGAGCCCTTGATACAGGTACAGTTCCCGGACCTCTACATGCTCGTATATCGCTTGAACCTGAATTTGACGCCATTCGAGAAATATATCCATGTGCAAACTAAGTAGATTTTAGATGAATCTAGCTGGAGCTCTGGTTCATAATTTTCACTAACTGAATGCGCTGCACAAGGTAGCTCATGCGTCAGTTCTAGATATGGTGGTACATTCCCAAAAAAGAATATCCATAAGGTTGGCAAAAAGTGCTCGGCAACTCAAGGCAGGCCCCCGTGTAGTAAATTTAGTTGAGGAATGTCATAACCAAAAGATTCAGTTGGGACTTGCAGGATAAAACCACGTTTGTTTGCAAATGAGTGTTTTTCTAGACTACTCCTATTCAGACAAGTACCAGAGTATTAAGCGAAACGGCTTTTGAAAGGGTTTTATGATGACTAAGCTGGTCTGCTTGAGACGGAGCAAGTGAGGTTTATTCGTCTGAGCATGAAGGTGTAATTTATTGGGAAATGACCGTGTTACTACAGAGAGTCTGTATGAGGTATTTCTTGAAATGAGACGCAGCATCACATCTGAACATTATTAGTTCCCTCCCATTACCTCCATAGACACTTAATCCGAAAAAAAGTTGCAAACCCAATCGAGAAGGTGGTCAAATTCATTTCTTGGCCACAGAAATACTGCGTGACACTAGAGGTAAACAATTTTGAACACAACTGTGTCAGTGACGAACAATGTCTTGTTTGGTTTGATCAGTAGGCATAAGGCGTGGGCGAAGGTAGTTGCGTAATTTGGGCAAAGTGGGGAGCGGCAACGACCAATGGGGCTAGCCGCTGAACTGGTTGGTATGGGCAATTACGGAGTGAGTTAGACGGGGAGCAACAGCAATTTCAAGATTTGTTAGAGGGTCCCATCAGAGGGGCCTCGTTGCGCAAAGGGGCAGTTCGTGTGAAGAGGGACAGAGAGAGAGAGGGAGAGAGAACTTCCGATATAATAGACAAAGACTCTAATTTAACTAGAAGTAGCTATATGAGCTGAACTATAAGGTGTGAGAATGGGTCATTGGTCAGCGACTCACTGATTTGGTCTCCAAACAACGAGTGATGCCTGTCGAAAAAAGCCAACAGGTGCTAGCTGTGGATGCCAGTATTGAGGGAAGAGTAAGGCCATTATATATACAAGGTCATGTATATGAATATCCCCGGCAATAGGAGGAACGAGCATGTGTGTTGTGTCTGGCAGACGAAGTGGAGTTGGTGTGGTGCAACCCCTGGTAAGATGAGGATGGCAAAAGCTTTGCACGTCCACGTAAGCCACGGGCGTCTAAAGTAGACAATTTTTCACCATACCTAAATACATCTGCTCTCGTAGTCGCGTGACAAGACCTCAACACTCGGAGTAACACAGCTGAAATATTACCCAATACTAATATATTACAAAGTTCCTGTCCGTTCAAGGAGGTAGAACACCATGAGGAAGTTGAAGAAGCATAGGTCGATTGACTTCTGAGACGTATGCCCTTTTTTTAAGACGTTTCCACCTGGAGATTATGTGAACCACCCATTACTGAAGCAAAAACTAGTCTGGTTTGGTTCTTCAAGTCGATGAATCTTGTGACAGGACTATCCATGCGAAGAATAGCAATTATTTTAGAAGTGATGCCCAATAAACCAGCGGCAAGACAGTTGCCTCTCCTCTTGTGATAGAGGTAAGCCAATGGGAAAGCTTATTCCTTGAAAACCTGGCCAGTCAGAGATGGTTATTTAGAGCTTTTAGTGTCTAATCCAATTACGGTTCTGTAAACGCTTGTTGAGAAAGAACTGAATGATTTACTTAAGCAAAGTTCCGACTGTTTGGTGCATTCCTCTGCAAATAATCCATAGTTCTAAACCCAACGGCTGTCGATAATGTAGCGAAATCAATAAGTATCTTGTTAAATAATATGGAGGATGTTCAAATTTACGTGGAAAAAGTAATGAGCCCAAAATAATGTCCAGTTCCAAATTCGCTTAATTTAACTATCCACGCGAAGTTGGGAGAACGCGCATTGGACTGCGGATATCGCCTCATTGTGATTTCCTATGAAGGAGAAATCAGGTCTTAGCATACATGTAACTGGTTAATGATTAAACGACGCTGTGCAGTGGCTAGACACACTATGGGTCATTAATTTTTCAAACTAATGCCTTAACCCAGTTTCGCATGATATGAGCAATATTTGAAACATATGAAATACTAAGGTGGTTCTGGGACTAGCTGGGCACCCAATCTCAGGTTTACAATGAACGTCCAATAAACCAAACTGTATCCAGGAGGCCAGCAATTTATCCGGTAGCCCTAGTTTTTAGGGAAGCGAGAATGTGCCGCAACCAGGAAGGTGCTCATTGGCTTCCAGTTTTATGACCGGTAGTGCAGACATGAAGTGGACAGATACTTGATGTTTTTGAGCACCAGTTGAACACACTACTTTCCAAGCACTTGAATTCAGTTAAATGACGTTCATAACACTCAGACTCTTCAGACGGGTCCTAAATGGGATGGAGCAACTGTTGCACGGTGCCTCCATAAGCTACATCGTAGGAGATTCTCATCAATACATATACAATACAACGGTGAATCTGATGCTGCATTGGTGCTTATCTGTTGAACAGATCTGTCAGCTCGAAATTGGACCACCTCACTATCTATATTTTCGTGTCGTCCGAAGAAGATTATACGTCACTAAAAAATCTTAAAATTTTATGCAGGCGTCCGAACTGCTACAGGAAAAGCTACCTCCATAAGGAGGATACGTCTGGGAGGTGACTAGGTTTCCACGAAAATATATGGTTGAACATTTATTGTACGTTTCCGTTTTCTATCCATGTACGAAAAAAACCTTGGCTTCTAGAACTGGATGTCATCAATAAGTAGGGTGTTCAAGTTGATTTACGGGAGACATTTCTAGGTTATCCGAATTACCAACTATTTTTCTGCACCACCACAAACGACTAGCAGTTAGATGAAAGTATATTTTTCCGGGAGAGTTTGGCTACTTGTGAGTAGTCAGAATGCAAAAGACTTTTACGGGCAGTAAGTAGTAAGTTTGACTCGAAAATTTCTGGACATTCTTTTATTCGTTTATGTGGACGCCTGTTTCACAGTAATTCTTGACGATTAACACTGAGCCGCATTTCTTGTGCTTGATAATAATATAATTTTCCAGATGGAAGCAAATGGCGCAAAAAGGAAGGAGTGCTCACAGGAGATGCCTCTGAACTTCACACAGCATTTGGTCATTTTCAGGATGATTGCCGACGTTTTACTATATCTGCTATCCGTGAAAATTTGCAAATCAGGGACTCAACCAACTGAATCCGTTACTGAGACTATCGCGGTTCCCTGGACAGAGAGTTTTACTGGTTCCATTGCAGTGATCCATCTGAAACTCCGGATCCTAACTTTATATCCATTCTAAATATTCCTGCAAGTAGACAAAAATTTCCAATAAGGGCTAAAGCATGTACCGTGGCCATCGCCATTCCGACTCATGGAAGTGCCTAAGAAAGCACTTTGTAACGGTGGGTTTAAAAAACCCACTTAACTTGACTACAGAATTTTCTACTCTAGAATTCGGATGCAATTTAAGCCCAGTCATTAATAGCGTACCATGTCTATACACCGTCCGTAAAAGTTCGACAGAACTCACTTTGCCGCAGGCTACGGAGTCTTTTGTGATAAACCATGTTTTTTTTCATCGTCTTGTGCATATTAAAGACCTTCGTGAACATCACAGTCAGCTATAGTGGCAACACATTGTACTCAGCCAATTTGTGGGCGTCCGGAGGAAGCATCAGAAATGCACTATACAGACGACTACAAGCATACTCTGTGTTTACGGAACCTGGCAATTAGCGGAAGAATCCACTGAGGTCCGTCAACTCTAGTTTGTTTTCCCTAGAAGAATGCTCATTTTTGAAATCATATGGGTCAGCAATGATGCGGAGCATATTTCAGACCGTTTCGTGGACGAATATGTGGCATGCATTTCTCACAGAAAGCATGCGCGAAATCCGATGGGAGGAAGCAAAGCTGACCACAATGCAAATGCTTGTGGCAAGAGCCTCATCAAATCATGAAAAAAGCCATATATTTGGCACTTTGTGTCCTCAGATCTCACTCAATTACTTCTCAATGTTCTACCATACTCCCTCCACTTCAGTTAGAATTTCAAAAGTTTGGGATATCTGCTTTAAGGTGCGTCGATATCGGAAGAACGGATTTCAACGCTCGACTTCCAATCACATCTACTTACAAGAGCATTTGGTATCTTTGTCTTCTACGCAGTCAGCCTGACAAGATTGCTGGCATCCGCATTTTGTAGGTTTTGGCTATAACATTGGAACGTCGGATGCATCATGGTTTGCCTCCGAATGCAGGGTATATACACTGGTTCGTTTCAGTATAAGCGTTTTTTCCCACACTTTTATCAAGGTGTGATATATTTGACGATTTGTGACTTAACCATGAGATGCCTTTTTCCCTTGCTTTCACGTCATCTGAACCATAACTTTCAGAAGTAATTCTGCAACATTGGAGCGTTATTTCAGAGTCGAAGTTGGAGAGCAGTCGCTCACTAACTGTCATAAAGACGACTGTTCGTGTCACAAATCATTTTCGGGCAACAGTGAAAAGTTCATTGGCGCAAGACACTTCCTCAGAGCCTTCTATAGGAGACTGAGTATAGCGGTTATGTTGATACCGTCAAGGATTTGGCGCGGATTGGTGTAATTTTTTAGTTGAGATAATAATAGCCCACTCTAGGATTAACCGGGGCCGCTCAATACTCTATTGTTGCTGACATTCAAGAATATCTGTTGTGGAAATTCGACGTCAGACGTTACATACCCCATACAACCAGAAACTCAGTAAGCTTACCAACCCCTATTTAGATGTTCCGATGAACTTTTGCCGTCCGATGGGTTTGCTGTGAGTCGCTCATTCAAGCTTATTCAGATCCTAAATTTGGTAGCCTCGATTAATACAGCATGCTTTTACGGATTCAGTAATTACCGAAGGTGAAACGACCGGGGTGGATTTCTTGTGGAAATAAATTCAATACCCTTAGGCGGTAAAAATAATTCCGATGAAGTTGACCAAAATTTTCAATCTAGTTGTATATCAAACTCGGCGGACACGACATGAATTGTACCGCGGCATCTGCAAGTAATAAGACCAGACTTTTAAATTCGCTCAGTGAAATATTTCACCCAGCAAGGACGGCAGATGAGCAAAACTCAGTCTAAAAACAATGTTTGGCGCTATGCGAAGATAGCGGGCTCTTCAGTGTTGACAACTCCTTGTCGTTCTTGGCTTGGTCATCTTACTAAAACTGTATAGCGACTGATCTACAAAGATAGCAGGAAAGGATGCATTTTTTACCTGAGAGTAAAAGCCATGTTGTCAGACTCCAGATTAGCGCAATGCTCACCATGACGTTTTGTCGTAGTCACTGAGAACGGATGCCAACGTCACATATCCATGAGAGGTGTGGATGGTCTATTACATACATACATGGTCTATTACCTTGGTTCATATGTGGCTCTAATTGAACGAACTATGCATATTAACTATTCACACAAGCTAGTAGCAGGAAACAATCTGTGGAACCAGGTCTTCCATACGTTTATGTTATCCTCAGGATATGCAAAACTGTTTTACAGCAGGATTTCTCAGTGCTTTATAGGGTTTCCTGAGGCACCTCAATTCCCCCTGTTTCGTGAAAGCTGCCTACCATGAGTCTCAGTGATAAAGCTCATTGGTTGGGATTTGGAGGCCGAGGTCTTGTGTTTTCAAATAAAAATAGAGTATACTTTTTGCACACTAGGAGGTGTCTCGGGTCAAATTTGTTCCAGAGCTAGATAACGTGTACCCTTGTCCACTGCCGCTTTGACCTTAAAGACGTCCGAGTTGAGAGCGGTCTAATGTTTTCTAACTACTGGTTGACCACTCTTGATGACCAAGCTTTGAAATCTCATCCGTCCGTAAAACAAATTAATTATTTTTAAAGATACGTTTGTCCAACAGCGTTGATCTTCATTAATATTACGCTTAATCCGATCTAAACATCGCTTTTTTTTCCCTCTTGCTATACATTCATAAAATCTGGCTAACTACAACAGAGTAGTTGCGTCAGAAGAACAATAGTAAAGCGTAAACACAAGTAGACGTACTTCGCCCCGGTAGATTTGTTTGCCAACATCTATGTTAACCATCGGTTCAGCATGAATACAGCTTAAATTTGTAAACATCAAGTTCTGTGAATATCATTTTAGGAGGAAAAGCTAGAATTACTGGCTCTTTCCAGTCTTCACTGTTCACTGTGCATAGTTTGCTTGCAATAAATTTGAGGAACAAATGTCTAGTTGTACAATGAAAACAATTAAATTTGCAAAAACTAAACATCCAGGGAGCTCCTGAGTAAGTATGATAAGCGAAGGCTAATATTATTTTTCAATTTTTGTTTTCCCACCTTTATTGAAGGTTACAGAGATATGATAATTTCGCAGTCGATTTTCGAAAACACTCTTCAAAGTCAAAATACTTTTGAGGATTAAATTTAGCTTAGGCTCACCACCTGTGGGATGATATCTGCAAAGTTCTTGTATGATAAATTGTGCGGTGCAATGTACCGTTGTTAGCGTGACGTATCAACTACACATGTTGGCCAGTTAAAGATACCCGAAGCATGGGCTTGCATAGATTGATGTGTTAGTCTATCAAACGGTAGCCTGTATACAGAGTGGAATGTGTTACTTCTACCAGACGTTCTGCCAAATTTACCCTCCTCGCACATTCATACAGTGAGGGTTATCAAGAAAGCAACTGACACTCACTGGTTTCTGCCTCACTTGTGTTAACAATCAAGTTAGGTAAATTAATCACAATCGTTTTTCACGGAATATCCAATGCAAAATGATTGCACAAACCAACCTTTGTTGACAACTTCGTCTCCTACGGTATGAAGCTGCTTGGGAAAAATTCTGCCTTATTTCCGAACGCATTTGATTACTCTTCTTTCTTTGCCCGACTTTGAGGCAGGTCAGCTTTTTACAGTTTTCAACACCTAAATAATTCCAGCATGAATATACGGATTGTTCATGCATTTGCGCATTCATCCAACTGTGGCCTTATTGCGTTTCTGCCTTGTTTCTCAGAGGCTCGGCTACATAGTAACTGGTCTGGATGCAGGACCTGTAGTGATTGTGTCGTTTTTTCTCAGTGTTTTTCTGAAATACCCATACGTGCGAAAGAAACCAATAGTTTTACACCCCTTTTTGGAATTCGGTTATTCTCCAAGGTTTAAGCCCATCGGGATGTTCAAATAGGAAGTCACTGGAAGTGTCTGATTTTGACCAATTTTCATCAAAGATTTAACTTTTTTGCAATGACCGCGCTTCATGCTTCCTGTTTTCATGAATGATTGGACCTGTCCCGGATTTCCGTAGTATATTGCGTCATTTGCTTATTGGTGTGACTGTTCCTCACAATCGAAATCCAGGAGCCTCAACAACATTCAAGATGCTTGGCAATCTTGGGCAGAATCGACGAAACCCGTAAAGGCTTTTATCCAGAAGATTTTCCCTCTTCATTTCCGACATGTGTTCCTCGCCTGGTTGTGCCATTTCTTCGGAAGGAAAAGCCAGGGTTTATTTACGAGTACACAGCCATGGCACACTACTTTAAAATTTCTTTCCGTTATCGGAAAACGTGTTGAGTGTTGGTGTAGCTAGTAGTTCTTAAAAGTGGAATTTTAATTACTGGGAACAAGGCCAGCTGGAAATCTGTCAGTAGACTAATTATCAGAATGTGATTTGAACGTACGTACGTTTTTTAGGTCCCAACTGAGAAAAGCGGGCTGTGGAGGCCTACTTATCAGTATGCAGCCAGCTGTCACCGAAGTTGGTACAGCGTTATACACATCCGATAGCTGTAGGTGTAGCAATCGTCCTGAAAACCAACAGAAAACTTGGAAAACCGAGAATAAGTTAGTAGTTTGTAGATGAGGGCAACGAGCGTGTGCGTATTGTCGGTGCATGCGCATTGCAGTTCGCGCTTTCCTCTGACCCATGACGTTGAATACCGTCTCGAGCTACATTCGCCGCTGATAGCGGTACGGAAAGCTGCATCAACATCGTTGGTGCGCAACTATTTTTCATATGGAAGAGTAAGGCCATTATATATACAAGGTCATGTATATGAATATCCCCGGCAACAGGAGGAACGAGCCTGTGTGTTGTGTCTGGAAGACGAAGTGGAGTTGGTGTGGTGCAACCCCTGGTAAGATGAGGATGGCAAAAGCTTTGCACGTCGACGTAAGCCACGGGCGTCTAAAGTAGACAAATTTCACCATACCTAAATACATCTGCTCTCGTAGCCGCGTGTCAAGACCTCAACACTCGGAGTAACGCAGCTGAAATATTACCCAATACTAATATATTACAAAGTTCCTGTCCGTTCAAGGAGGTAGAACACCATGAAGAAGTTGAAGAAGCATAGATCGATTGACTTCTGAGACATATGCCCTTTTTTTTAAGACGTTTCAACCTGGAGATTATGTAAACCACTCATTACTGAAGCAAAAACTAGTCTGGTTTGGTTCTTCAAGTCGATGAATGTTGTGACAGGACTATCCATGCGAAGAATAGCAATTATTTTAGAAGTGATGTCCAATAAACCAGCGGCAAGACAGTTGCCTCTCCTCTTGTGATAGAGGTAAGCCAATGGGAAAGCTCATTCGTTGAAAACCTGGCCAGTCAGAGATGGTTATTTAGAGCTTTTAGTGTCTAATCCAATTACGGTTCTGTAAACGCTTGTGGAGAAAGAACTGAATGACTTACTTGAGCAAAGTTCCGACTGTTTGGTGTATTCCTCTGCAAATAATCCATAGTTCGAAACCCAATGGCTGTCGATAATGTAGCGAAATCAATAAGTATCTTGTTAAGTAATATGGAGGATGTTCAAATTTACGTGGAAAAAGTAATGAGCCCAAAATAATGTCCAGTTCCAAATTCGCTTAATTTAACTATCCACGCGAAGTTGGGAGAACGTGCATTGGACTGCGGATATCGCCTCATTGTGATTTCCTATGAAGGAGAAATCAGGTCTTAGCATACATGTAACTGGTTAATGATTAAACGAAGCTGTGCAGTGGCTAGACACACTATGGTTCATTAATTTTTCAAACTAATGCCTTAACCCAGTTTCGCATGATATGAGCAATATTTGAAACAAATGAAATACTAAGGTGGTTCTGGGACTAGCTAGGCACCCAATCTCAGGTTTACGATGAACGTCCAATAAACCAAACTGTATCCAGGAGGCCAGCAATTTATCCGGTAGCCCTAGTTTTTAGGGAAGCGAGAATGTGCCGCAATCAGGAAGACGCTCATTGGCTTCCAGTTTTATGACCGGTAGTGCAGATATGAAGTGGACAGATACTTGATGTTTTCTGAGCACCAGTTGAACACACTACTTACCAAGCACTTGAATTCAGTTGAACGCTGTTCATAACACTCAGACTCTTCAGACGGGTCCTAAATGGGATGGAGCAACTGTTGCACGGTGCTTCCATAAGCTACATCGTAGGAGATTCTCATCAATACATATATAATACAACGGTGAATCTGATGCTTAATTGGTGCTTATCTGTTGAACAGAGATCTGTCAGCTCGAAATTGGACCACCTCACTATCTATATTTTCGTGTCGTCCGAAGAAGATTATACGTCACTAAAAAATCTTAAAATTTTATGCAGGCGTCCGAACTGCTACAGGAAAAGCTACCTCCATAAGGAGGATACGTCTGGGAGGTGACTAGGTTTCCACGAAAATATATGGTTGAACATTTATTGTACGTTTCCGTTTTCTATCCATGTACGAAAAAAAACCTTGGCTTCTAGAACTGAAGGTCATCAATAAGTAGGGTGTTCAAGTTGATTTACGGGAGACATTTCTAGGTTATCCGAATTACCAACTATTTTTCTGCACCACCACAAACGACTAGCAGTTAGACGAAAGTATATTTTTCCGGGAGAGTTTGGCTACTTGTGAGTAGTCAGAACGCAAAGAACTTTTACGGGCAGCAAGTAGCAAGTTTGGCTCGAAAACTTCTGGACATTCTTTTATTCGTTTATGTGGACGCCTCTTTCACAGTAAGTCTTGACGATTAACACTGAGCCGCAATTCTTGTGCTTGATAATTATATAATTTTCCAGATGGAAGCAAATGGCACAAAAAGGAAGGAGTGCTCACAGGAGATGCCTCTGAACTTCACACGGCATTTGGTCATCTTCAGGACGATTGCCGACGTTTTACTATGTCTGCTATCCGTGAAAATTTGCAACTCAGGGACTCAACCAGCTAAGTCCGTTACTGGGACTATCGCGGTTCCATGGACAGAGAGTTTTACTGGTTCCATTGCAGTGATCCATCTGAAACTCCGGATCCTAACTTTATATCCATTCTAAATATTCCTGCAAGTAGACAAAAATTTCCAATAAGGGCTAAAGCATGTACCGTGGCCATTGCCATTCCGACTCATGGAACTGCCTAAGAAAGCACTTTGTAACAGTGGGTTTAAAAAACCCACTTAACTTGACTACAGAATTTTCTACTCTAGAATTCGGATGCAATTTAAGCCCAGTCATTAATAGCGTACCATGTCTATACACCGTCCGTAAAAGTTCAACAGAACTCACTTTGCCGCAGACTACGGAGTCTTTTGTGATAAACCATGTTTTTTCATCGTCTTGTGCATATTACAGACCTTGGTGAACATCACAGACAGCTATAGTGGCAACCCACTGTACTCAGCCAATTTGTGGGCGTCCGAAGGAAGCATCAGAAATGCACTATACAGACGACTACAAGCATACTCTCTGTTTACAGAACCTGGTAATTAGCGGGAGAATCCACTGAGGTCCGTCAACCCTAGTTTGTTTTCCCTAGCAGAATGCTCATTTTTGAAATCATATGGGTCAGCAATGATGCGAAGCATATTTCAGACCGTTTCGTGGACGAATATGTGGCATGCATTTCTCACAGAAAGCATGCGCAAAATCCGATGGGAGGAAGCAAAGCTGACCACAATGCAAATGCTTGTGGCAAGAGCTTCATCAAAGCATGAAAAAAGCCATATATTTGGCACTTTGTGTCCTCAGATCTCACTCAATCACTTCTCAATGTTCTACCACACTCCGTCCACTTCAGTTAGAATTTCAAAAGTTTGGAATATCTGCTTTAAGGTGCGTCGATATCGGAAGAACGGATTTCAATGCTCGACTTCCAATCATGTCTACTTACAAGAGCATTTGGTATCTTTGTCTTCTACGCAGTCAGCCTGACAAGATTGCTGGCATCCGCATTTTGTAGGTTTTGGCTATAACATTGGAACGTCGGATGCATCATGATTTGCCTCCGAATGCAGGGCATATACACTGGTTCGTTTCAATATAAGCGTTTTTTCCCACACTTTTATCAAGGTGTGATATACTTGACGATTTGTGGCTTAACCATGAGATGTCTTTTTCCCTTGCCTTCACATCATCTGAACCATAACTTTCAGAAGTAATTCTGCAACATCGGAGAGTTATTTCAGAGTCAAAGTTGGGGAGCAGTCGATCACTAACTGTCATAAAAACGACTGTTCGTATCACAAATCATTTTCGGGCAATAGTGAAAAGTTCACTGGCGCAAGACACTTCCTCAGAGCCTTCTATAGAAGACTGAGTATAGCGGTTATGTTGATACTGTCAAGGATTTGGCGCGGATTGGTGTGATTTTTTAGTTGAGATAATAATAGCCCACTCTAGGATTAACCGGGGCCGATCAATACCCTATTGTTGCTGACATTCAAGAATATCTGTTGTAGAACTTCGACGTCAAGTTGAACCACTACGCTTTCTTTTTTCAGACTTTACATATCCCATACAACCAGTAACTCAGTAAGGTTACCAACCCCTATTTAGATATCCCGATGAACTTTTGCCGTCCGATGCATTTGATGTGAGTCGCTCATTCAGGCTTATTCAGATCCTGACTTTGGTAGCCTCGATTAATACAGCATGTTCGACGGATTCAGTAATTACCGAAGTTGAAACGACCGGGATGGATTTCTTGTGGAAGTAAATTCGATACCCTTAGGCGGTAAGAATAATTCCGATTAATTTGACCAAAATTTTCAATCTAGTTGCATATCAAACTCGGCGGACACAACATGAATTATACCGCGGCATCTGCAAGTAATGAGACCAGACTTTTAAATTCGCTCAGTGAAATATTTTACCCAGCAAGGACGGCAGATGATCAAAAATCAGTCTCAAATCAATGTTTGGCGCTATGCGAAGATAGCGGGCTCTTCAGAGTTGACAATTCCTTGTCGTTCCTGGCTTGGTCAACTTACTAAAACTGTATAGCGACTGATCTACAAAGGTAGCAGGAAAAGATGCATTTTTTTACCTGTGAGTAAAAGCCATGTTGTCAGCCTCCAGATTAGCGCAATACTCACCATGACGTTTTGTCGTATTCACTGAGAACAGATGCCAGCATCACATGTCCATGAGAGGTGTGGATGGTCTATTACATACATACATGGTCTATTACCTTGGTTCGTATGTGGCTCTCATTGAACGAACTGTGCATATTAACTATTCACACAAGCTAGTAGCAGGAAACAATCTGTGGAACCAGGTCTTCCATACATTTATGTTGTCCTCAGGATATGCAAAACTGTTTTTCAGCAGGGTTTCTCAGTGCTTTATAGGGTTTCCTGAGGCACCTCGATTCCCCCTGTTTCGTGAAAGCTGCCTACCATGACTCTCAGTGATAAAGCATATTGGTTGGGATTTGGAGGCCGAGGTCTTGTGTTTTCAAATAAAAATAGAGTATACTTTTTGCACACTAGGAGGTGTCTCGGGTCAAATTTGTTCCAGAGCTAGATAACGTGTACCCTTGTCCACTGCCGCTTTGACCTTAAAGGCGACCGAGTTGAGAGCGGCTTAATGTCTTCTAACTACTAGTTGACCACTCTTGAGGACCAAGCTTTGAAATCTCATCCGTCCGTAAAACAAATTAATTATTTTTAAAGATGCGTTTATCCAACAGTGTTGATCTTCATTAATATTACGCTTAATACGATCTAAACATCGCTTTATTTTTCCCTCTTGCTATTCATTCATAAAATCTGGCTAACTACAACAGAGTATGTGCGTCAGAAGAACAATAGTAAAGCGTAAGCGCAAGTAGACGTACTTCGCCCCGGTAGATTTGTTTGCCAACATCTATGTTAACCATCGGCTCAGCATGAATTCAGCTTAAATTTGTAAACATCAAGTTCTGTGAATATCATTTTAGGAGGAAAAGCTAGAATTACTGGCTCTCTCCAGTCTTCACTGTTCACTGTGCATAGTTTGCTTGCAATAAAGTTGAGGAACAAATGTCTAGTTGTACAATGAAAACAATTAAATCTGCAAAAACTAAACATCCAGGGAGCTCCTGAGTAAGTATGATAAGCGAAGGCTAATATTATTTTTCAATTTTTGTTTTCCCACCTTTATTGAAGGTTACAGAGATATGATAATTTCGCAGTCGATTTTCGAAAACACTCTTCAAAGTCAAAATACTTTTGAGGATTAAATTTAGCTTAGGCTCACCACCTGTGGGATGATATCTGCAAAGTTCTTGTATGATAAATTGTGCGGTGCAATGTACCGTTGTTAGCGTGACGTATCAACTACACATGTTGGCCAGTTAAAGATACCCGAAGCATGGGCTTGCATAGATTGATGTGTTAGTCTATCAAACGGTAGCCTGTATACAGAGTGGAATGTGTTACTTCTACCAGACGTTCTGCCAAATTTACCCTCCTCGCACTTTCATACAGTGAGGGTTATCAAGAAAGCAACTGACACTCACTGGTTTCTGCCTCACTCGTGTTAACAATCGAGTTAGGTAAATTAATCACAATCGTTTTTCACGGAATATCCAATGCAAAATGATTGCACAAACCAACCTTTGTTGACAACTTCGTCTCCTACGGTATGAAGCTGCTTGGGAAAAATTCTGCCTTATTTCCTAACGCATTTGATTACTCTCCTTTATTTGCCCGACTTTGAGGCAGGTCAGCTTTTTACAGTTTCCAACACCTAAATAATTCCAGCATGAATGTACGCATTGTTCATGCATTTGCGCATTCATCCAACTGTGGCCTTATTGCGTTTCTGCCTTGTTTGTCAGAGGCTCGGCTACTCAGTAACTGGTCTGGATGCAGGACCTTTAGTGATTGTGTCGTTTTTTCTCAGTGTTTTTCTGAAATACCCATACGTGCGAAAGAAACCAATAGTTTTACACCCCTTTTTGGAATTCGGTTATTCTCCAAGGATTAAGCCCATCGGGATGTTCAAATGGGAAGTCACTAGAAGTGTCTGATTTTGACAAATTTTCATCAGGGATTTAACTTTTTTGCAATGACCGCGCTTCATGCGTCCTGTTTTCATGAATGATTGGACCTGTCCCGGATTTCCGTAGTATATTGCGTCATTTGCTTATTGGTGTGACTATTCCTCACAATCGAAATCCAGGAGCCCCAACAACATTCAAGATGCTTGGCAATCTTGGGCAGAATCGACGAAACCAGTAAAGGCTTTTATCCGGAAGATTTTCCCTCTTCATTTCCGACATGTGTTCCTCACCTGGTTGTGCCATTTCTTCGGAAGCGAAAGCCACGGTTTTGCTTATTTACGAGTACACAGCCATGGCACACTACTTTAAAATTTCTTTCCGTTATCGGAAAACGTGTTGAGTGTTGGTGTAGCTAGTAGTTCTTAAAAGTGGAATTTAAATTACTGGGAACAAGGCCAGCTGGAAATCTGTCACTAGACTAATTATCAGAATGTGATTTGAACGTACGTACGTTTTTTATGTCCCAACTGAGAAAAGCGGGCTGTGGAGGCCAACTTATCAGTATGCAGCCAGCTGTCACCGAAGTTGGTACAGCGTTATGCACATCCGATAGCTGTAGGTGTAGCAATCGTCCTGAAAACCAACAGAAAAAATGGGAAACGGAGAATAAGTTAGTAGTTTGTAGATGAGGGCAATGAGCGTGTGCAGATTGTCAGTGCATGAGCATTGCAGTTCGCGCTTTCCTCTGACCCATGACGTTGAATACCGTCTCGAGCTACATTCGCCGCTGATAGCGGTACGGACAGCTGCATCAACATCGTTAGTGCGCAACTATTTTTCATAATACTGAAAGATTTTGTAAAAGAGCAAATTTTAAACGCACATTATGTGTGTGTGCGTACATACCCTGGGTTTTGCACATAACAATAAAACTACTAATAAGCCTTCCATCACATTACGTCACGTGATGACGCTTAAGCAGAAACGTTCACCTGTAATTTGTTTTCCATCTTTGAGCTTCTTTTTAGGAAAATAAAAATACACAAATCATTTTTCGGGGTACGCTCCCCCGATTTACTCGTCCATATGTTTTACTAGGCTCGTGAATACGCCCTCCTCTCCTAAATAGTTGACCTTACTGCATTAGACTGTCCATGACGTCTACGTAAGATTTTTTCTACACTATGGAATCTAGATATTGTAGACTAATAAAGCATTCGCAGCTACTGAATCGTAAAGCGACTTTCACACGAGGTGTACCCAGGAAGCCGTTGAACTTATCGGACAAATGACTGACTTATAGCAAAACCGAAAGCTCTGAGTATAGCGACTGATTTGCCGACTGACTTATCGCTGTTCTACGTTTCTTTATTTATGATATTTTCACAAATGTAAGGCATCACGATAACTGTCTGTTGAAGCTGCATGCACTACTGTGCTCTGCATTGGAATTTTGGTAATCGCTTGATTTATTTCGCAAATTTCCCTCATCGGATCGGATTTCAAATCATAAATATGTAGTTTCTTACCCGACGTAGTCGTGTACATTGAGCGCACATCGCAGTAGCCCACAACGACTTCATCAGTTTACGAAAACAGCAGCTAAAACAAATGTTTCAGAAAGTGTACCAAGATGTTGGAATGTCTGCGTGGTTTACAGATTAACGACCAGATTGAATACTGGACAACTTCTTTCAACATAAACGGTGATCGGGTAAGTAAAGCAGTTTATTATTTCACTGCACCATGTTTCTTGGTTATGATGATGCTTCCAGATTTTCATTTTAAACACAAATAATTTGAGGTGTTGGTAATTACCAACTCCAGGAATAAACAGGTTCCCATCCCACTGTATCCCTTGGACGATATACATAGGAGTATAGCCCAGGACTGGCCTTCTTTCCTTTTTTGTCCAGCAGCTTTTCTTAAAGCATCCTTAAATGAGGGTATGCAACCCAAGTTCCTAGGAGTTACACCAAAAAGCAATCAACAAACCGGAGAGAGGGTTGCTTACAATTAAGTCATCATTTTCCTTGAATTTTGATGTTGAAGCTGCAGACGCCTTGGTTTACCCCCAACAATGTTCACAATAACGGTCAACATACTGCAGTAAAATATTTCAAGGCCGGTATCCACGAGAATAATCCCAAGTTGCATTTGTAAATTGGAACCCACTTACTGAATGGTTTGTTCCGTTAATTAAATTCCCACAGGTGCCTAGTTGATGTTAATTCCTGAAATTTGATGGTTCACTTTGAATTAAATCTAAGGTAATTTTTAGATTCGATTCCCGAGCGTTTCTTCATCTGGCTGTTTTCTGAAGGCTTTAGCCAATGACGATAACTCAATTTAGGCATGGGGCTGGCTACTACTGGAACTGTTCATTTCCGAAAACCGGTATTACCTGTCGGGCCTTTGGCAGCGGAGGAAGATTAACTTAAATAAGTAAAAAGAACGGGAAACCAGGGTATTTAAAGAGTAAAATCGGCATGCAAGCACGACAGACAAGTCTACGTGTGTGAACTTGTTTGGTGCTAATGATCCAGCACGAGTGCCATTCATGGCGCACAAATTGTTCTCACGTGTGTTAAGGTTGGCTCAACCGGAGCAATTTCGTAGTACTTATCTGGGCTTGGAGATTTCCGACACAAACGCATTTACTTCCAGCGTTCATAATAGTTATAGTCTCCGTACTTTAAACTCAACTTTCTTAACAAGCGAGCATTCCGTATTCCGCAGATTCACATCACGTTTTTAAAGTTTAATGACGAGCTACCCGTCGAAGGAAATGCCACGGGATTTTTGGATTCGCATTTTCTTATTTTGCCCTGCAGAAGTGAGATTTCACCCAGCAACGTCTTTTAGTCCCTGGTGCGTTTAAGGATCTGACGTTTCAGCGCTTATACTATGCGACAAATATTATTTTCAGATTTTGCAGTTTTGAGGAATAAATCTGTTCCAGGATAACTCACACAGCTAATATAATGCGCTGTCTAAGACCTCACTTGCTTAACTTAGAAGAGTGCGAAACCAAAATGATCGAACTTTAGAACATAGCTAAAACACTTAAGGGGTTTGTGCAGACTGTTGGTGTCATGTAGTTAGTCTACAACGTTGACAGTTAAGTGCAGAATTTTCCAGAAAAGGTATGTATTTTCCTATATAAAGCCCTCCAATTCTGGGGCTAAATGGTTGAAAAAGTGCACCAACTGCTTAAAGTATAAAATGCTTATTTTCGCCATTACCGTAAGTAGCATGAGCACAGCGGCAATTTTCAACCAAGTGGTGTATTTACCAGAAATCACTGCTTACTTCTTTACGAAAATAAAACCAAATATAACAACGGAGGCGTTTTACTTTCATGCATGATGACGCAGCGAGTGGATTAGAGAGTGAGCCGATTTGAGTAAGTGGATTTCAAAGATGTTGCCTAGTTTAGCCAAGTTACTGGATTTAGCAAAGAAAAACTCTCGCATAGTGTAAAACGTGTGCAGAAGGTAAAATGTTTTAAATTCTACCACTACTAGATGACGTTTTGGTTACCCATCTTTACAACCCGATACCTGAGCATTGCGATAACGACGGTTTTCTTGTTCACCACCTTTTCACCATTTTACGCGTGCTGTTTAATGTCAAAAAAGAATGTTTTCTCCCCCTGAAAACAGGCATATATTTCTAATGAAGGCAGCCTGTAATATAAGTTCACTTCTGCGTTTTGCTTTCTCAGTTAAGCAGTAGCTTTTTACTTGCTTAGGTGACACAATTTATTCAAGTCGGGTGAATACCTGAGAACTGAGTTAAGGATGTCGCAGTGTTAAATTGATGTGTAGGGAATCCTCGTTTCTCTATCGACTGTTACAAGGAAACACGCCTTGGCTGATATAATCTACCGCTCAACCACTTTTGTTATATAAAAGAATATGGGGATTTTGTTGGGATGAAAAATAGGTGTGATATGGTCTAGACAAAGTTTAACCTTAAAGTGACTGAACAATTCTAAAAACGGCTCTGCCTAATGAAACTATTGAAACTGTTCCTCAGTAAAGTCGCTTACAGCGTTATTTGTTCCACTGTCCTTTCTTCTTATACAGTTCTGCTTTGGTCTTGTTGTCACAAACCTGTTTCTTTGTCTGTCAGTTCAATGTCACACGATATTCAAGTTAGACAGTTCTCTTAAAGACCAGACAATATGTACTATACGGTAGTTTGGCTAGTTTGTTTCTCTGGGGAACAACCATATTGGAGGAAGTAAAATGATGCTAAGTTATCCCTTCCATACCAGCGTTTGATTCTTGTTTTGTGTTTGCCAAAATATTTCCGG
>SJOL01009519.1:322052-332804 GCA_004794785.1 Opisthorchis felineus | reverse complement strand
GCCGCCGATTCGAACCCCAGAGTCACTTTTGTCAGTCACTGTATTTACCAATTCAACTGCAGTTGTGGAAATGTTTACGTTGGCAGAACTGACCAGAGGCTGGAAATGCGGGCAAGAGAGCGCCTATCGAAACCAATTGGTATTCTGTTGTCTGATCTTGATTTAAGTTAAGAGTCAAGAATCAAGCCATTGACCACCAAGCACCTCGTTGAGGCGGGACAGTGGGTTATACTTCAGTTTAGTCCTATATAAACGATGAAACTAGTCCCGCATTTCCTTCCATTTTCTTTCGTTTTCAAGTATTTTGACAAAGAACATTGTAAGAATTGTATTCATCCAGCAACATTGTTTTTCTCGCTGTCTTGGTCGAACTGATCCCATGATCACAAGACTTCAAATAGTTGTTATTAAGCGACTTGAAACACACCACCGTGCGACCGAGGATATTTTGCAATAAGTGGCACTTTTTTGGACTAGTCGTGAGTAAAATATCAGCAGCTGTTAGCATCCACTACCTTCGTTTTTCCGATGATAACCAACCCAAAGCTCGAGTAGCTATGGAACACTGGCCTGTTTTGTGCTGATTCAAAGATTTTTGATATGCCCAAACATCGTATTCGAGCCCGCTTAGAAATGCAGAACAGTTCCAAATAGATTGCCATCAACACTGTGATATTTAAGCTCATTTTCAGCCCATACACAGCGTTTTCTAACATATAATACACTATTCACGGTAGTTCGCAAAGCCTCGTTTTCGGTGAGTTACATGGCCATCAGTTTACAGGGATACGCTGATTGTCTATCGTAGACATTGCCTTGATAAGTACTGATAGTTCTCGTGACCGTATACGGTCCAGGAGACGGGATGCATTCGGAATGGAATCGTCCCAGTAAAACTTCTCAACCATTGACAAACTTGATTGTACGTAACTCCGGTGAAGCCATTGGAACCTTCTGTCCATCTTAATCAACCATTCACAGTTACCTTGGAAGCCTTGTGTTCTACTCACATGAATTGAGGTTTTTGTTTGTCTCTGTAAGTATTGTCGCATTCATAGACTGTTTATCTTGCACGCACTTCAACCGAATTAACAAAAAGAAGGCCCTTCACCTCCTCTAACTCACTCATATTGCATAATTCTTCCTTATCTCTGGACATCGGTAATTTCAACACGGTTGGAACAATTTTGTTGGTGCTTCTTTTAAAATGTTTTATTATCTAATTGGGCCAAAGATATTCATTTTATTCAAAAGTATAGGGAATTATCACCGCTCGAGTCTACTTAATCTTGAGATTATACTGGTCGGTCTAAAGTTTTCTTGGAAATAATGTGCTTACACTGCGGTCCATTTTTCCACTACACCGTAATGCGACAAGCCAGTTCGTCTAATATCCGAAAGTTTGATCAGGCAAGCCCTTTTGGTGAACTGTACTGGCTTAATCATAGGCGATGTAAATCCGTCAGTACGATATTTCTTCGAAAGAATGGGACCTCAGTGGGCAAGGCCTGTTATACACACAAACAACGAAACCCACTGCTTGGGACTATAGGGTTGTATTCGGCCGCCTCGCTGGTGAAGGAAAGTTGTGAAATATAGTATTCTAAAATATCAATGTCTCTGACCTCATATTTCATGACTACTTTGATGACTGAATCAATAAGTGATTTCTGGTGGCACTTAGGTTTACACAGCAGAATTCAGTTTCCTTATCTTGGTTTCCATTTTTATTCGGTCATTATGATAGTCCATCACCAAGTGGGTGCGCGATTGCCGATACTACTGATGGCGTAGTTCCCCTTCAGCTCCAGAACGCTTTTCATATCCGCCTGGAGTTTCAACTCAAATACGCGTAAAATTTAAGTTTTTTGTTAATTTTCATACCAAATCTTCCATTTCAAAACACGGAGAGATTCAGTAGTTTATTCACGCGAGTATAATTTTTTGCAACCTCTCCTTAATCGTTGTGTTTTGGTCCTAAAGATTGGCAAACCACCACAAAACATGTACTATGTCATTTCGACAAAAAACCTACCCGGAACAGGAACATATCTCCAATAAAAATACACGGAACTGTGGGTGTAAGGAAGAAAGCCCTTTGCTGCGAAGCCGTTTGTTAGCAAACACCAACTAAGCAGTAATAAACTATTGGACAGGAAAGTAAACGTCTAATTTGCACATAATTTTAAAAAATGAACATTCTCACGCGTCTTCTTGAAGTTTCATGGATATTCGATGTAATTGTAAACGAAAACAGCAAAGCAGTTCCCAAAAGTTTCGTAATAAACCTCACCTTCCATGAGAAACGGGGCGGAGCTTCGAGAAAACCACATGCTACTCGCATGCCTCATCAGTAGTATTGGCCGTCACATGGTTAGCTAGATCTCTCCACCTGTGCGGTAAACAGAAATTTATTTGGAAATTTACGTGCTCGAGCGAGCAAAATTTGATTCGATGACAACGACGATGTCATACATATATATGACAAAGGGATACCTCTTCCATATGGACTGTTTACAAATTGAATTTGTGAAGACAAATATTATCATTTGGTTTGAGGAAGTGCAAATCTGCCCATTCCAAAAGAAGTCGTTCTTACTTCGAAACATCATTTAACGTTTGTTTTTAAACCAAAGACTACGGTGTTAAATGTGGAATAATTTACTATGACAACTGAAACTCGACCCTTTAATCGAAAAATCCGCTGTCTCAATACGTCATTTCATACAGATTGCTCAATTCCTAAAATGGTTGCCAAATTGTTGCAGTCTGCGTAGTGGTTGGTCTACGGAATATGTATTCACTAAACAGTTTATGACGTGAAAGATATCTAAGCCAGGGTTTACCCGTCTCCATTCTAGTGCAACAAAATCTATATCGTCTGAAATCTGAAATGTTTCATGCACTCAGTGCAGTGATTCTATTTATAACTCAATTGCACATGACATCTGCGTAAGCGCCGAATCCTGAAAGACCTTGGTTTAATTTGCAATTGGACTGTAAATTATGAATAATCGCAAATTGGCGTGTAGGTAGAACTATGCTGCCTCATTGTTTTTGTGAGTCTGAACCAGTAGCAGTCCTTCCGTATACAACGAGTGTTAAAGAAGCATCTTTTATTTTACAACAAACAGATTTTCTGTTATAATGAATAGTTTCTTCAGGAGCCACCTAGTAAACAAAAAACCTTACCCTCAGATAATTTTAAAGACCAAAACTTTTTCTATACAAACAATAATAAATTCAAATTCGAGGGACAAGCTTACAAACAAGCTGATGGTGTTGATATGGGTAGCCATTTACGCTTAATAACAGGATGAATTTAGGGACATGGCCGATCAAACGACTGTCAGCCAAATTTTAGAACGTTTGTTTCATGAGCAATTAGTTGATGGCATTTCCTCTGTTATTGGTATAGAGCATTTAATTTTCCTCCCAGACTACCTTAATTTCACCCACCCCAACCCCCGTTTTATATTTCATTGTGAATCAAATTATAGAGTACTATTCTGGCTATACTTACCTAACGTACTGCTACCTATAGCGTTCTGTTTACCGCAAGAATACGAGCAGCGGCCATTATTTGCAGTTTTCCGGTTACACCCCAATAGCTGGTAAGCACAGGCCGGCAAATATTTCATTCAGCAACAAGTTGCAGCATATGCCTTCCGCTAGTTCGAATGAAAAGTTAAAAATGACTTCTTGTATAAGATGGAAGCAAGTGAAGTATGCTATGCAATCACAAGAAATGTCCTTAAATTATCCCGGTTAACGTTTGCTTTTTGGCTACGTGGACTTGGGAACAAAATCCACATCGCCTTTGAATTTTGGTAGATTTGGTTAAACACCAGAGTTAGTGCTGCGTCTGATCACTATAGTATTGCAGGTTCGCCGTTTTGAGTGTGCCTTTCTTGTCTCCCAACCTGGTGACTAGTGTGATAGATTCAACCAGATACAGAAAGGAAAAAACTTCCGTGTGATAACAATCAATTGACATGCCTCTCTTCCAAAAGACTTTACATAGATTTAGAAGCAGATTTCCAGTTGTAAGCATAAGTTCACTTTGTATGACGTTTTGCCACATCCGGGAATTCATATCCAAAACTCAACGGGTATAAAAAGTATCACAGTATCTAGAGAATGTCTCATCGTTTTCAAGAAATACACTCATTTGCAAATCAATTTGGTTTTGCGAGAGATTCACCTGAAACCCAGCTGAATCTCTCGTTTTTGACGTTTCTATGCGACTGAATGTGCTGCATCAGGCCGCCTCATGTTCCAGTTGCTATGATATTCGAGATATCGCGATGCATGTAATTTTGCGCAATGTACTACTCATAAGGTTGCTGAAAATTCTTCGAAAGCCCACGACCGGTTTCGCCCTTTTTTTGGGGCTCATCAGGCAGGCGCAGTCCCGGAGTCTCATCGTTTTCTTACAACAAATGTTGCACACGTGATGAAGCATATAAAAAGCTGAGTAAACACGACCGAGTACATAAGTTGAATGTGATTAGGCTGTGTGAAAAAGTTTGCGTGCTTAAATTACAATAGGCTACTGTTTTGTTCGGTTGAGCGAGTATTCCATGTTACATAAAACATCTAATTTGGCGGTGGAAAATTTTTAAAAACTCGCAGCTTCACAATGAACCCAACTGTCGATCCACTGAGAGTGAATATCCCGTAGAATTGACTGGTCAACCATTCTGTTGCTTTTGAATTTTCACACAAGGTTTCACCAGAAGCTTAACGATTAGTTTTCGTGTGAGTAACAGTCCGACAACGTATTTCCTATGAGAACATCAAAATGAGTACGGATTAAGATTATGGTATGGCACTGGATGTGCAGTTTACCAAAGTAGGAT
This sequence comes from Opisthorchis felineus, assembly GCA_004794785.1. Taxonomy (NCBI): domain Eukaryota; kingdom Metazoa; phylum Platyhelminthes; class Trematoda; order Opisthorchiida; family Opisthorchiidae; genus Opisthorchis; species Opisthorchis felineus. The sequence goes on along the minus strand of SJOL01009519.1, from coordinate 327,942 downwards.
CATAATGGAACTGGCCGAAAACCTGAAACCTGTTTCTAAATTGAAATTTTCGGAAGAATTATATAGCCCTATAAACTCCCTTGGATATATGCCATAGCGAGACAAGTTGCCTTAGTCGATACGCTGCTGTTTTCATATGGATACCAATACTGCTTCCAAAGAATTAGTGATCCTCAGCTTTGTCCAAGTAGCCAAAGTATACTCTGGTGGCCTGTTCATACAACGCACTGAAGCCGATAGTGAATTTTTACATATGGAGTCTTCTGGTTGCTTTTGTGTATGTACGCTAATCGCACCCAAGATTCTGAGGTCTGATCCATTGACACCGTTCAGTTCGTTAGCTAAAGCCATATCTTTGCTTACTACCACAACCATATACATTCGGTTGTCAAAATCAACGAAAGGGATGCGCATGATCGATGCGAACCATTAGTCGATGAGTGTTCTAGTTGTCAGATAAACACAGGTATTGGCTGCCTGTGGCTGTGCCAAGGACGACCAGCTGCCTAGTCATACACGATGTACTTATAAAACTTGGTTAAGGGAGTTGGCTTCTTCTGAACACCGCACCCACACTCCTATAATGTTTTTCAGACTGGACCCGGGCATCCTAAGCTTGTGGAACCGTTTAACTTCATGCAGAAATTTCCTGTCATTGCCACACCCCGCTTCTTACGTGCCAGCATTTACGAGAGTACGTTCGTCGCACACTTACTTGACTGTTGGTGACACAAATTATACTGCAGGCTATACGCAGCTACCAATTTTCCGTAAATGCACTTTGATTCAAAGAAGACGCATTATATGCTGGCTGACACCAGCCTCCAAATTGAATTTCGATTGCTGTACCACCGCCTCATAACAGAAGTATAGGTATTGCGTGTCCACTATAGGCGCTGAAAAACATTTTTCACGTAAGAGAATTGTGTTTAAGGTGTTTACCGTGCTTATCCCACTTGAAACATTATGAGATGCCGCCAAGTGATTCAAAGACGTCCTGTGATTACCAGTTTTCGATGTTTAAACGTGCATTCGCGCTAGACAGATCTGCGCACTACCCACGATTAGTACGAAATTATGACATTGCGACACTGGTTGTCAGTAAAAAACCCAACAGTTATTATGGAGATGTGATAAAAGTATAATGAAGCATGAACTAGTGGATGCATCTTTTTAAATGTTTCAAATATCACATGTTTGTTGGCTGGTCCTAGACAGTCGCAGAAGAACGACACAAGTCACTCGCTCCAAACCTGCAGTGCGCTGATGAATCAAGGCACAAAGCATAACAAACACCTGTCTCCTTTTAGTGGACGGTTAGAATTCTAAGTAATTCCAAATCTGTGGGGCAAAATTTTGTTATAATCACCTTATTGGCATTGTTGTTTAGAGACGATTTGTGTGGACAAAACACTTCTGAGCATATCTATATATGTCTACATATCTCTCCAAGTTTTCTATATCGATCAGTTTTCCTAGTACCAATGAACCTTCAGGATTCACAGAGTCCCGTGTACTTTCGAAATCTGTGCTCTAGGAAAATCACAGTTTTAATAGAAAAGGTATCATTTGACATTTTGTGGTAGGAGCAATTCAGTTGCCGAAGGAATTGAAAGTGTAATAAGGCAAATGGTTGAAGGCGGTTTCTGGGTTCGTTAGGAGAACACACTGTTTAGCTCACATGATTTATCCATTTTGGGGTACCGAGCGTCAGGCGTTCCTTCGTTCACATCTCGCCGGTTCAGCGTTCAGTATTCTAATTTGTTGCCTGTAACATAAACGCCCAAAAGTTTGCCATCTGGTAGGGCACAGAGACTAAATGAGCGTTAGTTAAAGGATAAAAATAAAAGTTGGAATTAACCTTTGTGGTTCGTCTTAAAGTTTACCGTTCTTAGCTGGTTCCATCCAGTTTGTTGCCAACCCAGGTTTCTACTAGCGATGTGGTTAGAAGTGTCCCCTCCCCACATGCACAACTTGCTAATTCTCCCCTCTGCTGAATTCATTGCCTTTCAAGTTTTACAAATTGCACCTAGTCGGTTTTTATCAGCGTTAGTTTCTGACCCTCTAGCCTGCGGTTTATGTGTCAGCCATACCGCGCCTGCGTTCTGCGTTATCGACCACAAAAAGTGAAAGGATTTCGTAAAGCTCCTTACCTCAGACTTCTTTCGGAAGGTTGTTTGAAATGAGCTATTCTTATGGATGAATGTAGTTGTTTAAGGGAATTAGATAAGACCATCAATGCGGAATCTGATTACGCACATCACTAATGACGTTTGTTAGTTTGATTAACCTATCTTGGTTTGAGTATCGCGAAACTGTAGCATTTAGCTTCAGCCCGTCACAGCAACCTCTTAATTTCTCTGCGAATAACTTTATAATGTTTCACAGTTTGAGGTGCATATCCACTCATGCAAAACTAGCACAAATGAGGGACAGTAAAGATAATGGACACAATATTATTTTCACAAGAACTAGATAATTTATGTTCCAATACAAATGGTTAATAATTGAGATTTTGTCCTCTTCGTGGAGCCGATCGATACTGAAAAGTCAAGAAGCGCTGTACATTTGTTTCTTCCTTACTGAGGATCGTCAGCAATGCGCTCCTCTCGAAAAACGGAGAGTTTCGAAACTGCCGCCCTCCGAACACTGATTAAACAATAAACCGTTCTGCCATGAGCAGCTGGAAAACAGTATGTTTAGCGATCACAAATGGTTTGATAAAACTAACAAATGACTAAAAATTACATACATAGAATCTTTAGGTCTTGACATATTTCAAGAAAATGATTATTATGCGTTTGTTTGGTTGGACTGGGAGGTAGTTTTCAGTAGATTCCGATGGGCCACTCAAGTGTTCATTTTTTGTAATTGGAAAACACTTGCAAATAAACTATGTTGCGGTAATTTTCGTGCTGCACGTCAGTACTAATAGTTGCGAATACTTCTGGCTGATTCCATCGAGGTCGTCATGAAGAACCAAGGTGGAATGCCCCTTCGAAAAGACAGTTATTGTACGCTAAAATGGTAGAATCCGCTCTTGACAGAAGGCCGCCTTCGGTTGGTTTCTTAACACATTTTGTTGCAGGTCAGTTACAGTTGGTCATTTCGGGTGTCTTGTTGTCTTGTCATCAGATGTGTTTGAAGTTGCGTTCGAAAGTGATCTCTAATAAGAGAGGAATTTATTTCCACTAACAATGAAGACTGTCAACTGAATCTGGATATTACCCGAGCAAACTGGAGGAAAAAATGAGGTTCTTCCAGGAGGGAACCATCTCTGAGTGATTAGGATTTGAAAAAGCAGGAAAGGTGTGTGGTCTAAAGTTTAAGCTTAAACTGAGACTCAGGTATTTCTATCTTTGGTCTTTGCAGACGAAGCTAACTTTCCAGTGTATCATTAAGAATTCATATATATGATGCCTATAAAGTCAGGAGAATGGGAGTCACAATATAGTGTAGCTTTGAGGTATTAGCAAAAAAACCTCATTTCGGACTGCCCACCGTGTATGCTAATTAAACGCTTAGCATATTGTTGGATATCTTTGCAGGCGTCGATGCCAATCCACTTAGCGAGAGCTTGTTAACATGATAACATAAAATCTGAAGTGATGCCGCAAAGAGTTCATGGACGTCTTGCAATAAACCAACCAGTGCTTGACCTGGTCTATCATCATCAGCAGATAACAACATCAGCGTTGACACAGATGCTCTGCCGTACTCTGCCAAAACGTTTATCTAATTATATTTAGAGCCTCAGACTGAGAAGAAAAGAAAACAGTGGCTGAGGGAAGCAACCAGGTTCAGGCAACCTGAGGTACCTACACCCTAAAGGGCTCAGACGGACAATCTGGGAAGAAACCGGTAGCAGGAGCGCCACTGACATCGATTAGTTGCAATTTCTCCCTCCAACAGCAGAAGGGGACACGGGGACCCCATCCTGGAAGACGTACTACACCAATAACACCCAAACCCTTCGTAATCTCTTTTACACACTTCTGCCAAGTCATACGTTGTCCACCCCGCGCTTTCCACCATTCCGAAGGAGGCACGGAGAACGAAACTCTTCCTGATAAACGGTGTTTCGGCACGTGTAGCACATGGCCTAGCCAATGCAGTTGATGTTGCTGGATTTTTTACGTGACTGAAGTACTTGCTGCACAACCAAATACCCGTTTTCTAATCACCTCATTACTAATCCATTGAAGTCATCCAAAAACTAGCAGTGCTTCTGAGGCATCGGTGGTCAAAAGCCTGAAGATGCTTCACATCATCTGTCCACAGGGGCCACGTCTCGCACCCATACAACAACACGGCCCTTATATAGCCTGATATATGCAACCCCTGACACCCAGTTATATGCCGTTTTGAAGCTATAGGTGACGTAATTTATCAAACGTGGTTCGGACCTTGGAGATTGGACACTGATTCATCAGACACACTTGAGCCAGAGCTAATACAACTACCGAGGTAGGCAAACTTCTTCACAACCTCCAGTGATTCTCCTTGAATTGTAAGGGGCACTTTCGGAGACCGCAAGTCCTGAAGTACGACTGTGAAATTTGGGGGTGCTAGGCGCATGCCGAAAGATGGTATGACGGTGGTCAGTCTATTCAACACAGCTTGTGCTTTGCCTTCGTCTTCAAGGATGAAGACGACGACATCTGCGTACTCCAAATCTATAAGGTTCCCATCAGCGCTCGCCACATTATTTCATCAATGATGAGGTTGGACTGAAGTTGGACTCATAGAAGCTGCATCTGAGCGTGATGCACGTCGAAAAAAGCAGTCAGTCCTAGTGCTGTGACCTTCGGAGAGAGTATTCAAATTTGGATGGGGTGCGGTAAATAGGGAACATGTGAAATCGTAACTAGGTCGGCGTCAGCAGCAGCATATTTTTATTTACCCGCCCTGCTGTATGCAGGAAGTAAGAGGATCTGGCTGGTGACATCATGCGACTGCGGATGTGACATTAGAGTATTGTTAGTTTTCGGAAAAGTATGGTAACAATCGGTAGATTTAATGTTGGGCAACGTTTCGCTTTTAGCACAAAGACTTCGTCAAGCCAAGTGACTAGGTTACGAGGTTGGTCGAGAGTTAAGGCGGAAGGAGAACCAATCAGCTAAGTTAAGCCAAATCTCTGTTAGGTGTAGGCCGAGGGATTTTTTGTGTTAAGGTGGATGACCAAGTTTTAGGCCGATGGGGAAACCTACATGGATTTGGGCCCAGTCTAGGGTTCGGTTCATTTGATGATCCTCTTCAAACTTCGTTTGCACTTTCCGTCCGTCTGTGTGGATGAGCTAGTGCTACGATAGTTGTGTTAGGAAGAGGGATTCTGTGAACTTTGGCATTTCCATCCCCCTATTTTTGCTAATGATTCTACGTGCATTGACAACCACACAGTCACGTGTCAACTCGGCTTATCTAAGACCGCTTTCCAAACGCTCGCCAATTCCACACCCTCGATTCTGTTCACGCTGTGATACTTGGTAAGTGCCATAGCCTTACGTAGGCTTGAATACTGCCAAGGCTAGACAAGAGGACGAGTAGAGTACTCGACCAAAGCCTTTGGCTCAAAAGTCTGCTTGCACGGCAGTGGTGTTTGGCGGAAAATGCAAGTGCATTATCATTTTTTATAGAACAAGTCGCCACAAATGCTCCAACCCCCAACCTGGAGGATCAGGAGACTGTATGAGTCAGACCCATAACCATTGACCAACCTGATATGAGAGACTCTTCAGGTGTCGCACGGACATCTCACAGTATTGCCCAATGGACCAGGGAGGCACACAAACCGTCACACCACGTTAAGGTCTAGTCTGTTTGTGATAGAACTTGTTGGTGACTTCGTCTAGCTGGAAATCAAATCGCCCTACAGGCTTCCTGGAAAATT
>SJOL01009519.1:303159-316026 GCA_004794785.1 Opisthorchis felineus | reverse complement strand
ATATATATATATATATATACATGGGAGCATATGCATCCCATCCAGTTAAGTCTAGCAAATATGGTCTCCACCGTATCCTTATTCTGCTAACTTCAGACAATGGCTGCTGATCTGCTGGCACTTATGTTCTAATGGTGCACAGATATTTCATGATATTTCATGATGACATCTTCATACCAAGCTGACCTGCCCAATTGTATTCCCACTGACACTGAAAGGACAAGGACATCTCTACTTCAAGAGGAACGAAATCTTGAACGACGAGGAGAAAGGCATGTGGGAATAAGGGATTATGTGTGTTAGGTAAGTGGAAATTTTATTGAGGACGTTTTTTCATGGACACAATAAGGGAAGGTGCCTTGAACTAACTCAACTGCTGTAGTTCCAATTTGGTGATTTCGCGGATACCAACATGGACAAAAAAATACGTTTGACAAGCACCGACAAGGGATTTCATCTCCATCTTTGAAAAGAGGATTATAAGCTCGGTGGCACTTGAGGGACAAACAGCATTCATATATTTCCAAGGCCGTCAAGGGTTCCAAGTTCACTGTCTGGGGCTGCGTTGCAAGTTGAGGATCGGGACGAATGGCTTCAGGTGGGCAGTTTAATTGTTGTTAAGAATGTTCTACCCTATGATTCACGTACCATTCTTTCCTGAAGATAGGTAAGCCACTTTTATGGATGATTGCCTCACTCACTGTAGGCCACTTAAGCTTGTTTTACGAATCAGCTGAAACTGGCTTTGCACAATCCTAGAGTTGCTTGCCTCCTTCATGTCTTCAGCTTTCTGGATTCACCAAACGCCACCATCCGCACAGATGCGCTTCCAAATCCAAAGTGACGAAGTACTTCGGGTGTTTTTGTTCTCTCTGCTAGGACGAATACGTGTTCGAGCCTGGAGAAGTTCTCGAATGCAGCACAAAATATAATCCCAGGTCTAGTTGGATGAACTATTCCTTAATCTGAGACCCGCATCAAACAGAGTTGCAGAGTACCTTCCACTAAGAGTCAACATCACAAAACTTCTCCCAAGGGGACCTCTCTAGATGTCCATGGTGGACTTGTTCCACACCAGGGTCTGGGAGCCTCTCAATGACCATCTAACGAGCCCCTGAAAAGCTCAAGGAGAAGCAGCAACTAACAAGCGCATGACCCGAACCCACGTAGATTTTCCAGAGCGAGTGATAAGCGTAAAGTGATCTACGCCATATATAGCTAAAGACTATTAATTCTATCTGTGTTGCAGGTTGGTGTGAATGCGGGGGGTGCTATGTGGTCAAGCGGCTCCGGTTGTTTCGGAAGTTACAACTGCTCAGAGGCAGTCTGTTAATATTGCAACATGCGTTCTCCGTTCTCCGTGAGTCTCTATTCCGTTCCTAGATGACTGCTGAATGAAGCCCGAACAACACTAAGTTCATCTAATTGCGCATTCGTATCCGCGGCATCCACAACAATATCTGAGTCTTTAGTCGGCCGCAATGAGGCGGCCCATAAAAACCTTCCCTGAGAGTGTCCTGTTTATAGTATGTCCAGGCGTGAGCAGATACGATGATCAGGCAACGATTCCTGACGCACTTGCAGAATCCCCTCACAGAAGTTGCCACCCTCAAGGACGAGCCTGGAGATGTTAGTGGCAACAGGGTGATTAGGAGACGAGAAAAATACGTGGAATAGAGCGAAGGGGGCGTCAGCAGTAACCTGTTTTCGCATACTTGTAATTGATGGCATTACGCAACGCTTATTGCTAGTATGGCTGCAATTCATGGTTGTGTGCTGGCTTGGATACTATCAGGTCGCCTAAACCTAGAAAGGAGGAATTTGGTGTTCCCAACCATTATAGCTCACTGTGTTATGGAGACGCATAAACCGCCACAATGTGGTTTACTGCAGTCTCTTCGTCTCTTCGTTTCTCAATGAGTGGTTCCAGAAAGGTGATACATGATTATATATATATATATATATATATTCGGATTTATATTTCATCCGCAAGACCATTCGCTGTGGGCCTTCCGGGTCAGCTCGCACCATGCATGTGATCACAACTATTGTTGACAGCCTGGTCCGTACAGTGAATTAATATCCGCCTTCGTATTGACCTGTCACATCCAAATACACCAGCAGACCACCATGCTCAGCAAATAAAGGTATGTGCCGTTTACACTCAGCCATATGTGCATCTAACCGAAGGCTCCAGGCAGGCTGTAAACCCGAGGAAATGTGACGGTTAGGTGAGCGGTAGAGGGTTTTATAAGGCGATCAACATGCTCAATAGGTGCCCGGGAACCGTCATTGAAATTAGAGACAACTGAGCAGTTGAAACAGTGACTGAGGGTGAAATGAGGGTCTAATGGTCTGCACCAAAGCACGTCCCACTCAAAACATGCACTCACGCCCACCTAGCGCAAGTCAGTGATCGGCTGGCACATATAACAGTCAAATCAAGTCGCTTCTAGCACCGCTGTATGCTTAACACCCCGAAGTCTGCACAGTGTTTAGGTAGCTATTACAAAGACACATGGGAACGGCTAAATAGTTGAAGTCGTTAGTGTCTTCTAAGAATGAACCAAGGTCATGGATTACCAATGCGCTGCGCCCACAGTGAACCGGTGTGGCGTTCCCCATTAGCCATGGTTTGAGTTAATTTGGTCGGTTCGGTGATAGCTATGAGAAATACTTCTGGATTTGTCGCAGGTTTCTGATAGTCTCAGGAACCATAGACTATATTGGTGGACCATTCAGTATTTCACCCGATTTGTCACTGCAGTAACCACACTAATAAAACTAATCCCACAATTTGCAACGGATGGGGTTTTGATGATCAGTGGCTTTTTACGGTATCGATGGAAAGAATGGACCATTGAATCTAACCCAGGGCCAGTTTCAACTGACTAATTTGTCTCTCATTCGGAAAGTGCAATATCGAATTTCGTAATAGGCACAAATGGAATTCGTTTTTGACAAAAACCAGAACACCATGGAAAAGAGAAAATCTGTTCATTACTTTTTTATGTTGACAAGCTGATGGTGGACGCTTTCAGTCTGTCTTTGCGGACGCCCCCCGGACGAGTATGCAGCACCGGGAAGTTGTTGCTGAACGACTGTGCTGGGTTGATTTGTTGGTCCATACTAATCAGATGGAATGTTGTCCTAACCACCCGTTTAGCATCTCGGGCGAAATGCTGGAAGGTGGATGCTTAGGTATCTTTGTAATATACGTTGATTGGTGCGGTACATATGACTTGCTGAAGGCACGTCAACAAAGGACTGCATTGAAGTTGAAGATTAGTGGACAGAAAACATGTCCTGGATTTGTGTTCAGCAGGCGAGTGCTAGCGAAATGGATTCGAGTAAAGTGAGCATTCTAAATTCTGTAAACACATAAACGTCCTAGTTCTTATGCACGAACATCTTTGGGTATCCGTTCTTGATCCCGGCTTTAATCCCGAACAAACTTATCGTAGAAGTTAATCTATTGATCAGACCAGGTTTTTTTAGGGCATACCATTCTTCACAGCGCCCCTCTGGTCTTCATGCAAACTTGACGTCAATAAAGTGGAAAGAGCCGCTAGATATCTCCTCCCAACAAAAACTCACCACAGTTAAAACTTTCGAAGATCTTATTCATCAAGTCAGAAGAGTCACGGATAATAAAAATATCAGCATATGATGGATGGAATGACTATTGTTCATTCAATTAAATCAGGACAGTTTACTGAGTATTGCTCGTAAAACTGTCAAATTAAGATTGAGTGCATCACCTATCGTCCTTGCATCTCTGCCTGCACGTGGAACCAACGAAATAAAAATATGGTATTAAATGTGTGTCACAAGAGTAATTCCTTCAGTTTTCCTACCAGTTTGGATAAAATAACGTGGGGTTGCCGGATAAGATCACACCTATAGTCAATCCTATCGAACAAGAAAAAGTTAGAAAAAACGGATACCAATTTGTTCGGCCGGGGGATGTGTATACACAATAACCAAGAGGGTGTCACGTTGGCCGTGCGTGCACAACGGCGTTCTTACTGGTTCGAGTATTTCCTCAGGATATTTTGCAACTGCATGATGCGGAGGGTTGCCCTTGTCAAGAATTGGGGAAAGGCTGTTTGGCTTGGATTCTTCCGAGTTGTGAAAATATACACTCAGACAATTCGAGTGCACGCGATATTACTACACGTTTGCTACAAGCGAATGAAGGAGGGATTCATTGTAATTGCATTGGAGCACATGTGCCACAGATTTACCCACGTAATCTAGTCCTCAGGCAAACGAAATGTTGTTCAAGCGAATATTCGTAAACTTTGGATTTGGTATGAAGCTGTAGTGAACATATAGATTCCCCATCTATGATGGTACAGGCTGCTGACTGGGATCACCCGTAAGGTGGTTGTAATAGACCTGCGTCTTCTTAATTTGTGCATGGAATGTTAGTCTGCGTCCGGTATTTATTTCCAACTGGTAAGGTCACATGGAAACTCATGTGTTTCGATCGGAATACTGTTCTTATTTTGGAATTCCTATGTTCACTAGACTCATCCTGAGTCCCTCTGGAAGGCATATTGGTCATGGTGTTGGCAGTGATTGCTTCGATGAGGCGATGATGCTGAAACGCGCCCTGTGTGGTGTTAGATACAGAGAAGGTTTTAACCATTAAATAAATGAAGGACATTGATCAGGATGATACTGGAGCATTTTAACCAAAGTCGTCATAAATTCAATGAATCTTGTACGCCCGGATCCGAGTGACTTTTTGCTTGCACTAGATAGTCTGGAAAACCGCCACATCTGCTCCATGCTGTGTCATTTCACCTGAAAAAGGATAGAGGATAAGAACAAGAAGGCGCACTTGATCTACATTCATTTGCAACCAAATTTGGACGTAACGGGAGAATATGCCAGACCCAACTTGACCTCCCGTTCATAATATTTTCCGATTGAACGTGCTAAATGAAGGCTGGTGTTGGCCGCCGAAGTTTATTCACCAACCTTATGAGTAGTGTGTTCCATCTCAAAGTTTGGTTTGGTTTAAGCATACCACACCGTCCTTCGACAAATACATTCATTTGCATATCAATTCGGTTTTGACGGGAGACTAACTTGGGACCCAGCTGAATCTCTCGTTTTTTATTACGTCTATACAATACCACACCGTATTCAACAGGAAGGAAGCGGGGTATATTGGATGCTGTGTGCCATTAATTCGGGCTAACTATTGATGGAAAACAAAGTGTCATGAGGTGAGCCTTTTATCAACTGAACTTCCAGCCCCCTTGATTGCGTTCGTCAGGAAAAAATATGGATCACAAAAAGAGAAGAAACAGGGGTTGGATTGTGTCTACTGATCTACAGTCAACCTTTAAGAAGCTGTTCTGTTGGCTAAGTTGTGACAGCCATATCTACGTGGATTGAAGCTGAAGGCGGCTGATATTGGTATTTGTAAGATCTGACGACATAGTGTTTACGGAATGACCATCGATTCATCTAATGCGGCAGGGCCTTTTTGAGAATCACCGTAGCTTCCCGAAAGCACCGTTCTTGGTGCATCGTGATGTATTCGTGAACAATAGCTGAATACTTCACCAAAAACTATGCAATTGTAGGGGATATTGAGGAGGAAAGAATGCATGCTCTGTGTGTTCTGAAATGTGTACTTTCGCACCAGATGAGCTTCCAACGGGGCTAACTGAATAAAATGTTGTAAGTTTTGTACTGCTTTACTAAGGTCATCTAGACATGGTTGGGCACACGTACGCGTTCCAAGAAACCGGAGCCAGCTACTTGTCATACCTCTACTTAAAACGGTAAAAGCATGAGTTTCAATGAGCGGTCTCTGATTTTGATGCCCAACCCTAGCAGCTAAAACTCAAATCCGAAAACAACAAGCAGGGATTCGTCCGGTGAGAGGGTTTCATGTTGCATCTGATGCTGAGCAACATTTACCATATCGTCGTCCAACAGCTGTGGTTTTCTGCGACTGCAAAGTGGGTTTTAACTCCGTAGTTAGATCAGTTCTTCCAAATACACTCAACGAAAGATAAAGTCTTCTGATGCTTGTAATCATAGTGCGCGCAGTCTATTTCCGGTACGTTTGGCCATGAATCATTTGACAATAAACCGCTCAAAGGATTTTCGATAAATGTTTGGTACCTTAGGGCTGCTACTCCGCACAATTTCCATTTCATTTTGTTACCTATATCAGCATGGAATGCACAGCTTAAGGAATCGAGGATCTCGGAATCGAAATCACGCCACCGGAACTGCTAGTTGCTTTGACCTGTGCTGACGAGCACATGGTGACGAACCAGGATCAATAGAGAAATCAATACGACCCATCAGTCTAAGGTGGTTGGGACGTGTATTCCGCGGGCCCAACTACATTCTCCTAAAGAAATCCCTGTTTTCCACTCCAATTTTTTGTCAGCAAAATTTTCTTGCAGTACAGATGGTGACTGGGGGGGGGGCACAAGATGAACACAACTAATCTCAAGATGACCGCTGTGGGAACTTCGACTCCCCTGTTTGAGGTCCATGTGATACTCTTAGCAAGTGGTTGGAAACTTCAGAGGACATGACAGGTTACCATTTCCCGGGACGAGTATGCTTCCATTTTCTAGTACTGCTGTCTCGCTATAGTCTGTTAATCGTTGTATGCTGGGTCCGTGTTGAGTGGGTCTCTCAATGGATTTAGGGTTATTACCACTAAAGAGGTATTGATTCATTACGGTTCCCAGATATGTTTACATCGTTCAAGCTAACCAACAGGCTTCGTCTCGCGTCATAGAAGTCGATGCGTACATTGCTCAGAAGCCCCGTATCTTCAGAAACACAATCTACTTGGAAGGAGATCGGACAGAATAAGAATATGAAGAAGTGGTCCCAACGAGCAACCTCACGATTCTCTGAAACGATTTTTATTCACTGACATAGAAGCCGCTTGATCTTCTTTGTGAACCAACTCCTGTCCTGGAGACTGAGACATCAAACACCAGCTGACAGAGGCAGTTGAATATTTACGATATCGTGAGTGAGTACGGAAAACCTTCCCTAATTTGTTGCGGTAAACTTCTTGTTGCCTAAGATTTCATCCCTCGTCCTCCGACGATAAAATGTCCGCATGTAATTCTCACCGATAGTTTAAGACATTTTTACGGTTTCCCATCCGGGTTGGACAGAAAATTTAATTTTTAGGCCGACCTAGGCCAACTCGATAAATGATCAGTTTTGAGCTCAGAGGGAACATGTGTACGTAAAGATCGTCCAGCTACACAGTGATTTTTGTATGCTAAAGGCATTGAAAACTTGAGATAGATGTCAATGATACGCTTATAGTATTCCGCGGAAACACCAACAGCATCGGTGGCATTACAGAACTGACTGCTGATCTTTGGGACTATGATTATGAGACATCATGTGGATTTTTCAGATTATCGCGTTTTCAGTGATGTTGTATTGCCACTGACAGCACCTGCACAACGACACCTTTACAATTAACCAACGCCATACAGAATGTCAAACAGATGGACATAGCATGCGTCAGTCTTATGCTCTGCATTAAGTGCCATAATAAATCCTGACGCAGCACGGGTGAATTTATTTGTCATTCTGTCTCACCAAACTATCCATGATGATAAAATAGTGATCATAGTCTTATGGTAGCTTCCAAAAAAAAACTAAGATCGAAATACGCATCACCAAGTGTACTGCGCTTAGGTATTCCTGTTAGGCATTTTGCCATTCCGTCGTGGTGGCGCACACAACTACGAGAAACCCTTCGTTCAATTAGCATGTTGCAACTACATTTTCATCACTCATTAGCAATCGAAAAAGTGAGTGACACAAATGGTCTGGTTAGTCATTCGTACAGAACTTAGCTTGGGTGTTTTAGTAATCGGTCTGATTGTGTCTTCTCATGTTTCTACTCGCCTGACAGCCAAATGGCGATAAACTTTTGCCACATGGACAGCGTGAGATAGAAGTTCAGAACACCGGTCCCCTTACAGCTGTAGTCACGTAGTCACAGGAGTTCACTTGTAGACACTAGCAGTAATTCGTCCGGTAGATGGTGAGTTTCTTACAACCAAACTAATCGTAACTGTTTCGTTGCACGATAATTCAGTAAAAAGTGATGAATTTCCAAGAAGTGTGTTTCATAAGTGGGTATTAGGCGGCAGCCGTTCACCTGTGGAATATAAAACCTATTTTTCAGGTGACCAAAAACTCAGACTGGCAGGTAGATAGCAAAACGGCACTTTAACACTTCTAGGTTCTACGAAGTTTCCGTCTAAAATTTAGCTTCCGTAGCTTGTCTTTCGATTGTTCCGATTGCGATGATTTTAATTTTTGTCACATGGTGGACATTCTGCTTCGAATATTATCACGATCAAAGCACCAACCTAATTAGGCCCTTAGTACGCATCAACAGCTATGACCGTTAAGGGCGGCGCAGTTGACAGAAGTAGCACTCGAGCAAATTGGTGTTCCACCACAGAGGCTTCTCTGTCGACAGCATTCGATGCTAACGTTTTGGTGTGTTTCGTTTCCTTTTTGTACCTCGAGGTCATTTAACTTGGGAAAGAGTGAAGATGAAAGTAATTATGAAGCACTTCAATTCATTCGTTTTCCATGTGCGCTCGAAATTTACAGCAGCATTTCTGTTTACAGTATTACCAAACCAAGCACTCCTTAGTCTGCTGAATACAATCGCTATGTTTTTTTGCAGAAAACCAAGTCATTTTTTGGTATTAGAATGTAATGTTATACATGGATAGTTGTTCCACTTTGAGTTAACCTGAAAAGGCTGTAACCAGTGGATAAATCGTCACACTGACGTGAGTACTCTGACAGCGCTGGTCTGCAGTCGGTCGCTCTTAGTCGATCAGTAATGTGCCAATGATGCGGCATTCTGGATTCATGCGTGCACGTCTTCAGCAGATGTTTTGACCTTGTCTACTTAAGTAGCGATGTTGGCAGCCCTGTCGCCGTACTGACTTTACAAGCCTTGGGCTTCAAATCTCCAAAGACAACTTTGATAGTCTAACCGACGTAGTGCGACAAGCATAGGCAAATCAGTAAATCAGTAAACGTATCAACGGTGAAATCTGTATAGGTGTTTGGTTGATTAAAATGTGTGTATCACGGGTAGCTGAAAGGTTTATGTTTTTTTCCTGCAAGTTATTCGTTTGCGTCTGACTTATTCGAACTACAACCCAAGAAATTATACCGTGCTTTTTCAAAGTCGTTTCTAAAGATTGCGTAACCTCATGTCCACGATATTGTTGCATACAAATTAGTCAACCAATTTCGGTGAATTTTGGAGTTTTCAAAAGGAGCGCCTTAATAAGTGCATGGTTTATAAATATGGCTTCAAGACACCATTCCTAGATAAAGTGAAGACAGTTTGACTAAATAGTATGCGCAACATTTAGTGGTTTAAGTGCACTATCCTGAAGCCAAAAATTATTCCCTGACCGCACAGCTAAAATTCATCAAATTACCAGTTCATCACAATGTTGACCGACGTGGAATAAGCGGTATTTTAAAATGCGACCAGGCCTAAGACAAACATCGTGGACACGAAAATAACTCTGAGTACCCTAAAAGTTACCTTTGAAACAAAAAAAATACAACATAAGCTCCGATAGTACAGCAGTTCATGTCGTTTCCTTCTGAAAAAATCAATTTCTGGGTGAAAATGTCTCACAAGAAACTTTGTGAGTTCATTTGTTGCACTACCACTGACAAAGTCCTATATGCACAGCACAAAGATTTGACCCCAACAATGGTTTGTGGGTAGTTGACCTGCCCAGATGAAAAAGGGGGCAAACGTTTATCGCACGTTTAATGCCTCGCAAGAAAATGTAAGCAGTGAACACAATCGGGGCGAGCGATTTCTAGACACTACTCGACCCCAAGAAAAGCTGCAATGATCCAAGCGCTTCTTCGGTTGCAATACCCGCCATAAGCCTTAGGCTGAACGTTTAACCACGCCGTTTATTTCGCACGCTATATCTAGCTGAGCCCCCGGATATTCCGATCGGTGACAGAATATCGTTTATTTCACTGTTTGAATGACTCTGGTTGTTTTAAGTTAGGACGTTCTCAAAGGAGTTAAATTTTACACCGTGCAACCTTACAATGTGACGATTTTCTGGAGCTTAGAAAGGGTCAGTAAACATTAGGACTCACCATGTGTATTGACAGTGACGAAATGATCGTATACTAAAGCAACCGTTAGTGAGGTACATTATTGGACATGACGGGTATTCCATTTTCGCCTAGAAAAAATGTTTTATGCATAGGCTCCAATAGCCGATTCACTGTCTTTTTTCGGGTGGATCTCCAATGGGCTATGTTTCTGGATCGTGTGAAAATTTACTGTAGTGGCTTCCGCTGAGGTAGAAAATTAAGCAGAACTGCCTGTCTAGTTGCTACTGTGTTCTATAACTGAAACAGTTAGAGAGACGCAGTTTATTTGCCGCTTGATGTTGAGCGAAACCGATCGTGGTATTTAAGTTGTTGAAGTTTTGCACAAATACGAAATCGTTGTGCCCTGTTGATTTCTTTTGTGTTTCTACCTAGATGTGATGGAAGGAGGTTTTGTTACTTGCACCATCAGGATGGAACTGTGGATACTAACGGTGTTGCGAATGTTTTTCATTGGTTTATTGCGCAGATTCTGAGTGGTGGAGAAACTGGAGTATTCGGTTCCAGACCAGCGGGCTGTCATAAACAAAATGACGTAAGCTGTGTATATCCGCGTTAAGCCCCAACGCCATATAATATGCTTTTGTCCAAAATTCGACTGAAAACATTTTGACGTCACCAGGTTTTATTTCTGTGGCGGTCGCACTTGTCCCAACGTACTTTTCTATAAGTATAAGTTGTATGTTTGTGATCACTTAAAGTAGGCATAAAAAGTGTGCACATTAACCCAGTTAACGCATGAATGACCAAGCGGTAAAATTCATCCACATGTTTAGGTCAAGACCTTCCAAATAATGCTGGAAGATATCATGTCGGGCTTAGAAACCCACTGTCGCAATAGTATTTCCATCACTTAAGGACATCGAGAACGGCGGTATATCCTTAAATCTCATCACACATGTAGCCAAGGTTTAGTTATGCGTATGCCGTCAACCACCAGGTTGGACAAGGCTGTGAAATGAAAGTTTACTTGGAAGTACGGGGGGATACATGGTCATGATTTATGTGACCGGTTGTATCATAGCTGTAGCATACATGCCAGAAAACGTGTACTACTACTGATGCATACCAAAGTGCAGTCGCATACCATTGTGTATTAGTCCTCGAACTAATCATGAAAAAAGGTTTCTTGTTCACTTATATGACAGGTGGGCGAGATGGCTCAGTGGTTAGAGCCCGAATTGACTGACCGGAAGGTCCGTGCTTTGAACTCGACCTCTGCCTCTTGACTTCCCCTGTCTAGGCTTGGCCAATGTGGCATTATCACAGTCCTCGTGCTTCCTTCTGGTGGCATGGCAGCTAGGCACCGAAAGGTGGTAACAAACAAAAGATATGATGAAAAGCGATCCACTTCGGTAAGAACCCTAGTTCAAATGTCGAGGACTAATCGCCTGCCCCACCGTAGTAAATATGCAGATCCCACCACTGGCGATGCCATGAAATGATGTTGAGAGAAGAATGGGTGCGTCGGTCATTCTCCTAAAACGTTAACTGGATGAATTAATTGATTGAGATACACGGTGGTATTTGTCTTATCAAAGCCCACTTTTGCAAAAGAATCGTGGACACGTAGAAATGCGTGGCATTTCATCCAACGCCATGGCCAATTCTTTTTTATGGATTTACAGAAAATACTCTTGGGAGAGAAGTATTCGTGGGGATAGGTGTAACGTTTGGCACCTGAAACATGACACATGCGTATGCGATAGCAGGGCATACGTGGAAGAAAAAAGGACGATCAACGCTTCCTTCTCCACTATTGGAGTTGACGGGAAGCAGCAAGTATCTTGCTTGAATGGATACATCGTCATCAGGGTGAGCTGGACGGAACAGCATATCTTCCCGTTCCTAGATTGAAATAAAGTGGAATTTATTGTTATCGTCGTCTATTTGAAGTTGTGTGTTGCTGGGATGACGATATGAAAGCACAACGGGCATTTAATGAAAAAAACATGCGGATGATTATTTACCATTTCTGAAATTAATTGTGCTTATGGAATAAGCTCGGATAACAATCATTTGGTAAGTAACTCAACATCTATCGCAAGGTGATAGCAACTGATGTTTCAAAAATCATTGTCAATATTCACGCCACCATTACTTACGCTCACACTTTGGCATAGCAGCATTCTTCCAAAATTTCTGGATTACTATTTGCTCTGTATTTGAAACCCATCAGGAATATTTGAGGCACAAGAGTGAAAATTGATGTTTGGGAAGAAGGTGGATTTCGAAGCTTTATTCAACAAAAAGCGGCGAAATCACAAGAAGTCTGTAAAACTTCAAATGATGTCTTCAAACTTTGTCACTTCGGATGCCTCATCGAACAGTGTCACGTTTGAAATGACAAAAATCACTGTTCCTCTTGATTTGGAGTTTGTTCCCGTTGGTGTAAGTGGAAATATTTATGACGTTAAGCGCCTGAAAGACCACATCACACAACCTCGCTTTCATTACTTAATAACGGAAAGATAAACGTAAGAATCTGTCGTGGTTTATGTTCATCAGGAGTCCATTTCAAGAACATCCCGCACATCATATGACTAGTTATCAGTTTTTGATGACCAAGAGAATTTAACGAAGTCACGACATATGAGCAGTGATAACATTGGTCGACTAAATTATGATCTAGAATGGCTGTGTTACCTTTGGATGTTCACG
>SJOL01009519.1:271635-286351 GCA_004794785.1 Opisthorchis felineus | reverse complement strand
TGAGTCTCTCGCAGAACCAAATTTGTTTGCAAATGAGTGTATTTCGCTAATTTCGTGCAATTTCGAAGAATTTTTAGCAACCTTGTGATTAGTGCATTACGAATCACCATCTAGTTTAGTTTATTAGGAAAGAGTCTGTCTCATCATACGATTTCTCATTCATAAGCAAAATATGGATAATGTTCTTCATCAGATGCATATCTCCGTCAGGTTAACTCAATCAGTTAATTTTAACGCATTGATGGTCTGTACACCAAAACTCAAAGTGAAGGACGAGTACAGTTCCGGATATTACGACCGGAAAAATTGGAGTCACTCTAACTGACGGTTGGCACCTACCTTGAATGCGTCCGACTATGAAAGGCATCGGTGTTAATTCAAGTTTCATTAATTGCAGAGCAGACTTGGCGAATGCGCGAACCTAAAAAGTGCACATAAGATGACTGCCCGACGAACAAAACCTACGGAAGTCATCATGAAACGTTACTGTTTGGTCACCACTGTAACAAGAATTATGCGACCTTCCGATCCCGAACGAGGTTAGCTTAAGAGGACGATCGGTCATGGGTCAACCGGATCCAGTACCGAGCGGTCAGTATTGCATACCTCGTGAGATATTGCTACACACTGGGAGCCAAGGGCACTTCATACATGAGAAGAACATGGGACTCAGGTAAAGGACCACATCAAGCACCCACCAAAGAAACCGTCGGATTCGAAACAAAAATTTGTCAGAAATACGTCACATATCTGTTTATGTCAATATGCAGGACAGAACTTTTATGCAGCCACATAAGTGAAGTGAAGTGCATTAAATAAAACTACGAGATTCGATCCTATACAGACCAACTACGTAACAAGAACTTCATCGGGGTGCCTAAGGATATCTTTCTTCGAAAAATCAGTGACTCTTTCAAACTTGGTGCACATGAAGGGTGCAAAATTTTCACACGTCTCAAATTATATTACCTATCCAATAGGCAAACGTAATATAAATTTACCGTGCTAACTTATCTCAACACCTTGTAAAAATAGGCCCTGCCAACCTGCCTGCTGACGCCGGAGATGGAGCAGTCAAGACAAACCTGCAAGACGACAAGACGAATTACATACCCAATCATTCGAAATAGGTAGATGAATGATGGAGGCCAAGTTTTCTCATTCTTTTTGCACAATTGCGGACTCTAACAGTGTCCCACACGCCAATCCTACCGCTGGTCGAAAGATTCTATAGGAAGAGTGTCTGTATGTGCCGTGAGAAAAAACTGTACCAAAAGTTCCTGTCAGTCGGCCGGGCGCTGAGTTGAGTTTTTTGTTAACACTTCGAAAGCGAATTTTGGAGCGTGATCAGGGCTAATTACGTAGTTTTTTCAGCCTGTCATTTCCAGGAGGAATGTAGAAAATTTTAAAGTATCGAGCGGAACTTTTTTTTAAAAATCGTTCTTCGTAACTGTCAAAATTGATAAATACCAGCTAATGAGACTGTATATTTGTGAAACCAACTCTACCGATTTTCGGATCATTGTGACGCTGGATCAAGTTGCGTTGTCCACTCTGCTGTGTTCGGTCGTTGTCAGAATGTAATCTGAATGACAGCGTTGAGCGATTTACTGTGATTTGGACCACCAGATTTTAGCTTGAAGCGTTTCCTAACAAAGTGGAAATATTCTGACATTCGGGAGACGGAATTGCAAACACTAACAACAGCATTCATCCCGACAGAGCCTTAATATTACGGCTGTCTTAGGTTTTACCAATGCTTTTCACTGTGTGATGTTTAATGGTGCAACTTAGCCCTACTTATCCTGTCACTTGTAAACTTAGAACGCTTCTTTGACTTCATGCTGCATTTTTTCATCGAAATGATTGGTCTAAAATGCTCACTTCTCAAAGTCTGTTTAACATCCGGTTGAGCACGCGAAAGCAGCCAACAACCAGAGAGTCATTCGCGATAGTGGTTAAACATACCAAAGTAAAAAACACCCCTCTCAACATAAGGCGCTAGGCTGTTTGTCATTCCCGCAGTCTTGGCTGAAGCCACTGCGAACGGAAAAACATCACAGAAATGAGTGTGCATTTAACACTTGTACTGACAGGTTATTGTTGATTGCACGTAAACGTTCTTCAGCTGATTGCTGGCAAGTTATTTTGGGATGCGACTTTCGCCTATTCCTTTTAGTGACCTAACCAACGGAGTTGCGTTTGCATCAGACTGCATACATCCCAAATAACATTTGCCGTTCAGAAGCTTTGACAGATGGAGGGTCTGTTGTTCTACTTGGTCCGAAGGGTTTTCCGCAAATAGCGGCTAGGTAGTTTGAACCGTACCATAGTGAAGAATACAGGACAGCTTGGTACATTCAGACCTTCATGTGTGTGCTCATGTACTGATTTCTTTGGACGCTTTTCTCAAGGCAAGCAAATGCTGTACTGGTTCTGCAGTTTGTCCACCTATTTCGATGTCAACTGTTGACGCATAACGCACTGCCAAAGGAGCAGAAATCAGTGCAATATCCTAACTCACAACCACGTAGTAGAACACGTAGTATTTTACGTAGATACAGAGGTGCAGGCTGCTGAAAGACAGATGTTTTAGAAACAAATAATCAAGCCAAAATGAGATTTTGCTGAGTCGCACACTACAGTCAGCCACTGTAAGTCCGCTGCAGAATACAAAAATAACACTGCCATCCGCAAAGTGTAGCGTACGGACATTGGACTCTGGTCTGGCAAAACCTTGAACCGAATCGATAACCACTCAGCCAACAAGGATTTGTTACACCATTTCCGCAGTGACAGATCGCCGCTGGACAAATAATAATGGCGTAGGTTCAAAACCGTGCCAGTGAGAGAAGCTTGGATGAGGTTGCCAAATTTGTCCGGACAGCCAAAATTCCGCAGAGCATCCCGGTGGTTCTCTGCTGACCGAGCTGAAAGTGCCGGTTGAGTCTACAAACAGTCCGTAGTGCGGTTGATTCCGTTGGTTTATCTTGTGGAGAAAAACTGGGTCGACCGTGCTTCAAAATCCAAACTGTTTCTTAGGCAAATTTTCCTCCTCAATTCCACTGACTGGTCGACTAAACTGGATACGAGCCGTACTGCTGCTTACCGTGAAAAGGAGACTAATTATCCTATAATTATTTGTCTCTATTTAATTACCCTTCCCTTATACTTAACATTCTTCACTTCGTTTGAGCTTCATTGGTTCTTTGTTTTCCCCCAATCTTTCAGAAGCTTGGCCCTGGCGCTTCTGATTTGTCTTCGTTCATGTTTATTGGAGCTGGGAGTGAATCGAAGAACGCAAAATTCTTTCCTTAAATCAGCGTGCATGTCCAGGAGTCAACTGCTTCAAACCAATCTTGCCTCTCGTTTGTTCCAGCCTAATTGTACTATTGTTAGCTTTCTGAGTACGTTCGTATTCGAGCTCACCGACTTTTGGGTGTGTTTGGAACTCACGGATCTGCCATTTCCATTCGTAGAGCTTTGGGAAAATTCAACGTAGGTTCTTCATTCTTTAGCCTCTTTATACATAAATTTAATACGATTCCTTACGGTCCACCACGTGGCTGTTTTCTGAGAGCGACCCCCCAAGGAGTGATCCATATTGTATTCAGCTCCAGGCATTATTTTTGCGATCAGTGCACTACACAGATCTTTTTGCTACACAAAATCGCAATCGACCAGGTGTCCGCATCTACTTATTGGATAAATCCGCGTGGCAAAGATTGTCCGCCTCCCATTGGAACCCGTGTATGACTTTGACTCGCTGAATGCTGGATACGTCCTTTGTAGTCTGCAAGCGTTTTTGGTACATTGATCCGCCTACAAATGTGCCCATTCACTTTTCCATAGTTTCCGAGACCTTACCAACCGGAGAAGTAAGGCCGCCCAACAGTGAGAGGTAGTCGGTTTGGATTTCAGCTCTAACCAGATCCGACATTTGGTCGTAGAATATTTTCTTTTCTATATTTGCGTGGACATTAACGTGATGAAGTGGTAAACCTCGCCCTAGGCAACAGAAACAAGATTGTCACCATTCTTAAACTCTAGTTGACCTACTATTGTCTGATTCATGTAATCTGCATCTACAGATTGAACACCATGTCGGTTCGGGCTTTAATATTTTGTCACACAGAGAGACAGCCTCCCGTGTTCTCGGTCATCCAGACTGGTCTCAGTTCACATAGTGAGGTTTGTCCTATATCATTAGAGTTGCCTTGCGACAACTGAAGTCCGCTTTTTGGGCCTGCCTGCTCCATCTTTTTTTTTCATGAAAGCCTTCATATTTCAGGTTCTAGGTCGTAGAAGTCGCGTCTTCCTTCTTTTTACAGTTCGAGTCACGTATAGAAAGCTATCAGACCACCGAATCAATGCCTAGAATTCGACCACAATAGCTGACTCACAAAGCAGTGCGAGAGAGCTAACCTAGACCTAGCAGGCAGGAAATATGATATGATGTCTCATTCCTAATGTTACTGTTACTGTAATATATATCTTGGCCAATATACCTATATGTGGTGCAGTAAGACAGTCCAGACCTGCTGATATGTGAGAAAATCGTATTGATTCTCCTGTATTCAGCACATCACCAATCTGCACCTACGTCACAATTTTTCTTAGGATACACGCGCCGCCAAAGCTGACCCGATCGCCCTGTGCTCCAGCTTGCGGTGCTACAGTTGAGTCCCTCGCCATCCCCCCCCCCAAATTCTTGGAACCGTGTTGGTTGTGTTCGGTGACTCATACCTTGAGCAGTCTACCGGTGTGACCAAGGTAAGCTCGACCTTCTAGGCGCAGCCGTTACCGTCCTCAGGTTTAATAGGTACTTTTCCAAGAACCAGCTGTCTGTGAAAACATTGGTCTTGAGAAATACTTTCTCTATTTACACCTCTGCCGAAATTGTATCTGTGCATCTCCGTGGCTTCTTCATTTGAAACATGTTTAGATTTTCAAGTGCATTCCTAATTACCTGGTCTGAAACAAACTTTTCATATTCCACCAGATCACACAATCGTAACGACTATATAAAACTGCTACAGCCGGCTCTCTCTCGAAGTAGTGGGTTGTTATTAGATGTCGAACAGCGCATCACAGACCTTACGATCTGAAGCAAGTTGGCCATCTTCCATTTCTTCAGTGCACAGCGTGTTGCGAGGTTTTTGTTTATTTGCTCGATAACTGGTGATTCATTACTTGTTAGTATCCTCCCTTTCTCACAACTGGAGGTGTTCTTCATCGATTTAGTCGACCTCGTTTCACTTCTAAATAACCAGAACCACTTATTTAAAATGAATTCAAATGAGAGATCTCGCAGTTTTCCCGTTATATGTGATTTATCTACCTGAAATAAAAGTTGATTGAAAAATTTTCCATACTTGTGTCGTCACCCTATCTTTCATCCAATTTTCTTATCTCTGCGATTTTTCCCAGCTACAAGACATCATGCCCATCCTGGATTCCCGGGAAAGTATGCAAACAATGAAATTGCACGAATTAATTTTCGGCCAGCTCTTGATCGTTCAGATCAAACAAACCACTGTTAGCGGACAATTGATGTGCTCCGCTTTATGTTCATCCTAGCTGGATAGCATCGGAGCATTTCTTTAATTTTGGTAAATATATGACTGGCCCCAGGAGAGTTGCGTGCTGCTGTTTACTTTATTAGTTTTAATCGGATGCATATGTTCATGCATGTTCATTTTCCACGAACATTCTCCTTCAGCTTATAGGGACCTGGTGAGTTTCTGCCTTTGTTGTTGGGAATCTGTTCATTCTTGTTTTTTATTTGATTCCAGCTTCTGTAGACTCGGTATCTGCATACTACTGAAAAAAAAAATCATTTTATTGGGAAGTAAAAGACAAAACGGTCCTTTGGACACTTCACTATGTTTCCTCATATAGTTTTATTCATAGTGTCTCTTAGGAGCTTTAATCGCCCGTGTACCCGTGTAGCATGGGCATCTAACGAAGTCGTCAAACTATTATACCCATTCTGCTAAGATCGTTTTCTAGTATTTGGAGAGTTTACTCATTGAACCTAAGCTGCATATTGCGCGTTTGTACTTTTACTCACTGATAAGTCGATGTGTACTAATATGCTTTTATCTGATCGATTGCGGGTCAAGTCTTTATTAGACTCATCCCTCTAAAAAATCTCCGAGACCGTGAATGCCATTAAACTGACCGCCACTTCAAAAGTTGAGTTGTAGATCGTCCTTCCGCACTAAAGTTAAACCGGGAGAAAGTCAGTCATGTAAATTAGTTCTTGCTGCATCTTACACAGTGCTGAATACATTCGGACTCCTACAATTAGCATGTTGAATGTCGCAGATTGTCGCCCTGGTTGGCATACAGAAGGCAATTACCATGACTGTTCATGACACCTACGCCCTACATTCATACCAGTAACGACGTATTAAGCTCAAACGTGATCAGCCTTACCTACATCGGATAAAGCTCGTTAGTACGTTGTCCTTTTTCCACCGCCCACCGTGGTGTATTTTCTACATCCCTTAATGTACCAATTTATGATAACCACGTACAAGTCTTGCGCGCTCCTGCATTACTTTCTCAGTAGTGTGGAAAAAAAGACGTCACCGTAGTTAAAATATTTCCTCGTTCGATAGGTACCCGATTGAAATAAACTCACCAGTGGATTGGGTTCTAAATTACCCACATCACTCTAAGCCCTTGCCAAGACGTCACCTATGCGAAACAACTTGCACACCCAACACTACCCATAAAAACTGCCTTTGAACATAGTCACACCTGTATATGACCCCGTTGTCACCGTTAGACACTTAATGCGTGGAGTTCCTGCTTGAACTCTCTAAACTGGCTTGTTGTCCCTATTTTTTTGCATTTATGTGGCATTCAGCTGCATAATTCAGACGTGCAACAATCTACTACTGACCATGTAGCCTGCTGTTTCTTCCATTGCGCTCGTTACTTTCAAGCAAGGCCAGCCAATAATTTTGTGATACATCTACCTGATAGCTTAATAAGATCCTTGAAAATGCGGTAAAAATATGTAAAATAACCGTTAAGCTACAGAACCATTCCGGTGCTTAGCTGCAACGCGACCCGAAGAGGTGAGATACTGCCAGGTTGCCTAGGCCTAGTCAGGAGCAGTCGAGATGCAGTGGTTGAGTTCCAACCACGGATCTCCGTACAGGTAAGTTTGTGCTGAGTTCATTAACTGCAAAAGAGCAAGCATTGCGATGTTACTGCGATGTCCCCTTCATTTTGGAAACCAGGTTACACGAGACTGGATTTCTTCGCCTCTCTGTATGCTTTGGCTACTGTAGCGAGGCAAATGCGGCAAGACTAGTTTCAACCAGCTAGTAGTTTCTTATCAGAAATCCGGCCTGTAAATTAATTTTATCCTACCTCTAACAATACAATGCCCTTCAAAATCCTATTTTCCCCTATTTTACCGTCTTCTGCACTTTATGGGGTGAAATAAAAGTATGCCGGTGATTTATTCGTTCGGTGTTCGGATTCCAACGGCCCGACCCTTCCCAAATTGCTGGCCTAACTTCTACCCGGCTGACAAAGTTAAATTGTATACCAAACTTGTTAAATACATTGTAGTTGTGTCAGCGAAATTGTAGGTAAGGTTGGCCCTTCCTATTGTCATAACTAATAGGGGGATCAACTCATAAAATTGTATGTGGTAGGGTCCCACTGACGTAAAACGACACTGTCCCTGAAAACCAATCACTCATGTTCTTCACCGAACAACTTGGAGTCCGGATGATCAAATACGGAAAGTACTGAATTTGATATATAAATATAAATGGTTCACTAACAAATAATCAGAGCGTCGAACTCGTGATATGAAAAACTGAGGCAAACCAGTCAAAGAAGTGTTATTTTCAGACCCTGAAGGTCTTAATTTTTAACCCAAGTTGATGAGTACAGCGCTAGCTTGGTGGATTCCCTACTGCAATTTTGGTTGAGTTTGACGGTACCAGTGGTTTTCTGGTATTCTGGGATTACTTTCGAGAATTTGATCTTCCTGACAGTTTTCTTACAACAAATCGAAGTGACATTGATGCGTCCTGTTAGAAGCGGAACGTTACTGTGCCTTCCAGTGTGCGCTGAGTGTGTCTATGTGGTAATATAGGTGCTGTTGCCCGGAAGTGACCTCCAATGACGATTGGTTGTTTAGTCGGGCGGTTCAATTTTTGGTCAGTTAGTTGGTATTCTGACTGGTAGAGGCCGGCGTAACCTATGAACCCAGTCTCTTGTCCCGCTATTTATTCGCCGCTGCTATAGCGCTGCCTGACCATGATCCAAAGGTGACTCTCCTTGGCATGCTTCTACGAGGATCCCACTCTATCGGTTGCTTCATCTGGTAGGTGCCGCCACTGAGTATCACCATTGAGTCACTACAGCTGTGCACGTGGTTTTGCGTAGATTGAGTCCAGATCGAAAAAAGAGAACAACAACTATCTGCATTACCAGATCTACCAACAATCGCCTCAATAGAACATCGATGATCAGTATTTCAGAACAGTGCAACTGTTGTGAGTTTGGCGAGTCACACGAGGTTGAAAAGGGGTTGTCAGGTCACGTGAAATTCACCGTCGGTGCAAAATACTTGTATGCGCAAAGTTTAGGCCTGAAATTACGAATGTCAGTTGATTCTTCAACAGAAGTAAACTTGGTTCATGTAAACTTTAGCGTATTTTATCGTACTTCAAAACTTAGCCCGAAAGTGTCTGCAACTTCAGCCGCGTGTCCAGTGTCAAGATGATGGGATAAAGCCAAACTGCTTGTAGAGCGGAGAGCATGTCATCAGTTATCCGCTTTGACAACTCCTTTGTCGTTCAACTACAGAAGCAGATGTTCACCAGTATACTTTTTTGACGAATCTGTCGTTTAGCTCTTGTCCTATGACAGGATGCCTGGAGAGAGTTGGATTTAGAAGCGCATCACAAGATGTTCTGGTAAACGTCTTTGGTGGTCATCTTTAACTGAATGGTTTGTGAAAGGAGAAAGGAGGTGGAACACGTTTGGTTTTGCCTCACGTAC
The DNA here is from genome assembly GCA_004794785.1 of Opisthorchis felineus. Classification (NCBI taxonomy): domain Eukaryota; kingdom Metazoa; phylum Platyhelminthes; class Trematoda; order Opisthorchiida; family Opisthorchiidae; genus Opisthorchis; species Opisthorchis felineus. The sequence continues at coordinate 277,312 of SJOL01009519.1, read as the reverse complement.
GGTTTGGTTTGCCTGTTTCGCTTTGTTGTGTTTCACCAGAAATCGATCTGGTTAGCCATTCTTTAAAACGCACGTCGCCGGACGCCCAATTCATCGATCCAGTCCTTCGGTTTGCGATGCAAACGACCATCTTGTGTTATGTGAGTGGTACATGTAAGGGATATACTCTGCTGGGTCCCATTGAAAACACTCAGAACTGAGGCTAGTCCAGTAGAAGCATCGCACACCTTAAAAGTGCAATCGACACAACCGCCATAGTAGATAACAGATGCTATTTTCAATTTTGATAATGAATAAGTCTGAAAGCACTGAGCCAAGTAGAAGGTCCACGGCTACTACATCCGTTTGTCCTTAAAATGGTCATCTGGGAAAAAAAAGTGCTTTCATTGTACAGGCAATTCCTTTGATTTTAGCGGAGCTTATACTGTAGGTTACTTAAAAGTTCCAGCTACGTCACGCCTATGGTAAAACTCGTAAACAAGGTATGTTCTCAAAAGGTGGTGTTAAGTCTAATAAAACATGCGTTTGTTTAAAAGTTATATGCTCTACACTTTCAATGAAACGAGACATCATATAAGCTTTGTTTGACCACAAAATCTCGGAGAGATTTCAACTCACTAAGTAACTATTTCACATCCACATCACTCTTGTTTGTGTAGTGCTCCTCCTGTTTTGGTGCCGGCGAGTCCACACCAAAGTGTAGAACCACTGGACTAGAGTTTCACCCTTATTAGAACTCATCGTCAGTACATATACTTGGTCGTGCCGGTGCTTGAACTCCGGGCATCTGACCATTTCGCCTCACTGTGGTAAGATGGGTTGTACATTTGTAAAAGGGGGCGTGAAGAGACATGTTTTGTTAGCAGTAGGAAGTTCGTATAAACGAGGAAATTGCGTTCCTACTGGGAATCACCAAAGTCATTATTCTCCGCTTATTTCAAATATTTATCCAGCGGTCCATAGACTAATCCATTATTAGTCTTCGTATTTGCAGAAATTTGTGTCAATTTTCCCACACTTGAAGGCAGCTTTTGTGTCGTAGTAATACCTTAACCTGGTTATTTTGTAACAAGGCTTTCAGCACTGTGGCACAGGCCACAGTCCTACTTAGCGTAACGTTTCGTGGTGAACGACATCACCTAATCATATTACATGATATGCGAATGACCCACAAACAGCAATCCATCCTTTTGTCCTTCATCTAAAGCCGTAAATCCTCGGAACTGTGATTTCCAATCCGGTTCCCGAGACAGAATTTGAGGGAACTATGAATTCTGCTTTGGACTTTAATGAGTGACTGGCATCCAGATCGGGTCGTGGATGAGCAGTGGATGAATCCTGGGACGACTGTACAGTTTTGGTAAGATCTCACGGGGAGGATTGTGGTGCTGCTTGTGAAACTTTGGCGGGTAAAAAAGCAAAGACCAGTTCCATGCAACCAGCCGGCCTAGGCTATATGCCATTGCGTTGTACACGGGTATCATCAGTTTAGTGTCAATATTACAGCTGCTTTGAACTGATACGGTACAGGTGCACTGGTGGACGGCCCATTAGCCATTATCAAGATGGTGACTGATAACCTGGTTTAATTCCAATATACATGTGACAAAAACGTTCGCCCGGTGGACTGAAGTCACATATGTGATCATCGGACGCTTATTCTTGGTAGTTTCGTTGGGCTGTCATAGTTTGAAATGGGACTTTTGTTTCCTGGTGTAACTGCATTTAAAAAATCGTCCCAGGAATCCGGTCACTCGGCTAAGCGCAGATCGTTAGATTTATTGCAAACTGCAGAAATATTCCAGAATGCAGGCATCACAATACACTTACCACAGGTGTACCTTGTTGCATCCAGTAGGAGATTCTTCACGTCACTTACTCGCTATCAGTTCAAGCATCTTGGTTGCGGTGCGACTATGGAAGGCTTTTCATGTCTATTCCTTGTTATATGTGATTCCGGCTTGACTGCGTGCCGAGGAATATTTTTCACTGCTTTGTTCAGTCAGATTTGCACGGTCGAGTAAAGGATGCTTGGGACTGTACTAAATGTCTGACTGTATTCTGTACCAAGTTGTCACAGAGCCTTGTGCCTTAACTTATACAGTGTACTCCCTCCAGGTCACGTAATCTGCAATGGATGAATTCCTGGATGTAGCCTCATATACCTTTGCGTCTAGGAGGGCTGTTAATCCTCATACAGCTAGCGATTTTTACGGAGTTCGTCTGAAATATTTTTTCCTTCTTGTTTTCTTGTAATCATGTTAATGTGTCAACCAATAATCGGATCCGATTTGATCACAAACGTACCAGTTTTTCCGGTCCTATTGCTACAAGCTCTGTGCGCCATTGGAGCCCCAGGCCATTCCATTATTTGTGCCCCACCAGCCGCATATTCTCACTGCCTTATAGTTGTTTAATACCTTCAGCATAGAACTTCATCCTCGAAAACCAAATCACTCGATGCCTATCTATATAAACAGAAGAAATCTCCAGAATAATATGTTTCCGGTTCCCTTTGGCATTTCACACCATGGACGGACAATTTCTCGTAAATTTGCTTTATCATTTTAGCACCACGTTTACATATTTGGATGATTGGCTGGTTCTAGAACTTTTTTCCGGTAGACATAAATTGAACAGCATGCCTTATCTCCATCACGGATGTTTGCACCCAAAAATAGCAACGCATCAACGTAGGATTAGTTAATTTTTTCCTCAAGGTGGCCCCAGTCTCAGAATTTTTCGATCAAATGAAATACTCAGCATGTCTAAAAAACACGCGTCATGTTCACTGCTAACACCTAACTCCAGTAGTTAGGATATAACCCCCAAACAGCGGACTATTTCCCGACTTGTACACCTCCATCTATGGAGAACCTGGGGAACAATTATAACTTCTTTAAAACTAAAGTTCCAAAAATTGTTGCGTATCATCTGTGAACAGTTGACAGTGAGGGAATCGATTGGGATCAATATGGACTTAAGTTGGTCTTTCGAGTTTTCGCCGAGAAGTCCTTATAATTAATGCAGCCTAGTAATGTCCTACTTTCTTACTGGGCGAAGAAATCTTTAGGCCAGTTTTTGTAGCCCCTGACGAAACCCAGTTTGCACTCTCCCAGATCGAAAATAGCTTATCAGGTGGGAAACGATGGTTCATCTATTGGACTGCTTCCTTTGTACGCCAGTCTCCATTAAGAAAACCAAATGGATACATCCAAAAAACATCTTTCAAGCACGTCGAGGGTCAGTGCAGCTTAACGGTTGAGTGACATTCACTTAAACAACAACCAAAACAATACTTTGGTTAACAGACCGAAGCCGTAAGAAAATGTTCAATAAAAAATTTACTCTGATGTCAGATACCTTACAGACGTTCGCCTATTGAGAGCCCAATACTTTGGCTCACATGAGTCGCAATAATTAGATTTACACTGAATTCATGCTGACGTAATTGAGAGTGTGATTCTCTTTGGACCATTAAACGTCTCAAAACAACCGTTCACATTTGTGTCCAACTGCCCATCATTAAGCATCATCTGTCTGAAACCACATGGGTTAATACATGCAGTCTTAGCATGATTCGTCTGTGTCGATATTTTCTCTAATTTGCTGACCATCTTGCGCGGCTGCATAAATGCTGTCACAGAAGGAAATTCCGGTCCACGAATTAATTGTTCGTATATAATTATAAAAATCTGACCTAACAGAATGTTTCAAATTGAAGTCTGAGGTCTTTTCTGGTTTGCTGGATGATGCGGGTTAACTGGCTTAACGGAAGAAAGAGCAAAGAAATTACACGAGGCTTACACGAATTTTTTGCTTCATTCTCTCCCTATTTGTTCACAAACCGTCCACAATATACTCCTCCATTTTTCATGGAGGTTATCTTGATGACACGCGATTTCTGTGCATGTTTTCCACGTTAAATGATCTCATCAGTGCTGTCATTCAATTTAAGTTTTTTTCGAACAAATCTAAGACGTCAGCAAAATCTCCAGAAGTAACCACGTCCGTTGGAAAACGCGCGTGACAAATAGGCAGGCCCAGAGAATCTAGGGATTTTCCGCTTAATTGTGCACTTAGTGTATTTTCACTGCGTTTCTTCATAGTGCCACGTGGTTAACGCATCCTCAGCTTCATCTTTAATCAAGCGATGCAATAATGGTAAGTGCCTGCATATTTTGATAGATCTGTACGTAAAGTGCACGACATACTGCAACAGCGAAAAACATTCCTAAATGCACCTGTCTTCTACCAAGAAAAACGGCACCGAATTACGTAAAACTCATCCTTAAATGACCTTTGAAGCAGCATATATTTGGGTCGCCCCGGTGTTCCGCATTCTTACACTGAGAGGGATAACGAGTGTTGTACCAATTGTGGGTATTCCTAGGAGCTGTGTACTGAGTATATTTTGTGAATTTGAATTGTAGTGTTTGAGATTCGCAGCCTCATACAAAATTCGTTGCCTTTCACAATTCGTGGGTGCTCTTGGGACCTAAATGAGGCTTGGTGGGGGTGGAGTAGCTGTGATCAGCAAAGGTATACACAATCAAAATATACATACTTAAAAAACAAAGCGTCCGAACTAGTCTACACACTGGTAATCTTAGAGGGGACACCAATTTGTTTATTCGCCCGTACAATGATTCATGGCTAAGTACAAGTAAGTCGAAGTGCAATGACTGAGATGAGACAACGATATCAGTGCTACGCGAATTTGTCGTGTTAGGCCTCTCATCCGTTGAAGGCCCACCTATTTTTCAATCGCTCAACATCTTGTTGCTTCGAAAGGAACTCAACTGTATGTACCGTGAGCGAAATCTATTAAGACATGAATGCTTACGAAGGGACAAAAACTATGGTGACTTTGTGTTGTGCCAGAAGACGGAGCGTAATATCAATAAATTGAAAATAATTCCATCTAGTTTTGGGTTTGATACGTAGTTGAACTAACAGCAAGCGAATACATACCACCGCCACATCATTTGTGCTTTCGTTTTATCTTAGTTTTCGTGGAGCGAAAAACTAGTATCGTATACTGTCCAAATTTAATTCGGTGTGGAGGGGTGGATGGTTCATTTTCGTCCCACAGTATGTGTTCCTGTGATAGGCTGATCTCAGTAGAGACTATTTCAATCAGCTTCTGTTTCATGATTCGTGGGTGTTTCGTGACACACCTAGTCCCCTGTCAGCGAATAACTACAGCAGGAGTTCAAACTTTATCCGCAGTTGTGTGGAACAATCAAGAAGTGACAAGAGCTGAAGTAGAAATGCATTTCAGATTTCACTCCACAAATAGGTGACTACTATTTTACAAGCGCCAAGCAAGTGGCCTAGTTATTTGGAATAGATTCTGAACGATTTAATGCTTAGATGAAACTCATGTGATGAGGAAGCTGATTCCCAGGATATACTGCAAGTAGGCGACCGCGTAAAATGAATTTGTCTGTAACTGCCGTTATCATTGTAAGTCACTGCTTTATTTCAGCTTGTCCAGTGATATGTTGCTTTGCTTGCTAGTTAGCTTCCATGTAAACGATAAACCACGGGCCATAATTTGTCAGTGTGTTTCACACTGCCAGAATCACACATGTAGACGGCATCACAAAATTGTCATTGCTCCTAAGGAAGGCTTACACCTTATTTTCGTGGTGTCCGTTCAAAAGTTAAGGCA
>SJOL01009519.1:144238-267865 GCA_004794785.1 Opisthorchis felineus | reverse complement strand
CAGGAATGAAGCAAAGAGACCATCTTTTCAATGCTTCCTGGTTTGCATACTTTGCGGGCCCATTTGGTATTGCTCAGACACCCTCTGAATAGCCACCTCTTAAACCCAGGAGACTTCCTGGCTGCGACAGCATAACATATGTGTGCCGATTGTTGTGGACACGTAGCATGTATATATGCACATTTTAATCGTCGCAGTATTGACACTGTTCTTGATATAAGTACTTGTCAAACAGTTTCCTCATTTCAACACTGTCCATAGCCTGACAAAACGCTATATGCATAGGTCCATGATTTTGAGGTACGTCTCAACTCAGTTTTCAGTAACGCTGGATCAAAAAGCATCTTTGAACCGATAGTGACTATGTCCAAAAAAAGCTAATTACAGTACCTAGCAATTAGACTCCAATGAGCTGAGCTTTGTTGGTAATGTGATTTATAGGTTATAGTAATGCAAGCATGGCGCGCGAAAAGGAAAGCTGAAATTTCGCAGCCAAGCTTTTTCCGGTGGCTTACTGACGCTCTGGAATTTGATCTTCACAGATTGGAAGTTTCAGTTAGTGATTTCAAAGAGGAATCTGATGTCCGATTTAATTTTTGTATTAACTGGCTTCCTGCATCCTTCAATTCCGAAAGGCCACGACCGCACGTCGTTAATTACAGCATACCCCAAAAAGAGTGTTGCCGTCTAACTTGAAAACCATAGTTTGGCTTTCACCCACACTTAAATTCGCTAAAAAAGATCTAAAGGCTAGGGGTATGCCAACTTCTCACACGTTGCATATCCTACGACTACAATTCAACATGTATTTGTGTATTAGAATTTGAAGTTACTGAGTTTACTAAAAAGCGAGCACAAAACATTTGTGAACAAAACCGTGCCTGTAAAACGGCAGTAAGGATTTGAATTCTAGCAAACCTGCCTAAGACAATCAGCCAGAAATGCAGAATATTACAATTGAACGCATATTTCCACAGGACACCCGTGAACCCCCGGTGAACTAACTCTCGCTTGCATGATTATTGTTGAACACAGCAGTGCGCCAACTGTTACAAGGCAGAATATTACTCATAGGTTTTGGGGTAAATCTAATTTCTTTGGAATTCACAAACATTACGAAAATATTTTAGTGGCATTGTGGTTGTTGGCACTTTGCTTCATTGTACCCCCACAATTCCAGCCGTTGTGATTTTATCAAGCACAACGTGACACACTCGAAGTTTGGTGCACTATTCACGGACACCAGATACAAATCCTCTAGTCGTCTTGGAGGGGATTAAGGCGCGTTCAATATCAAAAATGCAGCTTATGTATGTCTAGACTACAGACCACACGCAATCTATCCTGACAGATAAACTTCGTTTGCGGCCATCACTAATTCTGTCTGCCGAGATTCACCACAGTCTTGTATCCCAAATGCGGGTGAAGGCAGCATAAAGGGAACGGAAATGCATTATGCACCTTGTCGTCCAAGGCGGATATGGTGAAGTTTTCAGTCATCATAAAACATTGCAAACTAGTTCAAATTTCCTCAAGTTTGGCACAAGTGCTTTGGACACTCAAGCTGTGTTGAATTTAGGAAATATTTCCTGTGACGGCATTTTGACTGCGCTCATTAACCTCGTCAGTCTTATGAGAAGATGCCTGCTCCCGTGTACACGGTAAATATATATTTGGGTATTGTAATTCTATTGTATGAGCAGAAATCATCCGGACTCAGACTTGCTTTTCACTTGGAACAATCGATCAGATACACTCAGCCCCTCTGATGTGTAATGCACAAACAGGACAAAACGGAGAGATCGCTGCATTCAGTATAAACATAAGAAAACCTCGTAGGATGGATGACTGAAAACAGGGTGATATGAATTGGGAATCTTAGCACGGACGGAGGTGTCGGTGTAAATAAACAAGTGCCTGCAAATAGTTCGGTTTACTGTAATTCAGAGCAGTTTTTATAGCAGTGATCCACCAACCACGTTCAGCGTGCTATCCTACGGGGGATCACTTTTCACGCAAAATATTACAAAACATGCATCAGTCTTTACTCCACGAAAGTGAATTCAGGTGACTCACTATTTTTCACTTCTTGCTAGACCAACCCACAGGGCTTGAAAGAGTCGTTGCATAGTAAAGCTACAGAAGGCCCTGGAAACGTCACCCAGATTAATTAGATTTTTGCGACCAGTTTATCATTTTAAGCAAACGGCTGCCATACCACAAGGTACCTGTGCGCTGTAAATGTTAATGATTTCTTTTAGTAGTCAGTTGAACCGCGATAACTCATGCACAACATCTAAAAGCTTGAATCATCCAAATGGTGGTTTTTAGATAAATGCGCTACTGTGAATACTGTAACAAAGTGGTGAGCTGCTATAGTTTTCAAGTCCCATGACTATGTCAAACTCTGTGCACCGGATTATTTAACCCTGATTCCAAAGGGGATTCCCTATGAATAGTAGGAAGGAATCAACACATCCACCCAGATATCACACAAGACAAGCAACATGGGAATCAGATCCACTTGTAGATCGTTACCAGCTGCAATGTTATCTGAATCAAAAGACTCGATTCGAACCAACAGATGAAAACACAACCGATGGCTGAATTAAAGTAAAAAAGTTGAACGAATTAGACGACAAGCGAACAGGCATATCAGTAGTGCTGGCTGTCGAAACTGTCAATCATAATCGAAAAACAGAAAACTTCAGCCACATATTTACATAACCCCAATAATAGCCCCGCTCCACGCTGGAAGCTCGACAAACTTTGTCGCAACGATACTACCCTGGATTGACGATGAAATGTTTGCAACCGAATTTTCCCTATGAAAAGACTGATCACTGGCCATCCATAGAGTATAAACTGATAACATTCTTCCCACTCGTAAATGATGCCAATCTCAGCATGCGATATCCTCCTTTGAAGAGACTCTCTGACACTTTTTTACCCAACCGAATCACAATTTTAGCGGGGATTATTTCAAGTGGTATCAAGTATCCTTAACCGAATGCGCAAGTAAAACTAGGAATCCAAAATTACTCCAGATATGCTAAATGCTCAAACGTCCAAATAAAAATTATCTTCAGCAAATTAACTAATCCCGTCATTCGTCTGGTTCAGAGTATCTCCTTTCAAATTTTAAAACTGTCAGCTGCGGGAATTCTATTATAACTGCTTGCTATTTTCCGAGCATGTGGCAAGCGTTGCAAGACAGTGAGACCACACTGAATTCAAGAACGCTGAGCCAAATGCTGACTGCCAAAAATATATAACCACACAGGAGTGATCAGTTGTTGAAAACCTCTCGAATAACCAAACAGCGACAATATGACATGAGGAAATTCTTCGGGTACTCGCCAATTACTTAGCTGGATGTGAAAATTCTTCCTGAGTGAGGTCATTTTCTACGACGGTGGCAGTACCGCCAAAACGCAAACAGCTCTTATTGAGCAGTCCAAAACAACGGACGCTCAAGATACTTCAACGGAAGAAGCTTGAAAAGTAGGCTTTTTCAGCATCTATAGCTGGCGGAATTGGAAATTAAGCGAACGGTGCTCTCCTACGTCAAATACTTATCTAAACTGACAATACAAATAGTGAAACCGCATAGAATTTTATTGGCTTATGTGGCGAGCACCACTTTGCGGAGATCGATTCCAAACTCAAATGGAAAAACGAGACAAATAAACCAAACCGACACTAGCTACCAGACTGAATGCACTGAATGCAATAAGCACCACAGTGGAAGAGGAGGATGGAAATTATCCACACCAATGAACGAACACAAACAGGCCGATAAACTTCCTTTGATTTCTACACATGAAAAGCACGAAGGTGAGCATTTTAATGCAGAAGACGTAAATACTCCGGCATTAAACACGCAAGAAAATTTCTGCAAGCCCGTTACTACACAGTAAACTCAGTCAAACAACATTTCGTACTAAAGATCACTAACCTAACCGGATGAGATTAACAGGGGGATATTCAGAGATCCGGATCAGACGACGGAATCAACCGCTGGTCCAGTCCCGCAAAGGTCTCAGTGTACGAATCAGAGAGATCAATTTCAAAGGGATCCTGGATGTCGGCCAATTAGAACGCGAGTAGAAAATCCAATAAGTGGGATTACTTTCCCGGAAAACCAGTCTTAGTTGAAAGTAACCCCCCTCAGAAGGAAGTATATGAAATCGCGCACACCATTTCGCAACGCACAGCCACAAACGCAGAGCTTCACGCGGCTTCACCACAAAGCACTGATGACGAAGCGTCTAAAACCGTTCTTCACACACCTGTCAGGTGTACGCCCTCTGGCCTATTCACACTGAAATGCCTGACGATTTCCACCGCCACGGCCATCAGTTATTGTGGCGTGAACCATAGTCCCAGTCTTGGTTTTGATGTTTGGTCCAAGCAGACAATAGTTCTGGTTAAACGATTGGAGAGCACCAAAAATGTACGCATACTTATATATATATATACATTTTTGTATATAATTACGTATAAATTGTTGGGCATACACAGGGACTTTCTACTGCTGCGAAGAGACCATTTCAGCGTGTGGAGTCCAAAGTACTGTGAACGAAGGACGCAATTGTAGGCATTTGGCGTCCCTGGAACCATGGAATGAATGGGTATAGTTGAAGACACACTTTGTTTTTCATACGGGGAGTGACAATGTGTAGCTAAGAACACGCTGTCATTAAGCATTTACAATTGAGATGTTATGTGTAAATTTTGGAGTACACGCAAATTAAACTTGATATTCCATGGCGTACCGCGGCCAGGCTATCTAACTCTTTTCCGCGGTATTTCAGCAGCCTTGAGTGTCCAAGCCATTAGACAGACTTCACGAATTTCCAGTTTTTCGTATAGGGTTACCTAATTAACACCAAATTCCTGATACCGGAAAAGGTATTGTAGACACACTCAAAATCTGTCATTTATTTCTTCAACCTAAATGTATGGTTGGCACTGTTCAAAGATGAAACCGATTTCCTAAAGATATATATATATATATATATATAAGCAATTGATCAGGTGACTTGATCTGTTCGCCAGGCAGCTTAGAGGCGACTTGTAGACGTTTTGTCATTATTCGAGGAAACATAATCAGCGCAATATTGAGTGAGTAGCTCCTCTGTTCGTGCTTCCGCTTATAAAGTTGGCAAGGAGCACCGTTAAGCTATAACCTGATTGGCAGTTGATTCCTGTCTTTTCCGGACTCGGCAGATGTTATCCGCAAAATTCAATGTGGGGATTTCGAAAAACACTACGTGGGACAAACAGGGAGAAACTATCGTCCAGAGTCAATAAACACAAGCATGCTACTGGAAGACATGACCAACTCTCGGTCGTAGCCGTACATGAAGACCAGGAAGGATACGAGTTCAAATGGAACCACAGCAAAGTACTAGGCCATGTAGGAACATAGAAAGATGGCAAATTCATGGAGGCCTCTGTACTCCAATAGAAGGCCCATTCAGATCGACAAGGTCCGAAAACACAGGAAATCCAGAACCATCAAGCCCTGAGCCGAACAAGGAATCGAGAAAAAAACAATATAACTTATGCAAAATGATATTGGGGTTGAAAGAACAAAGTAACTGGGCCGGAATTCGCTATATAAAATGTGGCAATCATGACGGACACAAAAGCTGAGAATAAATGGTCCAAGACTTCCTCTAGAAAACCTTTCGAAGAGTGGCGAATAACGTGCAGATTAGTGGACACTATACTGAGTATGTTGAGTAAGAACCCAGAATTTTAGGGTCAAATCATGCAATCAATATCAACACAAGAATATCTAGAACTGGCTCAGGCGAACGGTGCATAATCTGAGTGAACCCTGAAACGTTTGTCTTGTTCTTGATCACCGATTAGGCTCGAATAAAAGGTTTAAAAAGGGCGGACAAGATAATGCCAGTTGGTTTGCAACCAAGATTCTCAAGCCGATAACTTTTGCATGGAAAAGCCCACTTCGTGATTGAACTTTTGAGGATCGTTCTTGCGTCAGTTGATTAAGGGGAAGAGACAGAATTGCTACACGCCTTGAGTGCTCTTACGGCTAGCAAAAATGGTCGAGTCAAATGAGTCGTGTTCGGATAAACGGAAAAAAATCTTGGGAAATCTAATTGTCGTCTTTCGGTTCATAATGCGATGTGGCTTTGAAACAACAAAGAACTGACATTCCGTGAAGATTTTTTTGTGGTTTACAATTCAGTGGCAACGCTAATGCAAACGGTGCATTGATAAGGATACACTCCCTCAAGGTTTATGCAAAAACCATGCTGAATCCTAGGATTTTAGTTCATTTCACTTAATTAGAAGTCTACTGATTAACCTAAAATTCCGGCCTCAGTTAACATGGACTTTACCTTCTAAGACTGATTTATGATGCCAAGAAGATTGTTCTTGCAGAGGGTTTACTATACCTCGGCGACTGTCGCTATACACTGGGATTAGGTAGGGTGATATTCGCAAAGACGCTGGATCAATCCATTTGGAGGCACCTGTGTGTGTGTTCGTTTCACTGGTGTCCTCAGTTGTAGGCACCTTACTGTTGATCGTCTTCCTTAAGGATATAACTATTATATTTGCAACAAGTTCATACCCCTCCGTTTTCTTTCTCAGTTATTAAGGCTTCCTCCCTCCAGGGTTGTATGGTGGCGAAGCCCTAGTATGTATTTCTGGTAGATTGCTTTCAATGGCGATGATGGCCGTGGACGCAATGTTAATCCTGACGCATGAGCTCAACCAAGTGAAAGATAAGTAACTGAACTGAATGAATGTCATATTGGCTGGCTTGGATTGGTCATATTGAGATCTGATTCGATTGCTCCTGAGGTCAGCTTTTTGATGAGATAAGACATATGTGAGTCATTTGTGCATTATCGGCTTTATGTGGGTTTCCTTTGGACTGGATGTGAATGTTATGCGACTCAGTAAGTTGATGGCGCAGGTGAGATCACTTAGTCGTCAACGCGAGGACGTGGATTGGACCCCCGGTCTCTGTCAATACTAAAGTCCAAGGGAGAAACGCGAAACGATAGCGGAATACCACGTTTTAGTTCGGAATAACTGGATCAGTTGATCTCACAAGAATGTGTAAAGTGGGATGACTGAGTTCTGGTGCAGCACCGAAACTGTCAGCCTGTAAATGCTTCTTGAAAAGTTTTGATTGAATTCTGAGAAGTGATTAAGGGAGAATAGTGCAAACTGCGGAGCCAAAGACAGTCAAGATAGGCATATGCCTACAGGCCATCAAAATGTGCAGACGTTTCCGTTGCTCCAGAATATCTTGAGAATCACGAGCATTATGTCTGGTTTGTAATACATATTAATGGTCATTAAAAACTCAGTTGTGTTAATGCATGCTACTGTATGTTATACCAACGACAGCCTGGTCACATGCCCGTATTTGCCTTATCGTGGCGGTGTACGGGTGAAACATGTTTGCGACCACACGACTGTTAAAATATGAGCTCAAAGGGTCAGCCAATCCGTAAAGCTATCATCTGCCCGATGGCGTTGCATTTTTTATACGTCACCCTATGACGGCTTGATCCTTACTTTGCGGGCAAAACTTCTGGTGTCCACTGTATCTTGGACACACCATTGGATTTTATACTAGTTCCTGGTCAGTTTTCGGAACACTAAGTGAGGAAACCGACAAGCGACGACTGGAAGTATTTAGATGGGTCATTGAGCGACTATTCAGAAGTATTGGCTACATTCAAACCGTAAATCGAACTGACTGAAAACGTTCTGATCAAACCTCTTTATCTTAGACAATGTTAAGAAGACACCCGCATTTTCTACGCCCAGCAGAGGATTATTGCTCTTTTGTGGTTGTCATTCAGATTTGCCTCGTCGCCCTCAAAAGTTGCCGTATAAAATTAATTGTCCCCAAACGGGACTTTGGTTGACTGATTGAGGGATAGTTTCTCTGGCTTCTAAGACTGATGCTCCTAAGTTGTGAGCAGAACCGGACTCTGATTGTCCAGTGACACACACTTCATTATTCCCACGCGAATCATTTTGATGACCTGCGATAGTCATGTGATTTTTCGAGCTACACCAATGACCCACTGCACTTACTAAGGCGCATTTTTATAGGGCTTCAAATGGATACTAATGAAACACTACCAGTCAGCTTCACTTGGTCGAGATTCTATGGCAATTCTACACCTTGTAAAGACAGAATAGTGGTAGTAGACATTTATGTTTGTTCCGCGGAAAGAAATACTTTGAACAGTTTCTGTGAGGAATTTCAAATGCAGGTCAGCACCAAGTACCACTTACACTCCATCGGACAGGACCTATTTTATTATCCAAGAAGGAAGCTGGTCATGGACACCTGGAAAAGGTATCATATGAGCATAATATTGAACCCATTCAATGTTTCGAATGGATGCACCAACAGGTTGCTTCTTTTTCAAAGGTTGTCAATGCTTGCAGCTAGTTAGGTGCACCGAAAAAAACAGATAGGTGTTGAACAATTCTCTGCTCACATGGCTGGTGAACTGGTAGTAAAATTGTCCAGTGGCAAGCCGGTATGAATTTGGATGTAAGAAGTACTCAACTTCGCGCACTTCTCACGAACGACTCAAAACACTTGTCGCCCAGACTAATGAAGGATGAATAGGGTTTCTCCTATGTAAATTAACTGACTAACAATTGCTTGACAAACTTCTATTGCGCCTGCCCTTGACGCCATAATAAAGTTCGTAGGTTATTCGGAACTGCTGTTCACAAGAGCGTCACCTGGGGAATCTATACTGCCTAAAAGAGCCAACTTTTGGCTCCAAAATTTGACCTTGGGATTTATGATCGATGAAAATAAAATGGCAGTACTTCCACCACGGTTCACTCAACAAGACTCTGAGGAATAGAAGTCCCTTCGTATTTGTGATCAGGGAAAAGGTGGCGTTTGTACATAGTTGGATGACCATTTACCTAACCTACCGATTATTGTGTCCTGATGGGCTCCCCCAGTTGAGAAATTAAAGGAAGTCAACCCCTTCGGAATAGTTGCGGTACCCTTACAGGAATGTAGTGAAAATACAAGGTAATGTGCCGTTCTTTCCGCTGTTCTTTAATACCTGCGATTAATTTACGCGAGATGAACTGATCTGCGGACGGTTACGTAAAGATCTAATTGTGATACCTTCTTTTCCAATTTTCTAGAACGTGTGCATACGAGGGTCAACCGGAAACTGCAAGCACAAATGCTTAATTTCGACGTTTCTACAAATGGTTGTTACTAGATGTTCTTTTGAAGCACTGGTCTTAGAATCTGGTCCTTGCTAGCGGTTTGACGAATGTGCTAAACGAACCCATGTTCCGGTTCAGCCTATAAAATTCCACACGGACCCTGGCTAAAAAACTGCAGGCGGCATTGTGTAGGTCCAGAGCACGAAGAAGAATGTATTGGTTTTCACCGTTTTGTTCAAAATTGCCGCACCTTTCACCATGATGGGAAATTAGATTACGCGATATGATTGCGTAGCTGGCACTTTTTGGAGTACCAAATATTTTACTGATAACCTCCTATATTTCCGGAGCAAGAAAATTGCTGGTTTTCAGCAATAGAATACCATTAAACACACCAATGGAATCTCCCACAACCTTGCACCGAACGGCGTGATTGCGTCCATAAGCAGGATACTAAATCAAAATGTTCAGTTGATCATCCTCCCGGGAGAAAGTTTAAAATTTATTACAGTCCAGGCGAAATGGTAAAAGAAGCCTCATCACGCTGCTGAAAAACTCCAGCAGAGGTAACTTTTGTATGAGCAGGACATATCAGCGGAGATATACACTTACCGGAATAATCATAGGTACCGGAAGATACGCTCCACCATGAGTGCTCCACGTTCCATAGGGTCGATATACCCAGTGAGTAGTTTCAAGATTGTCACCTGGATCTTATGTCCTCTATGGAGAGCAAAGTAACAGTTGTATACTTTACTTACCTGCCTACAACTATGTGACTGTTGAACAGTTTTCCACATGCTCAGAGACTCATGCAGTTTCCTGAAGCTGCCACCTGCCCGATACTAGATTTAGCTCACTAAATGAGTTCCGAACTCTCTGTACTGCTGTAGTACGCAGCTCCACATTCATTATGCATCGTTTTCTTGCGGCGGGGTTCTTACGTAACGTGCGCAAAGTACAAAGCACCATCGGAAGTTTTTGGTTCATTCAGCAGTTTCATTTTTCACTGTACATATATCATTTTCCAGCTGGTGAAATCACTAGCCATCTTCTTCAGTCTAACAGTTGACGGAATAGTCTGTCTTTCAAATAATCACGAAACTTAGGCGTTAGCAGTTTAACATCTCTGATCGGCTCACCTCATTTGAGAGTTTTGAGTTGCATGGCCTCTAAGCCGATGATAACTCGAAACACCTTCGACAGTTAACCTCCATGGGCGGATGTTTCAGCCATGTGCCTCTCGACAATTGTCCTCATTACGGAACTACTTGATTAGTCCAGTTTGCCTTAAAGAAATGAAGTCCAAGCCAAGTTTTCGCGGTGCTTGGTTCTTCTGTACACATATCATGAGTTTCGGAGCATACACATCCGCCTGTCAGGTTCTGGATTTTCACCTGATAGGAAAACATCCGAAACCTACAGGCCTCCAACGTTTAAAGTGGTTCCCAAGAGGCCTCTGGCAGAAATCCTCGTTGTTTAGATTTTCAGCCAAATTCGGGGACCAGATCCCACAAGAATTATAGCTAAGATCCTGAGTTTACAAACGACGAAAAGCATGTAAAGTTTTATTGGTTGCTTTTGTCATGGTAACAAAGCCTTTGCAGAACAACTCGAACAATTTTCAAGTCTTCTAGACCTTTTGGGATTTGCACAAATGTGCATTTTATAAATCACAAAGGAAATCAGAGACTTCGGTTCTTTATTAACACTGACTCCGATTTCCAATGGAAAGGACGGGAACAAATGTAAAGGAACAAATTAAACCTGTTTGCTTAAAAGCATTATCATCAATAGGATAAGAACCCAATGCACATTGAACACGGTCCTAAAATACCATTAAGGTAAGTAAAATTAAGCCATGTGCCTTGAAGACTAGATGCGAAACCCTACAAATTACTAACTGAGTTGGCGCTTTTCATTTGAGATGGGTGTTTACCACGGTGTTTGGCAAGCTCGACGCCTGCGAAAAGGGATCATATATGACGCAGATGCAGATATTTGTGGTCTAAACAACCGCAGACATTTGAAGCGGATAACCAATGGGCCACATCATTATGCAGAACAAATATATTAGTCACGAAGCTTTGAACTTAATCAATTAATATGAAAAAAGCACATATTTTCCGACTTTGCCAAGGCCAAGTTTGCAGCAGGTTGCTTGTGTGTGGATGTGATCCTGTCACTGCCGCTAACAAGAGACAACGTTTCAGACTGAAGGGGCGCATGTAGATCAAATTTGGAATTATAAGCATTCTCCAGATATTAGTTACAGTCGTTACTTGACCGCCTCTGTAATTGTTTGACCGAGTTACTGGCGGTGCTCTGATATTTTTTGTCTCATCGTATACATGTGGATGGCTATATACATCCTTATATTGTGTGCATGGATGATTTATTCTTTGTCCAACGCTCAGAAGTGTTTAAGCTAAACAAGAAGTGATGGGCATAGCAAGGAACCTCGTTTAATATGTTAAAACACCTCGCAGTGTACCCCATGTTTGAAGTCACTGTTGTTTGAATTAATTCGTTCACCAAACATAACTATACCAAGGTGATCGTTATCCTTTCTGGTTCGACATTTGTGAAGGACACCAGTAGGAGTATTGGGAGGCATTCAACCAAAGCAAAATTTACCCAGCCGGATGGATGGCAATTCTGAAACGTGAAGGAATGAAAGAATTCAGAACTCAGTAATCATGTCCGCCAACATGCGCCAACAGTTACGGGAGACAAGGCTTTCGAGTTGCCGACAATTCTGAAAAACATCGTGATTATGTTCTAAAGAGCTGACTAAGCTAACGTTGAACAGTGAAACACTGCAAATACCGATGACATTTTGCCTCCCTGAGAAGATTTATTGCGCAGCAGGTATCAACATCCTCAGTGGTATTACGATGTGCTTTCGGACCGGGACACCAATTTAAAGTTCATTCTCCTATCTAATAATAATAGGATGCAAATTCCACTTAGCAGATCAGTATCATTTCGTGCCAGCTACCAGATTATGCACCTCTTAGGAGAACTTCATCTCTCAAGATTTGCCAATGACTTTTCGCCACAACAAAACCCTTTTCAAAGCGCACTTCCTGGGTCTTAGAAAGCGATAAGTTTTACTGACTTTTGTGAACAAAACTCATATTTTTGTTACACGCAAGCGCGCCCTACTAGGATATTATGATTCTCTAAAGGTCTAGTCGGCATCAGACCAAGGAACCAGCCTACAATTTGTTGATGACTTGTTAAATCACAGTTGTTCCTCACCCGGCAACATCTCGATTATTTATGGTCGTAGTAATTCAGTGCATTGCCATCTCTTTCGCTTAGCTAGAATCTTCTATGCTAAGCCTGACAAGAGGAGGTTCTGGACGAAGATTAGGCAACGTTATGGATCGACGGCCTCCAGAAGGCCAGCACACCATAAAGCAAGAATAAGATGAGGAGGATTCGTATCTACCTCTCACCTACGGAGAATTTGTCATAAAATTTATGCAAACTCCCAGGAATTGCTTGAAAATGGGTTAATGTCTTGTAAAATATACTTTCTGGAGAACAAGTCGGGAGAGGGGGGGGGGAAGATTTCGTAAAAATTGAACGGTAAGTATAGTTCGCGGAAATGTGCTCAAACTGGGATCAAGCAAATCATGTTGTCCACAATTTGTTCCACTTCCACTGCGCTAAATGCGTGCGAATATCGTGAACGCCACAACTAGTTTAATCCACCACTGCAGAGACAAGTGTTACGTGGCTTCCCCAATAACGCCCATTCATGCGAAACAGACTTTGAGCTATTCAAAACCGCTTACGCTTTCAAAGTTGTTCGCAACTCGTTTCTGACGAAAATATGTGGCAGTTAGTCAAAGGTCTGAACATTATATTCCTCAAATTTTGGATGAGAGACACGTATGTTTCAGTCCGTATATTTTTGTCTTTAGGTCTGTTCAGACCAGCCAACGATGCGTGTCAGATTTCCCAACCATTCTAAGCAGGACAGGTGTTGCTCTTGTTCAAATATGTGTAGATTTACGAAGAATCCCTGCACGTTCGGCGTGGTATGAAGACACATTTTTATCGCCTGACACTATGGCCGACGCAAAGCAAACACACGACTGGCTGAAATGAGATGATAAAAATAATTATGGAACGGTTCACCGGATCGAATCAATTTAAAGCCTTTAGTGTGCGGTGTTTATACATGGGGCATTGAGATTGAGCCTGGTTCTTGATAGTTGTTGATAGAAAAGTATATTCTAAAGGATTTTCGGATATATATATTGACCATAACCCTAAAAGACCTACTTTCGTTCGTCGGAGTCCATTATAACCTGGAACATAAATCTGGCGTTAATCGGCTTGGTCGTAGGCTAGTTTTAAAAACTACAGACCGCTAACGATCCAAAAACTAGGGGAGTATCTACTATCTGAGACGTAATTTGGGAGCGATCTCCGAATCAACTCCGACCCATTTATTGAATACCGAAAAGAATGAACACTTTATATAAATTTCTCATAAATGCCTTATACCGGGACTTTCTAGCTGTTTTGACAAAAACCACATATGATTAAAAAGCAGTACTTGGTCATCGTATGTATGCTTATTAAACCGCACAACTATGGAAAGACGTTTTAGATACTTCTTGATTACCGCATGCTTCGTCAACGTATTCTCTGGTCAAATGGTACGTCAGTATTTAGCGATACGTTTAAATGTTGCAGCAGCTGGTGCCCAAATATTTGTCAGAGAAAATATCAGAAGCAAAAACAGTCGCAGAACGCTTTTATTCTACCCAGGTGGTCAAATGTTTCATCTACCCTGTGTCCCGGATAATATATTTTGGGGGTATGCTCTCAGTTTCCGTTGATCTCACGCCGACAGGCGAACATACGAATAAATAATTCCTCCATAGAGTTGATATGAATTGCTTTCACTTCAAAAAATACTTCAGATGGTTCAGATGGTTATTTTGTACCTTATGGATGTTGTCTAAAGGGAAAATTGTTTCTTCATTTTTGTCCAATGTTTTGTAACGAGACGGTTGCTGGTTGTATTCACGCCTAAACTCATACTTTCATACAGCTAACAACCTGGAACCACCATTTGTGGTAATCGTTTTCCTTTGATAGTTGGTTTCTGCATACCGAGTACGCTGCTTCTGATCTGCCGTTGTAACACTGTGTACTACTGATGAAGCATGCAAGTGGCCTAATATCCGGTATCCAGGCTCCGCACCCGTATCTGATGAAAGGCGAAATTCACAATGGGAATTATGGAACTACTTTGCAGTGTTCGCTTACAGCTACTTGATATTCGAAAAACGTCCAGAAAAGTCCATGAAGGGGCTTGGTTATGTCTACTTTTCAAAATCTCTGTGCATGTGAGATGTTTACTTTCGTGTTCAATAGCTTGTAACCGCTCGGTTCGTGTTTTCTGGTAAGTGACTTCACAGCGAAGGGCTTTCCTCCTTTCACCGGTGTGCGCGAGCCGTTCGAAGTCAGCACTTCAGATTCAGGTAATCCCAGTTTCTGTATGATTAACAAATTAAAGACTCTAATGCTGAAACCTAAAATCTGCGAATTCTCAGCTCAAAGCAAGGAGGCAGTCATGGTTCGCACCTATACATATGTATATATATATGCATATATATATATATTATATAGCTGCAGTACACTTTAATCTTGGAAGTCGACCTCCCGAAGTTTCAGTCTTCTAGGTCGTCTTTTTTAACTTACGACAGGATCGGGTAATAGATATCACGCTTCCTAACGCATGGGAACCATTTTGGTCCAAACCTATCAGTTTGTTTTCTGACTGTTGTGAGAACCCAAGTGGTAGACTGCAGTCAGCTCTTCTGACGGGATATCACAGATCAAGGTGGGCTAATATGATCGAATGAATCACAGTGCATCCGCTTCAGTAAGCTTCAACGAACGTATTCTGACGTACGAGCACCCTGGTGCAACAAGGGGCGAGATGGTTCAGTGGTTAGAGCGCGAATTGACTGACCGGAAGTTCCGCTGTTCGAACCCGACCTCTGCCTCTCTACTTCCCCTGTCTAGGCCTGGGCAACCTGACAGTATCCTAGCTCTCGTGCTTCCTTCTGGTAGCATGGCAGTTAGGCACCGAAAGGGTGCTACAGCTGAACGATTTTTTGCAGCAACGTCACAGTAAATTTGTCAGATGAACCAGGAATCTAGATCACATTGTGCAGTGTGTAATTTTGGCTGCGTAGTTTCCAACAGAAACCTGGAAATTCTGTGTTCTCAGGTCATCCTCGCTTGATTTGGGCATATATGAATCTCCGCAATGCAGCGAAGTTTCTAAAATAAAGGGCACTCAAACCACTCAACAATGCATTGACTATCGTGACTTTCATAAGTTCCTGCAGGAATTCCCTGTATTTTAGCGGTACACAAAGATGATCGGCGTCAACTGCGTCGAGGGCATAGTTTTTGCAACTCAACGCCTCATCCTTCAAGCCACAAAGTTGAGTAAAAAGGTAAGCATGTTTCAATTTTTCACAAATAGTGTATGTACCAAGGTGATATAGAGCACTCACAAGCAGTTGATAAACGGTAGTACACAAGTGCACTTTAAGCACAGAAAGAGAGGAGGACGACCGTTCAAACAAGGATGATGTGGATTTGAACACTACTAGTCCCGCGAACGTATACAACTAATCATAAATTGTCCAGCAAGTTTCAAGTGTCCGTGGCGCTACCCGGCTAGACAGTCCTCTCAGGCCTGTCAATCGATCGACCCAACCAAGACAGCAACTGGGTCGTCGTTTGAGCAGTCGAGCGATCACATGGCTCAAGCGTGAACACGTTAAATGTAAGATGTAAAAATGCGTTTGCCTCCAACTGCAAGTCCCACAAACACCTACAGCTGGTGGAATTTCACTTTGCACCTCCTTGGACAGTGCTCACATAGTCACTTCACGTTAATTCCTTCCTGATTCCAGTTAAGAAAAAGACAACGTTAGCTTTTTCACCTTTTTCAAGAAGCCTAAAACTTCCCTAATCGTTTAGGGCGTTGAACACTGTCTCTGTTATTGTGGCCCTACATTCTCTGGGACAGGATTTACTTGTCATACAGCACTTGAGCAAAGTATTTTTATGAAATACTTACCTGTAACGCATTTGAAAAAAAAACTGAAAATCGCTGTTAAACTGTTGACATTCTCTGCACCATGCGCCGTAGTGAATGCCATTGGATGGTTGAAACACGAACAATGGTGTCTTTGGCAATTCCAGCTAGTTAAATGTGAAGTATTCCAAAACTACGGATGAGCTGAACCGTTCTTCGATCTATCCCATCAAATACTTGAACGCGTTTTCCGGTATTTGTAGAACCATCAGTGGGGAAATCGTCGAGTCTAAAACCCAGCGAACCGGTTTAGGGATTTTCCAGCTGGCTGTTTCTACCTTGAATCTGTCACAAAGTAGGTGCAGTAAATGACATGAATTTCACTTTATGTAAATAGATGTTACTAGTATTTGACCTCCACTGGTATGGAAATTTCGCTGACAGGGTGTTTAGTTAGTGCGCAGATAATTAAAATAATTGCCCGGAGAACATGAAATTTTTTTGAAACACCGACTAAGAAAATCGGAATTTTCAAAAGTTTCATTTAACTACTCGCTTGCTTGTCGCATTGGACAGCTGTGTGACACTCATTTCCATGCTCATTGGTTTTCCCCGATAGCCAATCAAAGTGCTTCCTGGTGCTCAGAAAGAGAAATCTGCTACTTGGCTATAACAAATAATACCAGTGGCCTAGAATATGTAGGCCCGAGAACACTGGAATGGTAGCGACACACTTTTATACTTCAGATATATCACTTAACAGGAGTTTATTGGAACAACTATGGATGATCAATAATTCTCGGTCGTTAGAGGTGCTGGAGTTATATGATCAGTCGATCAAACCATACATACTCTTCAAACATTGCGTTACCGTTCCAATTACATTACTCAGTATGCTGTGTATTATTATTACTATTGTGGTTGTGACACGAAGGGGTATTTGGCGTCCAACTGTGACCTATATCATCGTTCTGGCATCCGTGGATCTATGCACGGTCACGCTACACTGTTTGCTTTCACTGGACACCATTTTCCTCCCGTTATTCGAACCCGATCTATACACAAGTCTGGAAAACGTAGTAAGTGAAGTCGCAGATACTCTTTTATTCATATCAAACTGGCTCACAACGATTTTGGCTACGGAACGCTTCATAGCCATCTGCTATCCACTGCAATCGAGACGAATTGGTAAACGACACCGTAAAGTTGCTGTCCTCATAGTCATATTTCTCAGCGTTATTGTCAAACTACCTGGGTTTTTATTCCATAACCTTTCCGGGTCAATAAACAATTTTCTGTACGTTTCCTTTCTCCACAGACTCTATGTATGGATTGTACAGTTATTTCTATTTCTGATCATACCTTTCGCCATACTGACATTTGTAAACATACGTCTAATTATTGCTATTCGGAAATCTGCCAATTTACTCAGAACGCTGTCAGGCAAGCTCGGGTCAGACCGGACTAATCATGCGATGGAAAGTGCACCGGGAAAATTACACACAGCAGATGCGATGAGAATGAATCAGTCAACTTGCTATTCAAATTCCAATTCCAATTCACAGTCTCATAATAATGACAAATGGATTAATTTGGATAGTTGCAATTCCGTAGCCGATCAAAACACTAGCCTTTGTGAGAAAAGTAGATCGGTGTACGATTCGCTCACAAACCAACCAAGTGAGACAAACAACGCCCACACAAAGAGAGCGATCAGAGAAGAAAGAAAGATCACGATTACCCTCATTTGTCTTGTGGTAACCTTCTTTTTATTCCAGGGCCCCTTTGTACTTACTTCTGTGATAACTCGTTTCACTAACGTGAGGCACACGCAATCAGTACAAAAAGCCGGTCAGCTAATGCAAGAAACGGTGGAATGTGTCGCTGATAGATCTGATGTTTGTGCCAATAAGGCCATTACTTTTGAGACCTACATGAATCCTTCGTCAATTATCGCGCTTGCGCTTAAAAGTGATTTATATTTTGTTTTTTATTGCTGGTTTTGTGAGCGGTTTTTGAAATCGCTTCGCACACTGTTCAGGCCAACAAAATTATGTCAATGCTTTGAACACGTACGGCAGTCATTGTCACGATTCACCAAAGCTAGTAAGAACAGACAGAAAAGCCAGTTTCCAGAATTCTGTGTTCATATCGCAGATGGATATCGATTACCACATCACCAGTACAGTTGTCCTCCGCGCACATTCCGCAGGCCAAATGATCGACTTGACGTGGTGCGAAATGGTAGAACAAGAACCGGATTCCCGTACGATTATAGAACACCACCGTTGCCATTCGTTTTACATTCCAATCGTAGAAAACCAGCCAACATTCTAAAGAGTTTCAGCCTACCAAGAGAATGGCGCGAGAAGAGAGAACATGGATTAAATGTGACCAACAAGAATACGCGGTTTGCGAACTCTCGAAGTGGATTTCACATGCCACCCAATTTCTATTGTTCACAAGGTAGAATAGTCATAAGCAACAAGGGTTCAGTTCGAAAGCCACCGTATCGTTTTGGTTCTCCTGGAAGATGGTCAGTGAAAACTACTCATCAAAAACACAGTGGGAGATTATGGCCCATCAATATTAGTAAAACATGGTCTGGTATAAGGAAACCCAAGCCAGTGGAAGCAGATCTGATACATTTCCAGTTTTCGCACAAGACGTTGAGCAAGTTTTACAATGATGCTTCAACGCCAAGCACATCAGCAACTAGGTCACTAAAACGACATCTTGAAAACGAGTTATTAGTGCAGAAGTCGTCGGCTGAACATGCACCACACGTGGCAGACCATACTCGGTTTTCCCCTCCTTGTCTTGTCAACCCGCGGCATTGTCACTGTCAAAGAATCAAAACAAATACTGTGTCAGCTCCCGTTTCCGCCTGTTACGAACACGTGGATGATTCATCAGTACAAGAAACTACTTTGCCAAAACTTGCTTTACCGGAAAATGACGAACAGAGTACTGACAATGATATCCAGAGAGCCAATATAGCCATCGGGTGGACTGTCTAAGTTTTGTGTGTTTCTTCTTCAAACCCTTATTTCCTCAGATCTTGTGGTTCAGTTCATCAGGTATTTTTGGCAAAGTTAGCTGAGCATTTTGACTTTGTAATCATCAGAAATGCTTTGGTGAAAAAAATAAAGTTCACATTGGCCAACAGTGCTACCTGGAAAGTTCCATTTTTGCTTGCTTATATTCGTGAGGTACTATTCTGTGCTAGGCAGTATGTGTACTTGCGAAGTTTTTTTCCGAGTACGGTCCCATTTTATTAGGAATAATTGAACAAATGGCACCAGTCCAAGCCTGAGATGCCAAAAACGGCACTCGCCACAAAAGGATCCCCATGAGCAGCATTGAGCGCCTCTGAAAATCTGCTTAGATGGGACAAATCTCAGTCTATTTCGCTCGAAAATGTGTAACCGTTTAGTCCACAAAAATCGGTTTATATATCCCAACTGGACTTTGATTGCAAGCATTCTTAGGTGATTGTTTAACATTTGTGTATTCATTCCTCGCTCCCAGCTGAGCAAAGGTGCTAGCCGCATAAGGCTTCAACCAGTTCTTCTCCAGTAATTATTCCATCCGAAATTAGCCTCCTTCCTATGGTACTTGAAGATACTTCTCTGTTATCTGGTCTTTATTAAACGTCTGTAGAATCTGCGGTACGGTTTTCCAAAGAGTAATTGCAACCCTTCTAACAAAGACCATGGTTTCTACTGTATTAAAAAGTGGTAAACGTGTTTCATCCCTTTGGTGCCCTTTCGACCGATGAACAGGCTCGTCGACAAAATAGTCAGAAATGGCATAAATTGCTGGTACCTTCTCACTAAATATAAACTGGAAATCCTAAAGAACTCGGTAGCAAACTGAAAGAGCAAACATATCTTTTATTGCGGCATCGGTCATAGCCAGTACAAATATCTTAAAAAACTCTGTCATAAGAAGGAATTAAAACTGACCAATTCGTATAGCTCGTCACCTGGTCAGGTCTCTAAATGACTTTAGAGCCGATATTTCCTTACAAATCAGGTCTCAGTGTTTGTTGTGTCCCAGAAAACCGATCAAAAATAGTCGTTTTACTCCAAAGAACTCACACTTTAATAATGCAAGAACGTGGGCTTTCATTGCAGGCATCATTTGGCGTCACTGTTCACCCACTTCACAGGATGTTCACATACGTTCGCTCCTGGTTAGTCCACTATCTGACTGATTCGGTGGCAACTGTGCTCGATTGGTCTTTGTCTGCACTAATAGGTGGGACAGTGTTGAAAACAAGATAATCGCAACCTGGTTTCGCTCTCAGTGAAATACTCAGTCGAGTGGCTGGAAAAGAGTTTCCGAACCTCATATAACTGTTAGCTGATATAATCGTCAGCTTGTAGAGCGCCCGTTCCAACTTGGTTTCCGTACGACCTGGCAACCCCCACAGTGTTTTCCACGTCTGTGTGTGGTACTCAACAGTCATCCGAACTTGGACCTTTGAGGATACTAAAGGGTTAAATATGGTCCCGTGGACTTACTTCAGTACTTTAGTTCCACATCAACCAATGAAAGTTCTTGCCCCAGAGCCTCTTTAGGAATAACTGACGATTCTCGAGTTTGTACGAGGAGATGGACAATTCACCATACCGAAAAGCGCCATGAGCTAGCTTCCGCATAGAGACAGTCATGATGCTCACCACGTTAACAAAATATGCTTCCAACCATATACTCTGAAGGCAATGTAAGCTCAATTAAACATGCCCTGCAGGTACGGAATCACTTATGTTTAGGGCCGCATATAGTTTAGGTATTCCCCTCCAAATCCAGTAAACTCTTAATAAGAAACATTAGTCTAGTCAATTGAGCGCGTTATCATTCTGTATTAATATTCACTTAACGTCTACGATAAATAGAACTGAACAAGATAAAACGAAATAATGAAAGATACTAGCTTAATTTAAGATGCTGCCATTTGCGCAATCGCATGTAAAGCCGATATACTTTGCATGTTTGCTGTAGAGTTCGACTGGTTACTGAGTATTACTTTGACATAATTCGCTTACACATAAGCTGCAAAAAATTTCGCTCATACCTGGCAACGTTTTACGCTGTGAACGTCACAAAACTATTGAATTTAACTCTCGATAAAGCCCCGTTCTTAGGTATGATTTAAGTGCATTGCCAGTCATGTGTAAACCTCAAGAGGGACGTCGATATTGGTTGGATTTTTCAGCGCGCATGAAATTTTTTATCCGCCCAGACCATCTCCATCTAAAGGTTGATTAGGTTTGACATAGACAGATTGCTTATAAGATTCTACTTCCATCTCACAAAGATTCTACAACAGCCTACCACAGTTTTGCACCTTACTAGCAATCCCCGCTCTATGAACCGCTATTTATCATTTCATTTCCCTATGAGTAATGTGTCACACGGTGTAACCACGAGGGTGGTGGATTATCCCTTAAAAATGCACATAACAAAATCACAGACACCAGCTGAAGTCAGAGCACTTTGTTGTACTGTATTGAATTGTCTCAACATACTTGTTGACCAGAAATGGTTTTCAGCCAACCTAGTCCAGCTAGTTAGCGTAGAAAAATGTGGGTGCGCTGATGAAAGGAAGAAGGAATCACCTTGACGCTTCGTGGATGATTTTAACTCCAGTGGTTTAAGGTTTACCGTACTATTAGACTGGATGGCATCCATACCTCGAGTTTACGATTGCCTGAAACACTGACATAATTATGGAAGCTTTTACCCTAATTTTATTGCTTGTCGTTATTAGTGAGCACTTTCGGTCTGAAGGTTTAGGAGTTCGATCAGAAGCTGTGAATATTGATCTGACCTACTAGCCCGAAAAACGTCAAAGGGATACATATTTTGAACAACTATAAAATGAGACCGCTCCGTAGCACTGTTACTTTTTTTGGGAGGGGTCTCCATGACATTTTCTTCATTATTCCGCTTAGCAATCCTCAAAGTCACTCCGTTACCCCCGTCCCAATTCTGGATTCTATTTTGACGGACAGCTCGCCGCTTACGGTTCGGTATATCTATCACTGTATTTTCAAGATAACCGTTTGTACCTTTCGACATTCACTGTGCCCCATGCCGAACGGAATGTAGCACCATTATTTTGGCAGTCAGGCACCTCCACGTGAGAAACGTAAATAAAAGCTGTTATCGGAGGTCTCGGCCTAGTCTCTGTCACCATTGTCAGCCGTGAGTAGTTGATGTACATGACCGTCTTGCCAACCTTTTAGTATCGGTAACCCGGTAGCTTTAGAATGGACCGTTACTCATGCTGACTCATCAATCTCTATGGGAGGGTCTTGGCAAAATAAGTATTGACCGAATTCGGCTACCTCGTCCATGGAACTACAAATTATCAACCGCCTCATCCTACAACATATCGGTTTTCTGTTATCAGTTTAAGTTCTATCGACCCACGGACATTCCACATACAATCATCTGGTCAACCTGTTTAATTTGGAACGTTGGGTAAACCATTAATTCTTCCATGCTATGAAGGGCCACATTACTTACGCACTTGTGGCATATCAGATGGCCTGTCGCTTTCACCCCGGGCGATTGATCTTGTTCTCAACTATCCAACAATATCGCCTGGTCTGTCAGATAACGTTTTTATTTCGGGGAACAATACTTGGGACTACATGATCTCCCTGTGTCGGTGGTTGCAAGTCGACAACAACTAGTCAGCCTAGCCTGCGCTAAGCGTACGTGCGCACGGCTTGACACTAAGGGACGCTTGAGCGGTTAGCGGACCTAAAAGGCAACTTATTCGTTGTCGTCTAGAGATGGTTCAGTCCGCAAGGCAGATGGTCTTTTCCAGCAGTTACTTTGCCTGCCTATTGCTCGGAGTACTTGAAGCCCCTAAAGCCGATCATTAATGCCGACGTACTGATGCTAGATGACAGGTGCTCAAAGCTGCGGGAATTTTCTTCTCTGAAACCCACCGCTTAGGCATGCAACTACACTCAGAGTTAAGACCCCCTCAATATACCGGTCGGGTCCACGACTGACAGGAGCTATCGTCAGTTCATGAATCGAGCTTCCCGTGTGCTGTTGGTGAACGTGTATTTTCGCAAAGTTTTTGTTTCAAACTCTACAGAACTGTCCAATATTAAGATATATGTGCTTCGTATGTTTTACAGCGGTGAACCTTAGCTAGCCAGATTAACGTACCTAACAATCTCGTAGTGACCACCATTCTTCGTTTGGAATGTTTTTTAATGTAAACAGTCGATTAGCAAAGCTGCCTTGACAAGGCAAGCGGATGCCGAGTAGATTCATGTTAGGCAAGATATAGGGAATTATTGTTGACTATTTCATGAGGTTCAGAAGAAAGTCTTGTCAAGGGAACTCTCCGTAGGTCGCACTTATTGGGGGTCAGTTTTTGCCTTTTGGCGGGCAAGTCGGTTGATATATATGCTCGGCTCGACTGAAATCACAGGTTCCACTGGAATATGGTGTAATACGATTAACTGTGTTCAACATGTGACGAAGGATATTAACCTCAGCGTTGAAGAAGCCTTCTTCCGTTGCCTAAAATGTGCGCTCAGCAGTAGTTTCAGAACCAAAACAGACTAGAGCTTAGTTGATTGTAGTTTTGCTGCGCAGGTTACTTCCAATTCTGTATCTTTTGAAACGAAAACTCAGTCGTGGGCGTCATAGCTATGCAGACTTCCTTCAAATGTTTATTCTCCCATCTCAAACCAGTTTTGGGGATAACCTTTTCAGTGTTAGTTAGGAAAGTTCTCACGAAAACTAAATAACAGGAATCGCATTTCGGACTTAGGGCATCATGACAAAAAGAATCCAAGTTCACGCTCATGGTACTCTCGTTTGAAAAGTCGTTCTCTCCTGGTGAAAGTATTCCAATGAGCCAACATCTAATTGGGAAAACACCATTCTCGAGTTTTGCTCCTATTAGAGCTCATCAGCAGTGCATGTCCTTAGCCATGCCGAGCTCCTGGAGTGCACCTCTGGTTGACTTTGTTGGGCGCCGGCCATTTTACATAAAATTCTTCCAGACATCTTCAATCATTTCATTTAGGATTATAAAGCACCTTCCTTTTGGGGGAGTCATTTTAGTCGGAAGTTGTCCGACCAAACGGGGGATGACAGCATCAGTCTGTTTTCAACAATGCCAGATCAATCATAGTATGCATTCGCCAAGACTTTGCTTACATTGGAATTTAAAGATGAAACTAAACATTAATACAATTCTAATGTAAACAGTACCCTCAGTAATGCGGAGCAGTGTAGGGTATGACTAGAAATGACAGCCACAAGACACCTGATATTTCAATTTTAGTGCAACGCAAGGTAGTTTGCTCAGGCCTACAATACAAACATTCATTAACTAGTATCTTTATTCATGAGGTTACACTTGATTCTCTATGATTAACAAACTTATGTTTGCTGCTTTTGAAGAATGTGAAACCTATACAAGCTTCGGGATCGGCGCAGCATATGAGTTTCAGACAAGTGGACCATTAGCAACATACCTACTTTCGATCTGTCTTCGCAAGGGTCATTAGACTCCACACATAGTCCATTGTCTTCGCTCAGTAGTTTGGTATTGATTATTGAGTGAACGACCAACGCAAAACCCTAGCTAAGTAGCCCCTCTTGGGTCAATGAAAATGTGCTACCTGACCATATTTGACAACCTTATTAGGACCTTGAGAGCACTGCACCAGTATTGCGTTGCTTAAAGCAATTCTGGTTTCTTTCACATCTAGTTGGACCATTTTCTTTCGCGTGGTTCCATAACATCTTGGAAAAAATGCATGATTCCGTTCTTCCAGAATCTTTCAAAGAAGACAGGGGAACTAAAATAAATAATCCTAGTCTACCAAATTTCGCACAATTGCTTCCATGTTTGACTGCAGATTCTGAATCCCGGCTACACACAAATTTACCGCAATGGATTTATTCGGTGTGCTAGGACACACAACCAAAGTGATCAAGAAACATCACCAGCAATCCACGGTTTTCCCATCTGTCGTCCTGTTCTGGGATAAGGCAGAAACCTTCAGCATTCAAAAGGAGACCGACAGAGATAAAATAGATTATAGAAGGAAGCATCAGCTGGCTGTCTTAAGTGTCCATAGGGCTACCTTATTAGCATGTCTTCAAAATAGAAACAGACACAGTTTCATTAGTCATATCCCTTGCATTCTAATCAGTACATTTTAATTGCGTTATCTCAATTTGGTGATCACGATGTGTCACCAAGTAATC
Source organism: Opisthorchis felineus (assembly GCA_004794785.1). Taxonomy (NCBI): domain Eukaryota; kingdom Metazoa; phylum Platyhelminthes; class Trematoda; order Opisthorchiida; family Opisthorchiidae; genus Opisthorchis; species Opisthorchis felineus. The sequence goes on along the minus strand of SJOL01009519.1, from coordinate 242,298 downwards.
AACAAAATAAATCTGAACCCAAAAACAATTACACATCACTGTCACTTAGCTTAACACAGATTCATACGGGTTTGAGAAGATATTACCGATTCATCGATGTCTGAAAATCTCAATCCAAGCTATGCTTGAACATCCTAACGAATGAGCCTCTATCCGTTATATATCTAACTGTCCAGTGCCCCGATAAATTGTTGTATTTGGTATCTTTTTTGTAGGCGAAGTTGAGGATGACTGCACTATCTGAAGATCTTCTCTGCACTGAAGCGAAAGTGTTCAGCCCCGTACATTAAGTGAATGTTTGGTGTCACTCTTAGTGATAACCAGCCATAGGCGTAAAAAAAATGGTGTGGTTTAAAATGCATGGTGGTGAATTCGTTGCGCCCAAATTCCCTCATGGTTCAGTAATAGTCCAAAGTTGTTTCGTCAGTGGTAGATCACCCCACCCTATTGAGTAAATGTAAATAGGATGATAAGTGGACCCCAGAATGGCTTCTCTTTGGCTGACCTTACATCGGTCGCTCAAACAGGTTATTATACGTCCCGCTGTATCACATATCTTAGGCTCACAAGCAGTTGTATGTGTACATGAGCGGAAGAGCCCTACACTTGGCTACATGTCTATTCACTCGCTCACATTTAACCCATGGATTACCCCAAAATCGTGCTCATGAACTGTGTTGCACCTGGGGTGCATGCAAGCATCCAACCAGCCGCATTTTTTAGAGTTCGGTTGGTGTTACCAAAGGACTCAAATGAATCCCAGATAAGACTTCGTTTATGAGATTCCTCAACTTAACAGGCTGCGAGAGGACCGCCTCATGTTTTTTTAGTTAGTATTCTAGATATCTAAGCTGAAAAGTCGTCCAGAGCCCGCTGCTGGTTTCATCTACATAATCAATCACAGAAAGGTTGAAGAAGATTGAGCGACTTTATGAGTAGTATGGTACTATATAAAATAAATCCAACCTGATTTACGTGCTCCGAATACATCGCAGTTCAACCTACCGAATGAACTAGAATGTTTGTCCTCTAACCCCAAATGACGCCCCCGCTCTCACTCAAACTTCAGCCTGCGTTTTTGCTATTATTTTTCTGGTCCGTTTTGCGCAAGAATAGCACACATACCATGCAAAAAAATCAGGCTGAAAGCATAAATCGGTATTCTCTGAACTAATAATTTCGTCCAGGTTTTTTAATAGTGATAAATTTTAAACCAAATATCGACCTACTGGGTCATAAGTTTCCATCCTATGATGTTTAGTATACGATTTTCATAGTTGAACCATACTACCAAGGTGGTCTGTTTGTCACAGCTTTGACGTGCATATTTGTCCCCGGTTGAGCTAATTGCATCAGCCAAGTGCGTCAATGTTTGTCTTCTGGGACAACAAATGAACTGTGACATCACTAAGTGTAATATGATCTACGGCAGAGTAATGCCTTGAGGGTGTTTCTGATGGTGGCATACATAGGTCGCATGGACTAGAGAGGACATATTTCAAACGGCTACTGATTAGCTTATGCAGAGGTTGTTGTGAGCATAAGATAGTAATTTTTGTAACCCGAAAGATACACTAATTTGCATGCCAATTCGGTTTTCACCAGAAAGTCATCTGAATCCCAGCTGATTCTCTCTTTTGTGATATTCTCCAGATGAGTGTTGAAGAGTTTTCAGAAACCCTGTGAGTAGCTTCCTTGATGAAAATATACCGCGATGTGTCAAATATCTTGCCAAACGGAACACGACCCGGTCTGGTGCAGCACATTCAGTTGAAGAAGAGCATCATAAACGAGAGTTTCACCCGGACTCAGTGTCTCGTGTCAAAAACAAAGTCGTGTGTGAAATGCGATTATTTGTCGAAATCTGTCCAATTTGGTCCACCTAGATTGACGGAAACTCTGGAGCCGTGTCTACCCAATGGGCTCCAAGAGAGACGAAGCCAGTAGCTGGCAGTCTCGTAATTTTCAGCTACCTTATGAGTAGTGTGATATAACCCACTACAAAGTTGTGAAACTGTTTATCGACCTAAATATGTACCGGAATTTGATGAACTGTTAATGCCGTTGAAAGCAAAATACTGACTGGCTATCGTAGCTCTGAATAAATCAGGTGGGTGTAGGAGTATCTTTCAGTTTTTTAAATGTTTCAGTCGCTCCTTCTTGCATTGTGAAGAGTCCAGTGGGTTCGCACATGGTTGCTTAAAATGTTGACTGACATTTAGGTGACCTTCACTCTCACTTGACTCAATTATTTGAAGTGGGTTTCACTACGTCCACTCCAACCGTCACACCGATTTCTGTATTTTTGTAATATGGATGAACAGTTTTACCCGTTATTTTTTTAAAATAAGGTTCATATAAAGAAAAATAGTGGTGAGACCTACCATTGGTCTTCTGTGCACTACCAAAACTTATCCAACTAATAACTGTACTCTTTCATAGTTAACTTCCTATATTAACTTTTCATATGTGTTTTGGGGAATATTTTGCTTACAAAAGGATAGTAGATTTTTTCATTTGCTAATAACTGAAAACTATATGCAACCTAAAATTTCGTCACAGTGCCAAGAAATTTCTGGAACATCTTGGCGTGAAACCCGCCACATTTTAACCATGTATGGAGTGCAGGAAGCAGTGCTTTTTGGGACCGGTAGAGCATAAATATCAAGAGCTGCTAACAGCTACTCGCTTCGTTTCTCCGGTACTAACCTATTCAGAATTAGACTGACTACAGTGCCTCTAGCCGACTTTGTGTTTCTAATCGAAATGCTTCCCAATGCCACTTGCAGATGTGTACGCACAAAGACATATAGTGATGAGTTCCATCTTTGTTACAATTTAGCTTGTGACATGTACAGCATAGTAACTGCTAATGCACAACTCTTTCGTACATATATTACACTATATTCGTAAGTTCGCAGTTTCACTGTGGCAGACATGGACTTGACATATGCTGATAGTTGCCGAGGCCGTATTACGGTTTAGGTGGAAGGGCGCATTCATAATATAATCCTTTCAACAAGACTTCTACCTGCCTGATTGTACGTAACCTTCATGTAGTCGTTGAAAACTGCTGGGTGTCTTTATCAACGATTAACAATTGTCTTCGATTTTTTTGTTTTCTACTTACCTGAAATGGGCTTCTGTTATTCGTAATGCACTACTCATAAGGTTGCTGAAAACTCTTCGACAGCCCATCACCGGTTTCGCCCTTCTTGGGGCTCATCGGGTTGGCGCAGTCCCCGAGTTTCCGTCAACCTTATGTTCTACTTGAAACCAGATTGCACGAAATTAGCGAAATACACTCATTTGCAAACAAATTTGGTTTTGCGAGAGACTCACCTGAAACCCAGCTGATACTCTCGTTTGTGATGTTTCCAGGCAACTGAATGTGCTGCACCAGGCCGCCTCATGTTTCAGTTGCTACGCTATTCGAGATATCGCGATGCATGTATATTTGTAATGCACTATGGGAAACATCACAAACGAGAGATTCAGCTGGGTTCCAGGTGAGTCTCTCACAAAACCAGATTTGTTTGCAAATGAAAGTATTGAGCTTCTGTTTACTTCACTATGTATTGTTGCATCATTAAATTGCTTATCATGTAGGCACTTCAAAAGGTGCAACAAAATGGGCTGATTGATTGGCCATCCGACAACTCATTCTTCTTTTAGCTTACTTCTTCCTTTTCTTCGGAAGCAGGTAATTTTCAAAGATTTTGTTCTGTAAGTGAAACAAACCTCGAAAAGCCCACAAGCACTTTAAAGTTGATTTATCCATATTAAGGATCATCAGCAATTCTTTTGTCACAAACCTCGAGAGTCCAAAATTACGACCTATCAGACGATAGCTGAACACTCAACTGTTCCGCCTTAAGAGGCTGATCAGCAGTGAGTTTAGACGTAATATGGCGGCACTGATTCTTTGTTCACTGAATCCGCATCTGGTGATCACAAGTCAACTGGCTCCCAGAGTGATGGCTGCTCGTGGCCGAACTGGTAAGTGTTCCAACTGCTAGCCGGGCTTTCGCGCGTTTGAACATCCTTAGAGTTTCGTGCGATGCGCAATGCTGATTATTCCTAATAATGGTGAAATGGCTGTGCAGTACTTCCCGGCTTTTCAGCATAGACTGGCTTCACTTGCAGAAACAAATCATTATTTTATGATTCCAAATTCTTGCTCCAACAATGAAAATATGAAATGTTTCTTGATAATCTGAGAGACGTCTAGGTATTAAGTAGAGGTTTCAGTTAATTCATTCATATTGCTGATCAGCCATTCTCGGCTGAACGATATTATCTTTGACCACCGGTCGGGATGCAGCTAGTTTGGATCGCACCCGTAGTCATTCCCAACAATTATGGGGCAGCTGCAAGGTGATTTTTTAACATAGACTAATTTTGGCTGCATGACAGGACGTTTGTTGTATTTTGAAGTAAGCGATGATGCAAAAGCCATGTCCGAATTAATTGCATACCGAAAATCGTAAAACTAATGTCAAAAATAAAAACAGGTAATCACCCACCTGTTCTCGTTTTTTTGTAGTGAGCCAAATTGGTGGCAAAACAGAAGGGGGAGCACCCTAATCTTTACTAAGGCGAACACTAAGCAGGGCGTAATGTTTGTTGGCACGACGGTAAGTGATTCTCTCTTCATGCATACTACAATATTGGTCCTGTCATCCTGATGCACTGTAACTGACCACTGTGACTACTCTTCAGATCGTCCTCCGTAAGTCGTCTGGTGCTCAATTTTCTTGTCATCGCTTGCGTCCTCTAACGTCTTCTATCAGACAGATATAGGGAGTACATTTATCGAGTCGCATTGCAATGTGCAGGCTGCACCAGCTTTTGAGATTATTGCGATGCGGCAAGTTGACTGTGGGCGCCGATGTGGAAAAGCAGTCTACATGGATGAAAAAAGTGTTGACAAGCTGAATTCATCGATTTTGTCTTCACGAGCTTGCAACGCATGGAACATGATGATGTTTAGAATTTGTTCAACAAAAACAGCAAAATGACAACAGTGGGTGGTTCTGTTACCCATTTTTCTCCAACCGGAACTATAGCGGCCCCATCTAACAAAACCACAAGCAACTCTCATTTCTCGAGACCTCTCAAGAAGAACAAGAAAACCTCGAACACCGACCCAAGTTCACATAATGCAAGCGAAAAGATGGAGTTTCTGGTTGAGACTGGAACATACGCCCACTCGCCTACCAGCCAATTTATAGCAACCGACACCTCAAGTCGCACAGTTGCATTTGAGTTTCAAGCTGGTTCGCAACATCCTAGTTGGTACAGCATTCTTTCGGCAATCGCGAGGTTGTAGGGCCGAGTACTGTAAGGCCTCTTTGAAATCACTTCTAGACCTATGATTATTAGGTATCTGGCGACTTCTACGCCTGGTTCACTTTAGTGTCACACGAGGGGTAGTTAGAGACGGCGCCTGCTGACCCGTTAGGCATTTATGTGTCGAACCCATATTGAGCACTCATTCGGTGGAGAAATCACCAATGTACAAGAGGTTATGGGTTCTTTCTCCCGTTGAGGGAGTTTCTTTTTATATGCATTATCTGCGTTTGCATCAATATTTCCTTTCGTTTATTGGTACTTTACTGTCGCAGCGAGATAATTATCCATGCTGCCTTTGTTTCCATGTGCTTCGGTCACACCACCAGCCCAGTAGAATGACAGTTCAATTTCAATAACATGACCCTTCATCAGATGCCGGTGTACGGATAGTTTACATTTTGAATATATGCGCCAAAACTAGACATCTCTTCCATCATGAAACCACTCATTTCTACTGGTTTGCTGTGTTACTTTGTAAGGATTATTATTCCCCCCTTGACACTGGACAGTGCAAAAACGGCTTATATGCTCATAGTCCATGGAACATGGAGGCTTTTGTTTAGGAATAAATAATATTTGAGAATAATTGCCGTTCCTCATAAAATTGTATCCAAGTCCTTGCTTTCTTGCCTTCCTTTCATTTAGCGTAATTTGATCGGCTACGTTGCCGTAAGTTCGTGCATATGTAAACTTTGATCAAATATGCTGACATGACAAATTGGCATATGTACAGGCTCCAATACGAGACAGATTTGTATTAGGTGAGAGTAGTGTGTATGTATGTCTTGCATCATAAATGAGAGTGTGCACTTGTTGTCAAGTAAGGTGCGGAGCTGCTCAATACGCTTAGTTGTATGGCACTGTTTGTCACCTCTCCCTTAACCAGCGGCAGCATCCTACGCTATTTTTCTTCCCTTTTCACATGGGAGGCTCACTTAGTAAACCAATCAACCTTGAGAATGCAACAATTTTTGACTTACTACCGGTTCCTTAATGTTTCATAATAAACTCTTCCGCAGCAATCGTGTTCATTGATGTTGTGAATGACCTCTATGTTGTGGTCCCTGGCTTAAGAGCGCAGAGTAAGTGGCCTCTTGGAGACATCTGAAACCGAATCACGAGAGAGAAGTATCCTTCATTGAAATAGTTTGTGCACTGGCTACCGACTGATCTACATAAGCATGTGTCGCAGTGTTCGGCGGCTTAGTTGGACCTATTACGGGTCACAAAAACTCTGCGCTGATGCTCAGAGTGAGTGAACGTTGTGGAAATGAAAGGAACCAATGTAACGGTGGGTACTACTGTTGACGCATGCGAGTAGTATGTGTGTTCTCATAACTTCGCCTTGATCTAATGGAAGGTGGGATTTATTACGGAGTTTGTGGAACTACTTTACAGTTTTTGCTTGCAATTGTGCGATAGTCAATGAATATCCAGGAGAGTTCAAGAAGACGCGTTCGAGAAGAAGATGGATATTCCGTTTTTAAAAACAACATGCAAATGAGAGTTTAACCTTCCTGTCCAATAGTCTGTAACCGTTTAGTTGGCGTTTTCTAATAAACAACTCCGCAGCGAAGGGCTTCCCTCCTTACATTTGGTGCCGTGACCAGGATAAGGATGAGGATCCCGTGGCCACAACCTTTCGAGGATGGGGATGTGCGGACCTTCCTGGAGGACTTCGAGGATGTTGCGGAGGCGGCAGGACTGGAGACCGACAGGGGTAAGTTGGCGGCACTGAAGACCCTCCTCAGAGGCCGGGCGAAGGCGGCCCTGGATGCGGCTAGAAGAGGCCCTCGGAAGATGGACTGGGCCGCCGCGAAGGAAGCTCTTGCAGCGGAGTTCGACACGCCGGCCGACCGCCAGGAGGCTATGAGGCGGTTCAAGACGGCCAGCATGGGACCTGGATGTGACCCGACCGTGTTCTTCGCCAGCCTGCAGCAGTTGTTGGATCGGGCCTTGCCGGAACTGGACGGAGTATCGCGCCAGCAGTTGCTGTCCGAACAGTTCGTCGAGGGAGTCCACCCTGCGCTTCGTGCCCAGTTGCGGTTGGCAAGAGCAACTGGCCAGTTGAGTGTGGAGCACCTGGTGCGTCTGGCACGGGAATTGGCCGAGGCGCCACTGGCCACGTTGCAGTCGCAGGAGAACAGGGATGAGTCAACAGTGGAGGACCTGAAGAACAAAGTGGACCAACTTGCCGGACAGCTTGCAGCAATCAAGACGGAATCTCGGAGGCACGCTCGAATGAGCCGATGCTACAGGTGTGGCATGCATGGCCACTGGAAGAATCAATGCCCTCATACCCGACCACCTGTACATAATAAAACTTTGGACTACTCCTCTTTTCCCGGGTGGGTTGCGATCAGTGCAGTCACACAGGCTACTATACAGGCCGTTGTCGAGATAGACGGGAAGAAGGAGCTGTGTCTGATTGATACGGGAGCAGGGGTATCGCTGAGACGGAGAGGGAACGAAGCTGTATGCAAACCGTGCGCGCTAGCCGTAAGAGCAGTGGGTGGATACCAACTGAAAATTGACGGATTGTCAATGCACTCAATGCGCCTAGGCGACAGGTCCGTGCAGCACGAGTTCCTTATCAGCCCAGACATTGAGCAGACAATTTTGGGAGCAGATTTTCTCAAGGGCACAGAATCCGTGGTTGATCTCAAGCGGGGAAAACTGGTGACCAAGTATGGCGCAGTCAAGCTTGAAGGTTACCCAAGCACTGCCGTGAACGAGCTGCATGTCCGAAAGCTTCCGTCCTGTAACATGCCGTCAGTACAATCCGTGGTCGAGGAATACTCCGAATTGTTCACAGGCGAAGAGGATCCGTTTGGCTTCTGCTCGTGGATTGAACACGAAATTCCGCTCTCGTCTGAATGCTTTCGACCTTACGGACCCCGTCCGCTGCCGCTCCATCTACGGGAGGAGGTCCATAAGCAAGTGCAGGAGATGTTGAAAAATGGCATAATTGAGGAGGCCAACAGTGCATACAACTCCCCGGTTGTGCTTGTAAAGAAGGCAAATGGAAAGTATCGGTTCTGCGTGGATTTTCGGCGTTTGAACGAACTGACCGTAAATCGGGTTGTAGCTGTCCCTTCGGTGGCGGATATTTTCGATTCCCTCCAGCATTCCCGATATTTCACGGTGTTCGACTTGCGTTCCGGATATTGGCAACTATCTATCAAGGCGGAGGACCGGGAGAAAACGGCGTTCACCGTTGGGGACACCCAATATCAATTTAGACGGATGCCGTTTGGTTTGTCGGGAGCACCATTCACATTCCGGCGCTTGATGCTTCGTTTAACGAAGGGTCTACAGAATGTTGCCGTGTACGGGGATGATATCGTTGTGTACAGCAATTCGGAACCAGAGCACGCAGTTCATTTGAAGGCCGTATTGAAGCGTATCCGGGAGGCGGGCCTGCGGATAAATGAAGCCAAGACACAGCTCGCTCGGAGTTCAGTGACACTGCTGGGGCATAAAGTGGGTCACGGAGAGGTTAGCCCACTGCCAGAAAAACTGGCAAAGATCGAGGACTGTGCTGTTCCCAATTCCAAGCGATCCCTACGGCAGTTTCTTGGGCGAGCAGCATACTACAGCCGGTTTGTCCAAGATTTCAACACGATTGCTGCTCCACTGTACGACTTGCTTGGGCAAAATCGGAAGTTCGAATGGACCAGGGAAGCACACGAGGCTTTCGAACGTGTCAAAGCGCGCATGCTGGATCAGCAACTGACCCTCAAACTGCCCAGGGTCGGAGAGATGTTTACTGTTGCAACGGACGCTAGCGACCGCGGTATCGGCGCTGTCCTGAAGCAGAGGCATGGAGTTATCGAATATGCCAGTCGCGTCCTGACTAACGCTGAGCAGAAGTACTCGACTATTGAGAAAGAATGTTTAGCGATCGTCTGGGCCCTGGATAAGTGGAGGCCATACCTGCTTGGACAAAGATTTCATGTCGAGACTGATCACAAACCCCTGGAGTGGATCAGGACCACCAGAGATCCTCGCGGAAAGCTCGCGCGCTGGGCACTCCGGTTGCAAGAGTACGACTTTACGATCCGGCACGTGCCAGGGAAGGAGAATCACCTGGCTGATTGGCTGTCAAGACCAGAGGCTGAAGATGAGGCCCCCAGGATCATGATCGGTGCCAATAGCCTCGTCGTCGAACTGGATCCCGGGAGGTTGGTGCAACTCCAACGGCAGGATCCTGTGTTACGGAAGGTTGCAGCCTCCTTGTTGGATGGACGGAATATTGAGAACGGAGACGGAGACAAGGAATTGCAAATGTTCCAGAGTCACTTTGATAGATTGAGTCTGAGTGAGGCTGGCATAATTTCTTGGAACGACACTGATTCTGATGTTGTGCTGCCCGTAATACCTCGCGTCTTGAGAAGGAAGCTGATCGTCGAATGCCACGAAATGGCACACACAGGGTGCACCAAGACATACGACTTACTTCGGCAGAGGGCCTACTGGCCCGGGATGAGAAGTGAGGTGATGGATTATGTGGTGTCCTGTAAGCGGTGCCAACTGATGAAAGGGGATACGACAGGGGTAACCAATCCCATGGAACCCATTCCTGTATCAGAAATCGGCGAGTTATGGTCTGTGGACGTCATGGGCCCCTTTCCGGTGACAACCAGTGGAAATCAGTATATCGTGGTGATGACAGAACACCTGTCGCGGTGGGTCGAGGCGGCAGCCGTGCCAAACCAACGGGCGACGACAATCAGCGGAGTGGTAATGCGTCACATCGTGGCCAACCACGGGGTGCCAAAAATGATTCTAACGGATCAAGGGCCTTGCTTCGAGAGCGAAGAGTTTAGGAGTTGCTTGCAGAAGCTGGGCATCAGACGGCTGAGGACGGCACCATATCACCCGCAAACAAATGGTCTTACAGAACGCAATAACCGAACGATCAAGGAGTGGCTAGCGGCCAAAGGAGGTGATTGGGAAGTGAACCTGCCGATGGTGTTGCTCGCTCATCGGGCTTCCATACAGCCAACCACAGGCAAGTCCCCGTTCATGCTGATGTACGGTCGACATCCGCGCCTTCCAGTTGATCAGGAAATTGGGTTATGGCCGGCAACACACTTGTCTCCAGAGGAGCTAGGAGAGGAAAGGAGGAGAGCTCGAGAAAACTTGTCCGCCGCCCAGGAAAGGACTAGACAGAAAACGGCAAGTAGAAAGGCACGACCATTCCCCATAGGCGCGAAGGTTAAGTGGAAGGATCATCAGAATCCTGGAAGGAGTGGACTGGGATCGCGGAAGCTGGGCAGTCGATGGCAAGGTCCGTTTGTCGTTACCGACCGCCGGGGGAACGTCTATACAATTCAAGACGGTCGGGGATCGAAAAGAGTAAATGGGACTCAGCTTCGGAAGTGGCATGATACACCCGAAGAGTTGCCGAACAGACCAGCTGCCGGAGCCGACCCAACGGAGGTAAATGGAAATCAGTGGCATGCAAGCAACCTTTAAAGGGTGAAGGTGTGTAACGGTGGGTACTACTGATGACGCATGCGAGTAGTATGTGTGTTCTCGTAACTTCGCCTTGATCTAATGGAAGGTGGGATTTATTACGGAATTTGTGGAACTACTTTACAGTTTTTGCTTGCAATTGTGCGATAGTCAATGAATATCCAGGAGAGTTCAAGAAGACGCGTTCGAGAAGAAGATGGATATTCCGTTTTTAAAAACAACATGCAAATGAGAGTTTAACCTTCCTGTCCAATAGTCTGTAACCGTTTATTTGGCGTTTTCTAATGAACAACTCCGCAGCGAAGCGTTTTTCCTCCGTATACTGTGTGTTCGGCGGCTTAGTTGGACCTATTACGGGTCACAATTACTGTGCTCTGATGCTCATAGTGAGTGCACGTTGTAGAAATGAATGGAACCAGTATACTCCGGATAGAGATCCGGGCTTCACCTGCATCCAACTGCTTTATACCGCTTTCTTTAAGTTTGGCCTGTTTCTTTACCCTAGTCCGTGTTTGGAAAATGTGTCAGTGAACTGACGTGTTCTCAGTGATGAAACTACTCACTGTAGTCGCCTTCCAGTTCCGCTTAATTAGAACAGCAGTCGAGCAAGAATCACACACTGGGCTGAGTTTGGGCAGCTTGTGTTATGGGTCTCACGGGTGTGTCTGATACTCCACAAAATTAAAACCGTTACTGTATGGGACCATTATTTTCACTTATCAATTTGTGGATCATCTTGTGAGCAAACCAAGCCCTTAATGTTGACTCTGTTGCTAAGTTGCGTGTTGTCTATAAATAGCACCATGAATGTAGGCTATACATTTAAAGTGCACAAATGTCGCCCCCAGTATCATTAATTGACGGATTGGTAATTTTTCTCTTTCGGTATTATACTTATGAAAGACCACGCAATAGTACGAAATTTCCAGATCAAGTTGGAATCAGACCTATTCTCCAAACGAAACGTGCAGACTTGTACGCGTGTACGATAGAATAGTGCGACCAACCAACGGCTTCTCAAATGGCACTGGAATTATTCGTACCAAAGATGGGCCGAAAAGTTTAGCCTTGTTTTGTTCGTTTCAAAAACCCTAATAACGAATGATGCGACCCCTCTGTAGTTTTTGAACGTCTGTTGTCCGTTTGGACAACAAATCAGAGGAGTTTAAAACAGATGAGCTTTTTTGTCGGTTTCAGAAAGCTTCTTTTCCTCGAATACAATCTCGTTAACGTCGTCGCATGTGATCAGCCGACCCCACCACACTTGTCTGAATGAATTAGCATTGCTACTTCTCAGCTGCAGCTGCGTCTCCCATGGTGGCGGTTGTCTTGTGAGTGAGCTCTTATGGCAGATAACGTGGCGTCAACTAGCCTAGCAGGCTTTCACACGGTCTTTTTTGAGATTCACCGAGTCATTAGATGATTTAATCATTAGTTACCCGTCATGGCGATGTGAATTTCCGGGATGTATTTATGTTCCCAGCTGTTCATTGATGTTGCTTGGTATTGGGGATTCTGGTAACAACAATGCTAGAGATGCTATCGTTGTACCGAAACCGAAAAGGCTCTCCGAGCTTTCGTTTTGTCGTTGCGGACAACTTGCTGCATATTAAATCGATCGAGTGCTTTGTGCTCGCAACTTACAACACATGAAAGTAATCCGTTCTTTCCAAGCTGCTGAGATTTTGGGATAACGGACTTGATTTATCGCACACCCTTTAAGTGAATTAATGCCGGAGAATTACGTTATCGAGCGATCTTCACAAATATCTATCTCACTAAAGCTAACGGGATAAAACATTTAAGCCTGGGGTGCCTTGTTTTGATGATGTACTCCATTTGGTGTGGTTCGTAATTACATCGAGTTTGTTCGTCCGTCCAAAATGAGTGAATCCAGTTTAATGGCTGTGTGCACAGGATGACCTGACTTACTTTACAAGAATGATAGCTGTTGGGATATATTTTGCTCCACAACACCGATTCTCTATCTTGTGCCCACAAACATTTTTCATCCGATAATTTTCAATAGTTCCCTCAGTTTATCCGTACAGTGTCCATAAAAACACAGTGTTAGCAGTATATCCAGCTATGCAGGAGAAGAAAAGGCACGTTCGTAGTGTGAATGAGATTGTTTTATTCACCGAATATGACAGTCCTTGACAAGGTGGTACAACGTGCCAGACGCAAACGTATTCTGATCTAGATGCGGGCATTGAATGGATTTTTTTCACGTCGCTAATCACAGAATAGAAAGGCAGAAAGGGTAACTCTCCCCATAATTCTCTGCTTGCAGCCCAGATGTAGTAGGCTAATACCTGTTGGAATATTGGTAGCTCGAGTGTATTAATTGGTAATTGATCAGGTGACTTATGATCTTTCCACCGAGCTTGGCAATTGACTTGTTGGCATTTCGTCACCATTTGAGGAGACATCTTAAGTGCGCTGTTGGCTGGGTAGTCCCTCTCTTCGTGCTTGTGTTCATATAGTTTATAAAGAGCAACTCTGATGTGTAACCTGACTGGCCATTGATAATCATCGCACTTGGATTCTGATTGGTCCGATCATATTCTGTGTTGCGTTGTGGTTTGTATTTCTCGCTTTCCACGGTTACAACACTGTTGAAGTTGTCATCCATTTTTCTCTCTTCCGGTTGGTCCGTCGTGGTCAAACTCTTTGGTGTCTGACAGGTTGACGGTGTACCTCTTATTTTTAGTAGTTTGGTGCTTGGTCCATACCCAAATGCTGGTTTATATTCATGAGCTTGGTTGGTTGATTTGCATGACTTTTCTCAGCGTGGCACATGTTATTTTGGGCGCGTTTGGTATTCGGATTCCGTGAGCCTTGATGAGAGCCGGCAATTTTGGCCCAATTAATTTGTCGGTTTAACCCCAAACGTCTTTTCGCTTAAGTTCTATTGGTTTCTTCTTTGAATCCTCCTTCGGTTCAGGGTTTTGTGGTTTTCGGTTTCCTTTTTACTCAGAGGTTGATAGACAGGGTCCATCTCACTGCGTCTGATTATTGCTCAATCAGTGGAATTCGCGTCCTTCCCCGTCTGCATGTACAGGGATGAGCGAAAGTTGGTCGGGTCTCCTAGTAGCGAGCTTGTGTTTATGGACTCTGGTAGACAGTTTCGTTCATGCTTGTCCCAAGTAATGTTTATCACAATCCTTGTATTGGATGTTGTAGATTACATTTGTTTTCACCATTGCATTAATTTTCCACTTTGGTTTCGATAGTGCTCTTTGCAGCGTGTCAGTAGGTCTGTTATATCCTCTTTAATAATGTATCACTCAAACTCGTTAGTTCACCGGAACAGAGAAGACAAACAACTTCGAGGAATTTATACAGCAAACAAGTGGATCGGTCCGCGATATGGAATTCAACTGGACCAGAAAATCAAAAGAACTGACAGTCCAATAGGATGTTAGTGAGAGGCTGAAATGCAGAAATAAGGTTTCAGTATACAAGACAAATCGTTAGAAAAGCGGAGTTGTTCGTTTGGAAGCATTCACCTTAACACCTCCCATTTGAGGTACTCGAACGTGGGACTGCTGCTGAGGGTTGAGTTGCATTGGTATGACGGGCCTTCGTATTCGATCGGTTCATCTTCTAGGTGCGCAACTTTTGGAAATTACTGGTTCGCTCATCGGCTCTGGAGATTTTTGCTTTTGAGCTAATTCAAATGTGTCGAGAAGAATCTCCAGTGGAAGAACAGGATCGAGTGTAGCTGTCGCCGGAAAATAGGAAGAGCGTACCTGATTGGCATGACGGACCCAGATAGGGGAGCCTACGTTTACTTCATAGACAACGTTTCCAGCACGGCGTACAAGTATTCTTTGTGTCCACTTTTCCACACCTCGGCGATAGTCTTTTGCTAGTAATATTTGGCCGTGTATAAATATATTACTTACGGCACCATGATGTCAGTTGAACTGAACTTCCATATTTGTGTTTCTACTGGTTGGCGAACGTGGTGTTGGACAGATGACGTCAACAGGTAAACGGATCTTCCGGTTCATAAGTACCTCCGCCGGGGACTTACCATGTGAAGCGTTAATATTTGGTATAGCCCTGTAACTTAACAGAAATATCTCGATGATTTCCGGTGTGGTCCCCACCCCTCTGAGTTTTAGCAGTGCGCGTCTGAAAGTGTCCACAAAACTTTCCACTTGGTCATTTGATTGCTGATGGGACGGTGGTGATCGAACACGTTGAATGTTATTTTCTTGACAGAAAGCAGAAGATTCAGCGGACTTAAATGCACTGCCGTTGTCAGAGACAATGATATTTTGAACTCCAAAGTGGCTAAACACATGCTGTTGTAGGCTTGAAATGGTAGCACAAACAGTAACATGGTTCATGCTAAACACTTCTGACCATTTGCTGATCCGAAAACGCGGAGAAGCGGCTTATGGTCAGTAATGAGCTTCCATAGAGCATTTTCTAGAACTTTTTCCCACCTGCGTGGGCAATCGCTTTTTCGTTTCTGTCAGGGAAAACGTGAGAGATGACAGCCCCAATACCACAGTCGGATATGTCTGAAACAACAGTAATGTCCAAGGCTGGATTGTAATGTGAGAGTAGCAGATCAGAGCTGAGAAGTGACTTTACTTTGTCAAAAGGAGACTGGCACTCATGTGACCAGTTCCAAGGCACATCCTTTTTAAAAAGATGATTTAGTGGTTCACGGTCAGGATGCATGTCTGGCAAAAATGAACTGTGATGGCTTAGCAAACCGAGGAATGAGCATAAGGTTGCTAAATCCGTCGGTGCTGGCATCTGTTGTATGGCAGAAATATTTTCTGGGTCTGAATGACGACCATTTTCGTCAAAAATAAATCCGAAATATTTGATGGATGTGAGAAAAATGCACATTTTTCTGCAAGTAGACGAAAATCATATTTTTGAATTCGTTCGAGTACGCAATGTAAACGATGCAAAAGTTCTGCTTGACTAGAAGCTGTGAGAATGATATCATCCAAATGAGCAGTAAATCGTGATAAACCGTTTAGCGTGGCATCCATTGTTTTTTGAAATATTGCTGGTGCCGAATTTACCTAAATGGCAAACGGTTAAATTAAAAACCGCGATATGTGCTGATTGTCAGAATTTCTTTGAAGTCACTAGGGATTTCTATTTGAATGTAAGCATCAGCGAGATTCAGCTTTGCGAAACATTTGTCACCATTGAGCTTGGTGAACAGATTTTCTGTTACCGGTAATGGATATTGGTACAAGTCTAACATGGCGTTTAATCCAGTGGAGTAATCAGCACATATGCGAACCTTGCCATTGGCTTTTTAATTAATACCCGTGTTAATGTATAGTGCCTTTTGCGAGCAAACACTTCGCTGTACATTGCTCGTCAGTGTTGCTGCTTGGGAAATTTTGTAAGTGGCTATAATCCAAGCGGATTTACCGGACATTGTCGACTGAAGCAGTGGATTATCACACAGTGACTGGAGACGTAAGAGGTATGGGCTAATGCAGTTGCTACCTGCTGTTTGTAAGCTTTTACATACTGATAACAAGACTAGTGGTTGTGAGACTGTTGTCCTGTAAATATCAGTCAGCTGTGATATGTATTACTTCAATACTACAAACTGTCGAAACTGATTATTTTAAAGTTTCAGCAATCTATCTGTCCATGAAAGCCTTCATGAGGTTTCTTGATGATCCGTTTTGGAATTATTAACAGGGTCTTTTGTGTTAGTATTCCACGGTTTAGCCATAACAACAGTCACTGAGGTATACACCATCGTTACGTTCCGATTTGATTACATTTCGTATCCGTTGACACCATGCAAAAGGATCTAGGTAGCAGCCGTGAAATTCAAAAGTGCAAATCCCCTTAGAGATGTGCTTCAGTGGAACAAACTGATGGTGCGCGAATCGTCTTTGGGCTTTTGGCGCCGCTTTCACAGGCCTATGGCTTAACGGCCTAACAACATAATGCTTGAAATGCCTGGCTTCCCACATCAATTCGCTGCAATTGCATGCGGAAGCTCGCAACACATTTCAACAAAATATAACTTGCTTACGAAAGTCCGTCAGCTGCGCTGTTCGGATAAGTCGTTTTTTACTCCGAGAGGGCCAGCTGCAAGTACGGAATTTATATGTCACCTACGAACCGTGGCATCCCAAAATTTTTAGGAGGCACAGTATGGCCTTATTGCATTCAGTCACAATGTACCAGACTTTTTGATGTATTAAACGCATGTTGACAGCGGGCACTGAACTTTGACGAGTAAGCGCCAGATAGCATGAAATCAAGAAAAAAATCGCAATGCAGCATTCTTTCGTCTACAATATTCGCCTATACTTTCCATGTTGGATGAAGGCGCCTTATGATGACTTAATTCTAAAGATGTAGTTATGAAGTTCATGAATATGCTGAAAAACTACGAAGTGTGTTAGATACTCATTTGTTTTATGTTTACTGGAGCAATTACTCGGATGTTTTTCTGCAAGACGGCAGATTTACAAAGATGAAATTCCTGATTAGCAGGATGATACAAGTGTGCGTCGCCGCCTCGATTTGTACTGAAAACAGAGAATAATTATCTGTTCGTTTTCAAACGCTCAGGATGTTAGTTGGAACTGTCACCAGCCTTTGTCAGTATGGACGCCCCTTTTGTTCATCAGGTTTGCGGTGTTGTACTAAACGTATCCTCATTACTTCATGTGAGGCTTCAAGTTAGCTATTGTTATGTTTGCCGAAATGAATGGATCGGCTGCAAACATTTAGTCACCAGTCTAGTTAACATTATCGCCGTTCATTAGATTAGCGTTGGGTTGATATGTAGGCATTCGGTAGTGCTAAGCTAGTGCTAAGCGCTAGTTAACTAAAGTGATGGCGGGTGCTTGGATGATTAAGTTTTGAGTTCCCAACAATCCTCTGAATAGTATGTTTAGTATAAGTTCACCATACGTTCACTTGAACATATATGTTTGTCCATAATCAAATAGAGTGAACAAAGAAAAACGCACAAGTCTAATGAACATCATGAACAATGGCGATGTTCTGTGCATTCGATGGTGCGTTACTTATCTTGCTCACTGAATTGTCTGTGCGAAAAACCTTTAAAAATGATTTATCGGTAAAAATGATCGTTAAAATACGGAAATACTGCGCATTGACATGATTTATGGTTCACTTAATTTGAATTTGTCCATCTAGTTTGATCCTTTTTTAATGTAGAAAGCCTCAGTTGCATGTCGTAGAAATGCGCTGCATTTTTTATTTCGGTCATTTGGGCAAACTGGACCGAAGTAGCCGTGGCTCGGTTGGCATTTCCCGGTCACCTTGTTGTTCTAAGCTGCACAGATTGGGCGTCGTTTGAAGGTGATCTAAAAAATGAAAATCGCAAATATACTCCAAACGGCAAAATGACAGCACTCGTTTTACCACCAAGAGATGCTGGAAAAAAGTGCTTGCTCAGTTTTCTCTGAACACTTTGAACAGATTGTACAATCTTTTGGTATATTTTGAACATGTGTTTATGTGACATTTAGATCTGCTTTTCTCCACTGAGTTTTAGAGACCCTTTGGCACAATCCTACATTCTAGAATTTGGAGTCCCCTTACGAATTTCAGTGGGGCTCAGGTCCGGTCCGTAAAACGTCCACTGCACTATCTTGGCACCACAGCAGTGTCCACATTCATGTGAAGTAAGATCTGACAACACTGTATCAAATATCACTATTTGGCCTTCCTCAATACCCGCGTATTTCAGGTGACACGGGTCACTGTAGAAGATGGGCCGTTTTGTATGAGGCCATGTGAGTCCAATATACTTCATTTTTCTCAGTCCAAAACTTCCAGCTTGGATGGATGGATGTGTTGTTCTGGTAGACACACACACATCAAGTAATGTGTTCATCTCCGGTTCACTCGCAGTTGCTTTCGACACAAGACAATTACTTCGCCGTTTTTAATGTCAAAATAATGGCAAGACTTCCGTTTCACTTCCACAATGTGGCGGCAGTTCACCCCTAATGGGTGAGATCCCTCGGCGTCTTTAGGTCTTATCAAATATAGTTTGAAGTTATATATATTCAGATTCACATCTCAGGAGCCTTAGATCTTTGTCTTTCCTGTAGCAGATAGTCAAATGTCTCGTGTTGTTTCACCCAGGAATCTAACGTAGATGGTACTACAGCACTTTCGTTAACCAATATTACAATTAGGCCAGTGGTGCTTTCTGGAAAGCCGTCATGATTGACAACGCACAGACGAATGAACAAACCTGGTGCATTATTTTTCCACAAGTAGCTGGCTGTAAACCAGGAAAACAAGCAGCAACATGAAAGTATAGGAGGACAACTGATCCGAGGAAGCGTCAATTCAAATCATGTTTCCTTTATATTTGTTCTATCAGGGGAAAATCAAGTGATCCTGATATCCGACCATCCGTTCCGAGCTCGCACAGGCGCGGAAAAGAGAATATGCCTTCTTTGAATGAAACAATATGGTCATATGCAGCTCATACACAGTCAATTGATGATACTATCTCAGCTCCTCCCAGTATGGGCACCGGATAAGGAATGCAATTAAGTGATCATTTATCCGCCTACAGAAAGTCCATCTGAAATTCTGTGATCACATCTTAGGGCCAGGCATAAATCCGTCCGGGTTCCCCTGTTAACAGTCTGGAAGCTCATATGATCACACGGCTAGTTTACTATTACATTGAGAGTTAATAGGAAATTTACAAGGCAAACAAAGTAGAGTGCACATCTGGTCCTCAGTGCCACTGCTAAACATAACAGCTAGAACAGCGTATCCACACTACTTGGGCGGTCTCAATGAGATTAGACAGTGGCACACAGGCCAAGACGCTCTCCGCGGGCACAATCGTACATTCGTTGACATCAGCAAGACATCAGTCCAGTAAATCGATGGTCTGGCTTTTTAACTTTTCTGTGCATGAAGTGAGGACCCAGTAAGAACTTACATTCGTATTATGTTTCTTTAGGACAGTGTCCTGCTAAACCTTATTGCTTTATCACTGCCGTTTGAGCAGTCTTCAGCCGTCTTGGAAAATACAAGTCCACCGGAGTGATTGTACCGCTTTCGCTCTCACTATGCGTCCTTTTGCGATGCGTCGGAAGCATGAAAATAAGACATTTACACTTCATCTCAGTAGTTTGTCCTGCACTAATCAGTGGACATGCGCAGGAATATCGCGATTGCTCTCGAAGTTACCAGTACTGTTCTTGATAATATTCCTGATCTTGAAGCTAAATTTCTCTATGACGATGCTAAAATGCCATAGATGATTGCCGTTGGGGACGTATTGTGTGAAACTGAAGCAAGTGGACTCATTCCAGGGGAGCTTTGAATGCTCAAGGCATGCCACCAACAGCTTACAGCCAAGCTCAAGCCAGGTACTTCATTGTAGCTTGCGTCTGAGAGATCCCTACGAGGAATATCCTCTTCCGCAGGATCTCGACCAAAATAAGGTTATATAAGGGAAAACATCATGCAGTCATTGGCGCTTCCTACATGATTATGAACTATTACGCAGGAAGTAAAAAATCAGCCATTTCCGGGAAGGGCTGCGTGCCTAGTTTAGTAAAATTTGTTTCTACATGGAAATCATAAAGATCATAAGGAAGATTCTCCGTATCGCAAATGTCCACCAAAAAAACGAGTAAACTGGTAGGAGTATTCAGCGTCCGAATAACGCAGTAGGAAAACAAACACACCTTTCGTGTTCATCAACTTTACATCGAAAAAAGGATTATTAGCAAAAATGAAGTGTACGGTGGGTCTATCAGGTTCATTTTTTTAATTCCAAGCCAACCTGATGGCATGTGTCAATGTTTCTGTGTGCACAGGCAGTGTCGGGATTGACCGATCAACATGGTCTCCATGGAAGCTAACAATCAGATTTCAATAAGAGGGATATCTTAACTAAGCCGGAGAATGTGACAGAGATATTAGGTAACAGAACCCTGGTACCAGCCCCAGGATTCACCTGCCTCAACAACTCATTAGAATCCAAAACAAGGGGACTAGCGAGAGACGCTATTTTGCACAAAACCGTGTGTGTAATAGCCTACATCTCAATAGTCCTGTTTGGACCTGAGATTATAAGACCAGAGGTCAAAACAGAGGATAGATCTGAACCGAACCACATTGGTAACCGATAGATTGTCTTCTAAATGAGACGGGCGAGCTCAAGCGCCTGGAGCACAGTGCGTGAACCAGCTGGACTAATGAATCAGACCACCCACCCAAGGCTGGAACTATGTATTCGACGTGGGTGAAATGCTACTCAGTGTTTTCTGAATGTCACTTCTGGCATTACCACAGATCGGTGTCACAGCAATACAATCTCTGAGCATGGCATTAAATTATTTCAGCTGTCTTCCACGTCAGGCTTTCGACTGACAAATTTTAAATCCTGGCACAGATGTCACTCGCGCATTTTGCCAGAACGCTTTATATTTAGAAATATTCAGATGCAACGAATGCCTACTTAACAAGGTAGGTCGTTAGAGTAACATATGTTTATGCCTGGCTCGATTCCAGATTTTTACTCTCTTCAGCACCTAATTTACCAAATATTATGAGATCCTAAGAGAGTCAAACTAACAGTAATCAGAAGAACATGTCCCACAAAATCCTGAATGCACGTCGGTACCGGTGAAGTTTTAAGTGTTTAAAACCAAACCAGGAGGTGGTTTCTGGCCAAGCATAACTTAGCTATATGTGAAAATGCATAACTTCCTAATGCACAACGTTTGATGACATTACCTGACCATAGTTTCCAGGGAGTGATGCCAGTCAAAACTTCAACTTACTCATTTGATTCTGTCCAGCACTGTATATGGAAGTTCATCAAGACAAAAGCGTGCAACCCCAACTCATTCATACATGTTTTTTTTTCGTGGTAGCCGGACCTAAAAATTTCCGGTCACAGCTGTCAGTCCACACAAAGTGAACATTTTGGCTAAACCTGCCTGTGTTCCTGCATAGTTAGGTGGTTAATACGTGATCTTTCCTGCGTCATCCTGCTGTAATGTTTAAATGATAGCAGTTTAATTATCCTCGTTTTGCAGCCTAACGCCGACGGACCCTTCATCCTGAAGGAATTTCTCCTGCGCCCATCTCCTCCGGCCCATCAAGACGTTGCAACCAAGAAGACTTGATGTTGTATACTTACACACTTAAATCTTCGCTGGAGCTCAAACTTGGAAGTTAGCACACTGAGGGTGCTCCTCTCGACGACTACGGATTCAGTAGACCATCCGGTTTGCATATCAGGATTCCGTTGCGCAATCAGCATGCCATCAAAACCGATCCACTATTGGGTGAGTGGTATTCACTGAGTCCTGTTCTAGTATGTTTACGCTAGTAAAGTTTCTCAACGTATCCCTAGGACGCAGCATATGCTCAGTGGCACAAGCCTTCGGTTTCCCGATGGTTTGTGGATGCCAGACCTCTTAAATATATTTCGTTCCTTCCATCTGGGTCTGTAACGCGGGTACTTGTCTCCTTATCACTTTCTCTACCTGAAAATTGTGTGGCGGCTCAGGCTGAATCACCCTGATGGGTGCCCTTCAGTGTAAGGAAGCAGTACCCTGAATCAGCATCAAGATTTGGATTCTTACTAATACCCAGAAATGCACTATATACATGTAGAATATGCACCCAAATAACTTGAACTTAATGTAGCTATGGAGTCCAGTGCTTTTACTCAAATTATGCTGTTTGCTTTGTGACGTAATATTATGCTGTCTGGACTCGTGTTTCCATTCATCAGTCCAGATGGCTTTGTATTAAACGTGGTTCGGGGACTTATTCGCCATAAAGAAGCAGCGGGAAAAAAATGGACGAAGCAGTAGAGTCAAGCTTTCTGGACTGAACACGTGTAAATTTCATCTTGGAAACATGTAAACTCTGGCAAAAATTTCTTTGTTCGGAAAATACGAAAGAAAACTCTCATGGGAGATATCAGTCAGTGAAACAACCACACTGATGGTGAAACAGTAACACCGGCAGTACAGATACTTACGTTTCATCACTAAGCAAGCACGCGGGCTACTATAACGTCTACTAGCCCATGGTAAACAAATCCACTGAACTTGAATTTGTGTGTACTTTAGCGAAATACACTCATTTGCAAACAAATTTGGTTTTGCGAGGGACTCACCTGGAACCCAGCTGAATCTCTCGTTTGTGATGTTTCCAGGCAACTGAATGTGCTGCACCAGGCCGCCTCATGTTTCAGTTGCTACGATATTCGAGATATCCCGATACATGTATATTCGTAATGCACTACTCATAAGGTTGCTGGAAATTTAATTTTGTCGTGCGATATGCTGTTCGCTTATAGAGTCTCGTCGATCAGACCCTTAACCAGTCATGCAATGTGAACGAGGGGAGGACTATCATAATAACGCTCACACTCGAATCCTCTTCTTTGCGCGACCTCGCCGAATATCGCTCAAGTTCGTAAAATTTAAGGTTTACTCAGTGCTGTCGTAGACCCCACAGTGGCACCGTCGGTTGCCTAAAAAGCAAACACACTTACAAATGACGCAGTTACTTGCCTAAAGTAAAACCTTGTGAGCCCATGGTGACAGAAATAAGTGCATGTTTTTTTTCAGTTTTATCGGCTCTGGTAGTGCTTTTGGTTAGTTTCACTCAACTTAGGACTCTTTAGGTGTTCGACAAAAAACCAGACTTTCTCAATATCGACGTACCACCTTTATACACCAGCCTATCACTCACAGCCCTGAAATGTCACGTTATCTGTTAGAGAATTACGAATTTACACCACTAGCACTCAGAGAAATTAAGGTCTGGATCTGAGGTTTGGCTGCGCGCGATTAACTTCGCATTAAAACATACATACACACATACACATTCGTACATACACAAAAATCGGAGTAGATATATCCCCCAAAATCTCACCAAGCGCGGGAAACTATTTTATGGAGAGAAACTGGTGGCAAATCAGTTTCCATATCCGCTTCTTGCTTGGTAGTATTATGTTGATGCACACTCTGAGGTCGTGCAAGGAGAAACTGGGTGAACCGCTTCAATGCGTGAGCACCTTAGGTAAAGTGAAGTTCAAAATGATTACTTTTTGAAACGATTTGTAAAAGCAACTCAATCATATTTTTACGTGATTCGCGTCGTAAACACACTAAGTAGGGGTATTTATTTTCATGCTATCCTTTGAACAGGAAACGAACTGTTGTCGTCATACTGAGAAGTTCCGATGAGGTCTCCAAAACCACAGAGCCGAATAACCAACCAATATCTTTCATGAGAAATCGCTCGATCAACCGTAGGTAACATAAACCTCAGAGAGGATCATTTTATACAATGCTCAGGTCCACTATCACACACAAACTGTTCAGCGAAGTCGTGCGGTTTCACCAAAATTTAACACACACTCACTCCATAAGCCCTAAAGACCCAATCACATCAGATGATCAAAATAGCTGCGTATCAAAAATCTTTCTAGGGACTTTAATGCCACTTACGTAGGGAATATGTGCAATTAGCTGAAACTGCACGCTTTGAGACACCCCATACGCGCATGCTTTCCTTCTGAAAGTCAATCGCAGCTCCTAAAACTGAGGGAATACTCATCGGCTGCACTGTTTCAGAAACCGCGACGTTTTATCATACTGGGCTCAGTCAATCCACAAAGACTTGACAGTGTACGGTGATCAAGTCTGTGTAGAGGCTATGGAATTTCACACAAACTGTGTTAATCGTTGTGTTTCTAGGGATTATTAACCCGAACCAAATCCACGACTAGCTAACCCTAGCTTCACCCTGCCCAGAAGTGATAAGAATGAAACAGCTGTACGATGCTCCTCGACCTTTGAAGATAGGTTGGCCTCATTTGCAGGAAGAAATGGTCATTGAAAATACGACAATGGATAGGATGCAACCTGAAAAACGTACGGGACATCTTCCCCAAAATTCACTGACGAATCCGTTTGAAATCCAATTCGGAATGAGCATTGTGTATATCTAGTGAATCAATTCCGGGTTGGGTGGATACTACTACCTCATCAATGACGGCACAAGGCAATGTTCCAAGCCCATGTTGTAGAGCGATTCCTGAGTTTAATTGCGCATGAGCAATTTTCGCGCACAATGACCCCATTAAATTGGTTGGAGAAGGTTCGTGTGTAGTGGGGAAGTACGTGAGCAATTTTATACGGCATAAATATGTTCATTGCACACAATCAAATGTTTTGTTTTGAGTTTTCTGTCGACCTAAATAAGCACTGAAATTCAGTGAAAACTATGCCTATCGAAGTCAAGAAATTAATCAATAGGTGTCGTCCACATTAGGCTGGATCAACGAGTAGTTAAATATGATAAGCAGCTACAATAACATCCTTCCTAAACCGACAGTAAAAACGACAGACTTGAAAGTTAACATCGAGGCTGAATGTTTTTTATATCTGAAATACTTTCACCTGTATGCCATGATTATGAGCAACTCTGAGTTCGGAAATTGTTAAACTCAATGAATTGCCAACCTTAAGTGGACAAACATTTTAATTTGGTTTCAATAAATGAAGTAGTTTAAAAAACACATCCATTCATGGTTGTTTTTCCCGAGGATACTCTTTCGACTTAGACTTTTTGGAATAAAATTTTAAAAAAGCGTGAGTTTATAAATTTGTGTTTAACTCACATTTCTCCCTGGAGTGTTCAAAAATGTGCTGGAAAACCAGATTTATTTGCGGAACATCAGCTTCAGTAAATGTGATACCAGCACAAATGAACGAGATAACTTAGTAAAAAGTGACAAGCTAAATTCTATGGTTTTCAAATGCAGTTTGTCCTATGTATTCGTCACGTTTGACACGAGAACTACTCAGACTGAAATTACCACTTCAATGGAAATATACCAATAGGTTTTTCGGTAGTCAGAGTGTCGCAACCAGGCCGAACATTCGCCTCTTATAAAAGTATACGACGTACTACATTTTCGGAATAGTTATTGGAAACGTTTGGAAATCAGTCGGCAGATTTTCCATTTATTTTATGCTTATGCCGTTTGCACTTTTGAGACTAAATGTACGGTGAACCGACCATCCGCAATCCAACGGTGACCGTCTTTCTGTGCCATTTCGGCTTTGGGCACTTCGTGGTTTCTCCAGTTGGTTTCGTTGCAAACTCAGTCGTTATACAGAGTTGCGGTACTCACTTATACTGTAAGGCAAAAACAAATCCTGTTTCATCCAGTGCCATCTTTGAGAAGAACAGCTGGAAACTACAAAGGGGTTTGAAAAATTAAATTTAGGCCCCTATAATTGAAGGTGACCATTCCTTCACAACAGTACCGTATTTCTTGAGCGAGCCATACGAGTGCCTTAAAAGCAGAGTATATTACAGAAATGTTAAGGATGGACTACTCAATTCCGCGAACTTTGAAAAAATGAGACACCAGGTGGGCATCGGTGGCCTCTTCCATGAAGCACTTACCCTTGCAGAAGGAATTTCATGCTAAAAGGTGGATGACACTGGGCCTCTGAGTAGAAAGTTTCTCCTTGTGAAGATTTAGACTAACTGCATCTGGTTGGCCCATGAGCCAGCCTTCAATGCCGCTACCACATAGAATGGCTGCTCGATGTTTTTCATTCGAATTGACAGGAAGAATTCAGTGGAAAAATTTAGGAACCATTCAAAATTGTCGTGCTGAATTTATTGCACTGATTCTTCATAATAAAAAATTTCCAATACTTATTTGTATGCTGATGATCATACTGGTGTCGAGCACCGGTGTCACATTTAGATGTGTACAACTGGTCATTCTGTCATTAGAAATCAAGCAAAAGGAAAGCACAGTAATTAAAAATAAACTAGATTCGAGGTTTCTTTTACCAAGGGCATCCTTGGAATACCCAATGGCATGAGGACAAACTTCAAAAATGTCCCAAAGCTGTGAGCAGGCTAGCTGGAGCAAAGTTTCAAGGTATGTGCCATCCTGAATGTAAAGGGGCCATTATATTGGAGATATTTGTGTCGGAAATTCAAAAAAATTTACACCACAATAGAAAACATTTGGGAATGTTTATGTTTCCTACTCTGGGACGTCTTCTATGAAAAGGCCCTCCAGAAAAATGATGAAGCCGGTCGTGTGATTTCAGAGGGTTTTCAGCAACCTTATGGGTTGCAACTTTCTATAGCTTAGTTGTGGTGAATTCTCCAACGGGTATGGAACTTAGTCAACCCTTTGCATTTTTGAATTTTCACAACTTTAAAATCCCGATCACAACCACCTAGGTCCAGAACATCAGAAAACTTGCTGTGCAAATAGAAGTTCATAGCCTTTAAAATATTCTCAAACAACACGTTTCCTCAGAGAAAAACCGTTTGACGTTGACATGCAAAATATGGATTATTAAACCTGGATATTGGAATTCTGAATAACCAAGCAAAATCTTCTGGTCACCCAAAGTCTGCATTTAATCAGATCTGTGACCCGTTCGATGCGGAGATAAGGCTTAAGGTATGAAGGTCAAGCGTCGGAGCTGCGGTTCAACATCAGATATGATTAACGAGTTGCGACGGTGGTCATGGGACGGGTACATGCACTCTAACAAATGGAAATATATGTTTTGCAATCAAAGCTAGACGAAAGGTTAATCATCAACAATTTTCCGAAACATGAATGTATCTAGCCGGGTAGTGACAAAGCAACACGATCATGGAAGCCTCTGTACGAAGAACAGTTCGACGCCTTACCACGTCTCCACAAAATCCACAACATCCTCTCTTCTCCAGCTACTTGGCGTCTAACCACACGTCAAATATAGTCCATCATTTTGGGAGAAAATATTGTTATTTATTACTTTATAGCGCGTCATCGCACGTCTAGATTAGCTCAACTGCGAGACTGAATGTACTCTCTGAAATTGCTCACCACCAAAATTAATGAGTTTCCCAATCACTTTTTACTCAGAGCCTTGTCTATCTTTCTCACAAATCAGGTGTGCATACCAGCACAGAGTGCAAATTCAATACCTTCTGAAAGCATTGTTATTGAATACGGTAATCATTTGGTAACCAAACATTTGCCAGGATTTTTAGGTTAAAGCCAACCGACTGACCAAATCTTGAATCTGGTATCTATATTAAGAAATAGTGGTGAACTATATATGAAAATACGTTAGCCTTGCCTCGGAAAATAGCACGTTCATGTAGGAGCACGTGATATCTGTACCCCGTTACATTCGATTCTAACGCTCATGAACTCAATCGATAGAACCTTGTCACACCAATGAAGAGTCGACTAGATATATCAGTCTGCTGCGGCAAAATTATACGTCATGACAATCTCATCATTTCGTTGCGGAAAATTGGACAGATTATTCTTGATGTTCGTCGTCCTATATGAGTGTTCCTGGGAGGTACGTAGTCCGAGGTGCTTTTCAATCAAAGGCCTTCTGTACCCTGATGGCATTAGCTTGCGTCTCCTATAAATGAATGAATGAACGAAGCACTACGCTAATAAGAGACCTTGATATGGTGAATTCCCCCACCAGAGATCACTGGGTCACTTTTGAGAGAAGTTCAGCGTTTAGGAGAAGCCGGATGCTGAACCATGAGGTCTGGAAAACCTTGAGGTTTCTGAGCTAGCTCCTGTTTTTGCAGATCTTGCGTCGGAGGGAACGCTGAGTATTCAGTGAGTTTCCCCCAACCCTCACAGTTCAAGTTTAAATAATTGTAAGTAAATTGTAAATAAGTGTAATTGAAATGCTACCAAGTTCCACAAGTGTTTGTCCATCAGAATGTCACAGAAAACTTCGAAGAAAAAACCCTTAGTCATCGTGATACTGCACAATACAACCTCCGATCATGCTAGCATTGTTGTTATGTCTGAGTGTATGTTCCTGCTCCCTTCCTTTTGATAGAAATTTCATAACCGTTACCCGTTCCCTACTAGCACTTATTTACAGCCCCATCCAACGGAAAATAATGGTGGAAGATACATGCTGCAAGACGTTAACGTTTCTTATGCACACGTTAGTCCCAGACTTAAAACATGCAGGCTACATAAATAAAGGGTAAAGGCGATAGTAAACGGACACTGATTAACTGGGTTCTGTAATTCACCTGGTCAATGCTATGGTAGCAAAACCTTTTGTAGTCTGATCTAGTTTTATCTGATCCGCAGTCCTTCGTTTATCGCTGAAACCTTGGGGTTTGTGTTGGGCAGTACGATCTGGAAAGAGTTGTCCAGGTTCGTGCGATGGCCAGTATCTAACATATATCTGGCTACTGACGAAGCAGGAAGTTATTCTGACCTTTGACTCGACGGTTTTCCTGATATATGTATGTCGGAATGTGTTCTGTCGCACATTAGATATCTATCTCTCCTCTCGAAATGTCTCTGCAGCTGCGGGAGAATTCGTGGACCACTTGGGATGCAGATATTTTGGACAGGCCAAGTCCTATTTGTGCGGTGCCCATCATCTGGGTGCTCACCATCCGTACGTGACTTAGCACGACTGCGAGCACAACTGCAGAAGCCAGTTCGCGCCCTATATCGATGTCTACGTAGTAGCCTCTAAACCGAAGGAAATAAAACATATCTTTCTTGCTGGCTGAATCACACCGGGGTTTTAGCGATCAAATCAAACCAACCCAGAGTGTGCGCAAAACCATTTGGTTACCTTGGCATTGATCAGGTGACTTGCAGAAGTCAGACAACAAGGGACTTTGCGCCATTATTTCTACTGTTTATTTGCATATGTTAGTTTCGCGACTGAAGAATGTAAAGAAAATGTTAACATCTCGCAAAAAAAGATCTATTGATTCTAAGGAGAAGGGTAAACGGGACATAGTATTTCTGTCACTACTCTCCTATATAAGTTACCATTTCGTTTGGGTGTTATACTATTAATATTCTGATGATAGGCAGCGAAACGTGATGTAAGAAAATTAGAAGTGCTCACATTATCCTTCTGGAACACTCGTTCAGTTGCTTCATTATCTACTATTGATGAACGGTTTAACTTCCTAACTGACTCGCTGAACAACAAAAGTCCCAGTTTTTCATGGCGTCACAAGAATGGGCAAAGCAATTACCTTTTGTCTAAAGCCGTAGGTAACGTCCGCAATTAAATAACACATTTTGACGTTCAACCAGTTAACATCGTCTGTCCACTCAGCGCCAACTGACGTCCGTAATGTCTGAGTACCTTTGTAACCCACAAATATAATTTCCCATGCGGTGCCTCACATTGATGGGACAAACTGACGTATCTCGCAGAGTAGTCAGACACTTAACAAAATAATTTCCAAAGAATACTCAAGTTGAATCATACATTAGACTCGCCATCCACAACCTTCGACAGCGAATAACCTGGGTACGCATTCGAAAAATGCAGAGTCTTCACACAAGCAAAAAAATTTTCATGAAAACCTTCCGATTACCGGATATATTTTGTACTCTCATTGATGAACAAGGTAACGCTGTGCATGTGTTTTCCATCTTACATTCATTTCTACCAGAGATTACGTCACTTCTGCTCGTCAGTTTTGACAGCATTTAGCCATAGCACAAAAGCGCTAAGAGGAGCGGAATCGGTTTCAGAAAAGCACTCAGTAGGCAACGGTCATTCATGACAAGACTTAAACGCACCATGTGAGCTCGGACAGCTCGATAGTTAAGTTAATTCCACAAACACTCACAGGTTCTTTGGGAAAGCCCAAGGTTTTACAGCTTATTTTTACTGCATTGTAAATAGTTTAAAAACTGTCACTTCTATCTGTGGTCCACTCAACCGTACAAAAATTCTGTAATAGGAAAAGGGGTTGAAAATCATCGTCAGAAGTATTGTGTTCCAGTTTACAGACATCACGTGTACTTCACAGATGCAATCTTAGATACATCTACCAACTCAAACCCCAAATAAGGTTGGAGATGATTGTGCACGAAAGTGCGTACGGACATTTTAGGATCGCTTCTTGAAGGGAAACGTTTAAACGCAAGTGGGTTTGTGGATAATTTGGAAAGAAAAAGTTGATTGCACATTCAAGAAAGATCAAAATCACTCATACATTATGTGCACGCGGACTGTTTGAGCAGCAAAATTATGTGTTTAAGATTCATTCCTTGAAAATAGGTGAATTATGATGGTAAGTATAGACGTATATAGATGGGTACACAAATTCATGCGTTGTCTTTCTCTGTGCCATGCTGTGCTATTCCGCATATTTTGACGAAAACCTTTGCACCTTGAGGTGTCACCCAGTTTTAAGTGAGTTAATGGGTCTATGGGAGTTACTTGGCAAGCTTTTACAAGGTGGTTGCAGCCAAAATCATTCCTATTAGGTTAAGCAGCATTTAAACTTCGGTATATTGAAGCTGCTTGTCACCTTAAAGTACTACAATCTCAATCTTCATTAGTTTGGGTGTCATCAAACGCTGATAAAGACTGATATTCCAATTTTTTCTGAACGCGCCGGTTTTAACCCCACTCTAAGTCTAGTTGATTGGTCCCCAAAATTTTCAGCAGTGCGTCATGTCAGCTGACCGTATCAGCCCGAAAGGTCATCAATAATCCTTCACCTCCACTTTACACGAAACCTGTTAGAAAGCACTACCCTTGAAGATCGGGTATTGCACTCTTCCGGGAAGTTTTACAATGGGGATCATCGGCAAAAGCAGTCGCCAAGTCTGTGATGCTTTCCGATTCCATTAATTTTATGTAAAGGCGGTCCAAATTTGTTTGACTGCGTTGCCTAATTTGTGGGACAAGTAACAACGGCTGGGCACATCTTTGTATGCATTTTTAGTTTTCCCCTAAGTTCGGAGTCATATTTTTCTTGGCCCGTGAAATAACAGTAGATGATATCAACCGAGTGACAAGTGCTCATCGATCGGTGTAGTGTCGAAGTTACCCCTTGTTCAATGAAACATGGAGAAATGCGATCATCCAGGTGAATGTCGAAGTTAATGGTATTACGAGCGCTGAGCAAATCAAGGGATTCGGTACAAATGAAGGGGAGACCCGTATGCCCTCTGCGCAATTCAACGAATGTTTTGTGGAATTCAGCGGAAATTGGAGACTGCCAGTGGAAGCGGTAGAAATGCACTTTGGCGCAGACACGCACGGATTGTTGGATTTCTCATAGAAGCTCGAGGACGACATCATGTACGTGCATGTGTGATTACATGCATAACTTACTTGAGGTAGAAAAGCTGAAGGTATTGATGGATGACCATAATCTGCCACTTAATGACGCTTTCGCAGACGCTTCAACATCTGTGATCGGCCTGATTAAGGCCTCCTGCATATAACTGCTAATGTGCTCCTGTCCTGTCTAATTTCATTTTATAGTACTTGTACGCTATACATCTGGAAACTGGTCTTTGCCTAGCCAAGCAAATTTTTAGTATTTGCCGATACCATGTCAACTGGGGCGTATCAGCCGGCACTAGGTGTGTGCTGAAGTCCTAACCAGACCATACTGCCACTACTGTAGTGACATTATGACTATTATATACAGCCAACAAGGGCACGTTTTAAAAGCGTTCTTTGCCTTCTTGATTATTAAGCTTTCCCAACGTATGTCTACTAATGAAGATGGCAAAATACGCCTTAATCCATCGTAACCCACGCCTTGTTTCTTCCTCCACAAAATGAATATCAGGGATTCAATGCTTTAATGTGAAATCACTTTCCGTCTGAAATCAAGTCGATCTTAATACACTCCCAGATGGCAGATTAAAGACAAACAAACGGCAAAAGTGAATGCACCAAGAAGTTACATAGACAGTGAATGAATCAGATTCAAACACCAATATGTTACAATCCAGCAGCACGTGTGTCAAGTAACATGCAACGACATTAAGCCAGGCAGTTGTTCCTATGAGATGTCGCTTACACCTGGAGCATATTTTGAATGTTGAAATAAACTAGCATTTTTGTGTGGATTGAAATCGTCTGAGGAAACTAGTCCACATTATTGAATATTTCTAAATACTGAATTGACCGAGGTGCCTGTCAGACCACTGTGTTTGGATGAGAACTGAAAACAACGCACAGGGTTTGTGGTCTTTTTCGCTGACGATCAAGAGGTTGGAAAATATTATGAGGTTCTCACATTTAAATAATCGTATAACTGATTCAAAATCTGGTATCGGCAAGGTTTATGGTTTTAGACGCACACAAGTGTTTGACTGAAATACATTTTGGATGTCCTAATCTATGTCAGTGTTGCTCTACACACCATCTTGTACAGGCTATGCAAAAGGATTCCGAAGAGGACGAGGATATTTTCAGAGAAATGTTTCTTTCACATTCAGGTAGGGAGATAGTCAAGGTATTCAAGAGATAGAAAAAGGTGTGATGACATCCTGCTGTAAGAGAGGACGAAGCCTATGGCCCCTTTCATGTTTCCAAAATGATTTCAGTGGTCAAAACCTTCTAAATTGGCCACTCTATATCGTACGTTCAGTTCGAAGGCGATAGAATGCGCAATAAAAGCCCAAGCTTGAAGCGTACAGTGCCAGCATCAACAAATAGACGACAGATTCAGCATTGCCTCCTGTGTTTTCAAAGCAATTCCTTTGAAATTCTTAGGTGGGTATGTCGAGGATCAACGGAGCGTCATATTAGACTTCTTTGAAACGGAGATTTTCGCCACCTAACCTCTTGAAAACCATCCAAAAGACAGGCCATGGGAAGCGTTTTGCAGGAGGACATTCAGCAGCCTATTATGGAGCGTTTCAAGGGAAATCATGGAATTTGTGTGAATTTAGTGTGGAGAGATGGACAAATATAGCAAGCGATCCGGGGGACTGGTTCACCACGGAAAAGTTTGACCGTCTCGCAGGGGCGTCCAACAAGTTTGCAGAATAGCTCGCAATATTGCTTCCTTAGGTTGCCGTACACCTCGGCAGTGGCTTGGATCGTGAATGCGTCAACGTTCCTGTAATTGAGATTTCGTGCTGTAAGTGATGCCACTCAATGTTGAAAGGCCGAGAGGGACTAAACAGCTATTTCATCGTTATTGGGGATTATTAGCAGTGCGAATCTCACGAAAATCAAATGAAGTGCGTGTATTCGTCATTGTGTGTGCCCGGGCTACAATGTGCCCTAATTTGTTTTTTGTGTCGGCTGCGATGAGTACTTTTTCAGACATCTAACCACCATGCCTACCAAGGCGTGAAGTCAGCCTGAGCCACTTAGGCGAGATGCTGATCCCATCACTACGGTTGACGCAGTTCGGATGTGTGCTTCAGCGCGCTTGGGTCCTCATCGGAGTATACATGTGACATCGAAGTCTACTTGATGGATTGAATACAGTGTGTGGAGTGCGAAGACCAAGTTTTGTTGATGTTTTTTAGACTTAAGTGGATTTCGTGGAAGTCATCGTGTATGCTGATTGTGCTCCGTTATTCTTACTTGAGGTTGCGTGGCTATTTCTTTTGCCATTCTGCTCAGGGAATAAGGTAGACGCATTTTCCGCAGGGCCTTATTTCGATAAGATTATTAGGTCTTATGGGGTGTCTTTGTAATGTGTTTTCATTTCGGTGAACGTTCTGATATCTTAACAATGAAGCCCCTTCCGGATGAGGTCGGAAGTGCAATTTCTAATGGGTAGTGCCACATTGACCGCCATGTTTTTGTCACCCTACCTCATCATTTTCGACAGCGTTTTCGCCATTGGTTGGTTACTACGTCAATTTTGCTGTTACACCCTGCTGATTAGGTTCAGTTCACCTACTGGTGTAGACTTATTCGAGCACAAATGCTCAACACGATTCGCCAGGGATCTGACAACTGAGCTTTTGACATAGTACAGATATGCGGACTCGGAGTGCAGTAAACTGTACAAATTTGAGGCTTTCTCTGAATTTCCACCAAAAATCTAAGGTGCGTGTTGACAGATAACCTGCAATCCAAGAAACTTGTAGTTCGCCGTTAGACTCCGTAGTAAAAATGTCATGCTACTGCGGTGTTCGTTCAAGCGGTTTTAGAAATATCGTCGCTGTGTTACTGACATAATCGCATATATATCGCCAGGCGCACGCTAAATGGGCGAAGTGAGGTCAAGACCTTAGTTTGCACATCGCACAAGAAAAGATTGGCCATGGCGATAGTTCATCTATAGTGTATATTCTGAAAGCAAGCGGTGCTAAGATATTCCAATATCCGTAGTGACATAAGTAGGGAAAAGGTTTTCGGAAAAGTTTGGTAACCATCGGTAGATTTATTGCTGGGCTACGTTTCGCTTTTGACACAAAAGCTTCGACAGGCCAATTGACTAGGTTACGAGGTTGGTCGAGGGAGAAGATTGTTCCCCGTGATAGAGATATATCGTCAGACAACCTAGAGGAGAGGAGTGATAACCACTCGACAACTGGCACACTAGTATTAAATTTTGTTACATCAAAGCCGACTGCTACTTCATCGTTAGCGGCATCGGCAGGATGGAGAAAATTTTAAAAAAAAGTCGAGACAGTCATTCACATGACTTATCGTTGACTGATAATACGTCCTTAAAAACAGTATAAGTAGGGTAACTGTTGAACAACTGATATAGTCAATGACGGGATGCATTGGATTGCTCATTTTATCTACCCATGGAATCTTCCTGGCATACTGGATTTTGGAGTAATTACATTCCACCATGTATAGGCTTTGATTGCAAAACACCTTGTAAAAGGTTGTCCACGCATGCGAAATGTGGGTCATAAGATCTTACTCTACTGCGTCCTGTGTTAACTCCGTTCTACAAGTAACCCGGCAAAATTTCCAAACTCCCATTTTCAGTATCCTTATATTAATTCAATTAATGGATTTTTTAAGCATGCCGAACATTGGAAGTATTTCAGTATATTTTTCAGAACGTAAGAATCAAATGTACAGTAAACCAGGGGCATTGCATCTATGTATTTATATATATTATTGTATCCGTTTTCATCAGCTGAATCACCTTATTAAAGGCCATGGAAATATGCCCCAGAATGCCTAATAAACTGTCACTGGAAAACACATGATGTCCATTTCATATTTACAGCCACTATTTCCAGAGTGGATGCAGCAGAGTTTTGTTGTTGCCCATATTCTGCATCTGGTAAACTTTTTTACCTGTTCGTGCTATTAGTGTTCTCTTTCGTTATAAAAATACGACTTAATAAATCAGACGACGAGAGACACTAACAGAGCTTATGTTTTGAGAGCGTGAGGTTACGACAACAATAAAAGTAAATACATTACCAAAATGAAAAGGTTAAAACGGAGGACTTATCGTTTTGAGCGTAAGTTGTAATAGTTCCTCTGAGTTTGTTTGGACGCAGGTAGTCGTGTTTCTTTTGGCAGATTCGCTGCTACACGTTTCCTGGTTGCCCGTAGTTTGGTGTGTTGAGACGGTCTGCGTTCTAACATGCGCATGATGCGTGTGTGTGTGGTTGGCCGTGTTCTGCCGTTATATGTCGTTGCAATGAGTGAAACGTGAAAACAATAACGTGAAATCACGTGGCGTCCTTTAAAGGTTCACGGAACCGGAGTTGACCTGTTGTTGACATGTTGTTCATCAAGGTCGTATTCATGTCACGATGTTGACGCGTGAGTGTGAGGCAGGCAAAACAGGATGGAGATAATAGGCGTAGGTGTGAAATTGATTGGGGGAGTAATTAAGCGGAAGGGTAACCGTTACAAATACGCCCCCTTTAGACAGGGATAACATAGGCGCTGTAAGTAGGTGGGATATCATCCTGCGACGAATCGATCAGGCCAATGGACATGGCGGCCGGGGCGTTTAATGCGTGTGCTAGTAGTCGGAGTGATTTGGGCTGACAACGAGGTCAGTGTTGGTTGCGTTGAGTCGGAATTGAGCTTGCAGTTCGGTAGTTCTGGTACTTTTGAGAGTGCATCAATAAAATCGGCATAAGCCGGTTTCAGGTGATCAATACTAACGGTATCAGTTTTATCACGTAACTGAATGGTGAAGTATTTGGCGTAACGACTTATAACAGCGAATGGACCTTCATAAGGAGGTTATAACTGGTGTTTGATGCGGTCGCAGGGGATGAAAACGTGCGCACAAATAGAGGGATCAGGATAAACATGGGAAGGTTTGTTAACCATTGATGGA
The DNA here is from genome assembly GCA_004794785.1 of Opisthorchis felineus. Classification (NCBI taxonomy): domain Eukaryota; kingdom Metazoa; phylum Platyhelminthes; class Trematoda; order Opisthorchiida; family Opisthorchiidae; genus Opisthorchis; species Opisthorchis felineus. The sequence goes on along the minus strand of SJOL01009519.1, from coordinate 205,356 downwards.
GAATGATAACGGAGACGCGACATATGCGTTTTCAGCTGAGTGACATACGCTAATGTTTCACAGGGAAAACTAGTTTCTGAGGAGAAAAACTGTCTTGGGATTCGTAGTGATGTACCGAAGGCTAACTCTGCTGGTGTACATTATAGTGTGGAACGAAACATAGTGCGTAAACGAGGCAGTATAGGGGGGTCCAGGTCACTCCATTTGTTAGGTTGCTGATGAGCTCTGATGGCCGTTTCTAAGTGTCTGTGGAAACGTTCAACTAAACCATTAGCTTGTGGATGATACGCGGTGGTGCGGATGTGTTTGCAACCTAGAACTTCAGTTAATTGCCGGACGAGTTTAGATTTGAATTGAGAACCAGGGTCTGTTGTAATGTAAGAAGGACTATCGAATATTGAAATCCATCTGGTGACAAAGCACGGGCAATCGTTGTCACAGAGATATCAGGAATTGGAATGGCTTCAGGCTATCTTGCAAACCTATCGACGCAAGTAAGAAGATACGAACTGCCGTTGGTTGGAGGGAGTGGCCTAACAATGTCCAAGTGAACGTGATAAAATCGGCAGTCTGGTTGGGAGAAGGTGCCAACGGGTGCGTGAGTATGCCGATTGACTTTTAAACGTTGACATGCGAGGCAAGTTTTTGCCCATGCCCGGATGCCTTTGTTCATATTCGGCCATACGAAGCTTTGAGAGACGAGTTTGCCAGTTGCACGTATTCCAGGGTGTGCCACGTTACGTAGCGCGTCGAAAACGAGGCGGCGCGTTGCGCATGGAACTAGAGGTCTTGGAACGGATGTAGAGAAATCGCAGTCTATGTTCCCTGGTGCTATTTGTAACGGTACGGGTCTGATCTGAAGTAAAGATTTGTCCGGTGATAGCAGTATGACGGGCTCGTCTTTTTGTAGTTGCGCCATACGCTGCAGATCGATCGTGGGTGTCGAGTGGAGTGAGTCGATTTCCGAACGAGATAATTTGTCAGCGGAGATGTTCAGATGTCCTGATATATGTCGAATGTCGCTAGTAAATTGGGATGTATAGTCTAGTTGACGTAGTTCGCGAGGAGACTATCTGTCTGGTTTGGCCTGTAGTGCAAACGATAGTGACTTATGATCTGTGAAGACACAAAATTGTCTGCCTTCAAGCAAAAGGCGAAAATGCCGAATTGAAGAATAAATGGTGAGTAACTCTCGACCGAAGGTGCTGTAGCGAGATTCTACCGGCGAGAGTTTCTTGGAAAAGAAACCAAGTGGTTAAATTTCTCCATGAACCGACTGCTGCAGGACTGCGCCTATAGCGATGTTTGATGCATCGACGGAATTCGATAAGTGTGCGTCAGGTTGTGGATGAAATAACTTTAAAGAACCAATCAGTAAAGCTTTAACTTGTTCGGAAGCTCGCTTAACAGAGTCATCAAATTTCAGCTGCTTAGGAGGAGGATTGCCAACTAACAGGTTAGTAAAGGGTGCCAAATGTTTTGCAGCGCCCGGAATCAAATGCCGATAAAATTTAACCATCCCCAAAAAACGTTTAACTTGTTTAACAGAGGTAGGGAGAGGAAAATTGCGAATAGCATCCAGTTTATCTATGAAATTCCGGTTCGATCAATGGTATGTCCGAGAAAAGTCAATGAAGAAGATGCAAAAACATTTCTGAGCATTAATTACTACGCCATGTTCGGATAAACGAGTAAACAAGGTACGCAAATGTTCTAAATGCTGCTCAGGTGTGGGGCCAGCAACCAAAATATCGTCGAGATAAGCAAAAACGAAGGGAAGTCCATTTAGCACCTGGTCAATAAAACGTTGAAATGTTTGTGCCGCATTACGGAGGCCGAAAGGAATGCACAAAAATTCAAATAACCAAAAAGGTGTGGTGAAAGCAGTTTTATGAACATCTTCGGAATGTATAGGGATATGATAATAACTACGAAGAATGTCAATGTGGGAAAAAACGGTGCATCCGTGCAATGTGGAAGAAAAATCATGAAGTTGTGGGATGGAGTAACGGTCAGGTATGGTGACATTGTTGAGTGCTCGATAGTCCCCGCAAGGACGCCAGTCCGAAGACGTTTGCTTGGGCACCATATGGAGGGGTGAAGTCCACATACTCTGAGGAGGTCGGATGATACCCAGTTGAAACATGTGTTAAAATTCGTCTTTGGCTAACTGTAATTTCTCTGGAGCCAAACGACGTGGACATGTAAGAACTGGAGGGCCACGCGCATTAATGTGGTGAAAAAACGGAGTGCTTTGGTCTGGGCTGATGGAAATTTGGTTTAGTCAAGTCTGGAAACTGATGCAGTAGTGTGTGATAAGGTGAATCGCCGCTTTTAAAACCTGTGATTGGATAGGTGAGGGCAGAACGACAGAGCTGCCTTTCGTAGACATTTGGGTATTTGCTTCAATAAGACGCTGTTGCCTCAGGTCTACCAAAAGGTTGTAATGACTGAGAAAATTCTCACCGATAATGGGATACTGGACGTCAGCAATTACGAAGATCCATGGGAAGTCGCGGCGTAACCCATGATTTAGTCGTAGAGTGTGCTGCCCGTAAGTTTCAATACGAGAACCATTCGCGGTGGTTAGTGTAAAAGCAGAGGAGATGGGTTTGCAGGAAACGGCATTTACAGAGATAATGCTGATGTCCGCTCCGGTGTCCATGAGAAAGCTGAGGCCGGAGGATTTGTCGACGATCGTAAGGCGGCGAGTTATATGAGCAGGGCTTAGAACTTTACTCGCCTCTATAGTTCGGCCTGTGAGCTTCCCGACGATAAGTGAGGAGTCGGATGACTTGATAGGAAAGAACATGGTTGTGAACACTTCCGTGCTCTATGTTCGAACGTACTGTGATACCAACAGTATGCTTGTCCTCGGGAGGATGAATGTGAACGAGAATTTGAAAGTGAAAGAAAAGGTGCACGACGAAACGGTTGGGATCGGTTTATACGAATAGCCGCGGCCCGATTAGCTAACTGGCCGAGCCGATCGTGAAGGGCGGACATAGAATTTGATTCGTCTACGGAGGAAGTGTTAGTGGAACACGGTTGAATTTCGAGTATCCTGTCCGCAATGCTGGCAAGTCCAGCCAGAGGGACGCTTTCAGGACTGGACGCTAGGATGGTTTGTACTTGGGGAGGTAAGCGTTTCACAAAGAGCTGTCTGAATAATGCGTCGTCAATTTTACGGTCTTCCATGATGTTATAAAGTCGCCGTAACAGTTGAGATGGACTGGAGCCGTTGAGTGATTCTCCGCTGAGCAGCTGTTCCAGTCTCTTATGCTCTGATAAACTGCAAAGTTTAATGAAGGTGTTGCGCAACTGAGTGAATGGTTTAGTGTCGTCCGGAGTCTGCAGTATATCGCGCAAGTCCGCTGCTATCTCTGCTGGAAGCACGGCTAGAACGTGATAATACATAATTTGCTCTTGGGTGATTCCACGGAGAGCGAACTGAGCTTGGGCTTGAGTGAACCATATTGCTGAGTCATGATGCCAGAACGGGGGAAGATGGACGGAGGCTGCATTACTGATGGGTGTTGAGGGAATACCGTGATGTGGAAGAGATGAAGTGGCTTATTCAGTCGGCTCACCAATTATTAGTGTTCTCTTTTGTTAAAAAACTGCAGTTTGATAAATCAGAAGGCGAGAGACACCAATAAAGCCTATGTTTTGAGAGCATGGGGTCACAACAGTGCGAAATACACAGTGAGTCTTAAACCTTTTGTAGAGGCACAGCACCCAGGTGAGAGTCAACAGTCGGAAAACTTCAATGACTAGAAAGGTGCACTTGAAAATCTAAAGGTTGTAAGGATGTGTGAAATTCAATTAACGTTTGCTGCCTAGTCAACCTTTTCCAAGCATTTCAAGCGTTTTTCTCGGTGCCAATGGATCATACTTCGTCCAAAATTTAATCAGAAGCAACCGAGTTAAATCTGAGGTTTAGGTAAAAGATTTAGAATCTCTGTCACTCATAATCCTTTCACCATTGATCAAGCAGCAAAACGGGACAGACATTGCTGCCCTCGTCCGGCGTTGGTCGATAACCACTTTTTGTGAAGTATTTTATCGCTTGTCTGTTGGCCAGTTTATTTCAACGCAGGTGAAAGAAAAGTGTTTGCAAGTGACGAATGGCCTTGTTATGTAGTTGAAATAAGTTTTGTGATTCCTAGTTTTCACTGTGGATGTTTTTGCGGACAAAAATTAATCTACTATCCGTACCAACCTTTGCTAAAAATGACGAATGTGTGTATGTACTAATGTGAGATTGTGCAACACATGCGATGAAGGGCATTATAAATCGCTTCTAAGTTGACTGGCTCGCACGTGGTGGGAGAGGCTTAGTGCATGCATGAAGGTTGATCAAGCTGCTACAGCTGCACCGCATATTTTTTTAACAGCTCTCCCATCCAATATAGCATCAATCCCTTAGTTGCACTTTCATATCCACTGCCCTTCATCGTGGATAGCGAAAATACTATAAATACTCCCAGAAGTAGTGTGAAACGCTCAAGAATTATTTTAGTACAAACAGTTTCTAGGACCGTATCGGGTGAACGACTACAAAGGAAACTGTGGTCAAAACCCTGTCACCGGCGTAAAAAGACTGACCATCATGTTGGTTCTCCTACGATTTCGAAAGCCGAGTTGTAAGAACTACATGTTATTTTGTTAATTACGTTACATCAGAGCAATTCAACAAAGAGTTAATAGAATTTTCAGGCTTGGAGTGCCCAAAAACCCGGGTGATCAACCAGGTTGTCTAAACTCACAATTCTCAGCTTTTGAGCTCCACAAATATGTATAACCTTAGTATAAATATTGCATCCAGTCTATACTTAATTTTCCCACCAAGAAACAACCTACGGATCACCTCGAAAACAAGCAATTTCCTGAGAGAAAAGGACGGGTAAGTCCGATCCTGATTGGTCTGCCTACACCCAGACAACTGTGGCAACACTTTCGGTTTTCCAGATGTTTTATGTTGTCTCCCGGTGACTTTTGGATATGTTGTGTAGCCAGATGAAATATGTCCCCTTCCTTATCGTCTTACACGGAACGGAGGTTGAGAAAAGCATATGCCAAGAAGATCTTAAGGAATAAATAAGAACTGGCGGGTGGATCAGGTGGAAAAGTTCAGCAAACGTTCCTGAGAGATTGGCGAAGCTCTATCATAGGAGACAGGGCATAACAGTTGCAGGGATAGTTCAATGCTGTCCAGAGTACGCTTATTAAAGATACATCAATAAAAATGTACAGAATTCCGGATCTAGAGATTGCGCCTTGGTTATAGCGGTTATGGGACCTACCAGGATTGAGAGAATGTGTTACTGTTTGAAAAGGTGTGCCTTGTGCTTTGTTCAACAAACGCTCTGATTCAACTTACATTTATTTTGGAGTGTGCAAAAATCGAATAGGTTGGCGGGGCATGTTGGTTTACAGTTTTTATGCATCGCATTCACTGCAGTTAAAACAGACACTAAGGGAGAATGGATGTGAATTTAACAACTTAGATCGTATCACAGAGTTGTTAACGAAATACCGCCCCGGACAGATGAGTCAGGCGATCATCTCATCAACAAATCACTCATATTAGCCATGACTGGAGCATCCTTTGGGCACCATTTGGACCACATTTTCCAATGCTTTAGTCTTACTTCCGCATCCTTAAATGATGGTGGACCCAGTTTATACAAATTCTGATAGACAGCACCAGTGGAATTAAAACCTTTTGGAAGTAGGCTCCATTGTTATTGGATTGGCTGTGACGACTGAAAAACTAAACTCTGCCCCAGTTTCACGGAACATTTGAATAGTAAATCTCGGTAGGAAAGATGTCGAGCACTGTTTACTGTAACAGTCACAAAGTATTAAATTGAAACGACATTATCTCGATGCAGTCAAGCAAAGAAAAGCAGAAGATTGTGTCAAAAAACGACCCAAGTTCTCCTTAAAAATATCGGAAAAGCGGACGAACTAAGGGCGCATCCCCCAAAGGTGCCACTAACATGTCAATTTTTCATGTTCATAAGTCTTTTGTTCTGGTTTAATTGCTTGCACGTGGATAAATTGGGCATTTAAAGTATTACTTCGGAATTCGCATGAAGGGTGATTAACGGCATTCTGCGATCCACATAGCAAAATGAGTCGTCACAAAGTAGCTGTTCATCATTTCATTAGTAGTAGCTGTAGGTTTGCGGGCTGGTAGACGATCCAGTCACACCGTGCAAGAGCTTTCTTGTACTAACCGAGCCGGTAGAACATGCATGCGATATCGTTTTGATCGAACAACGAAACTGTTGAAAACTCCTTGGTATGTAAAGGGGAACGAATAACGTTCAAATTCAACGGATCTTAGACTTGCTGCACAATTGACAGGTCATTTATTCAGCTTTTATGCGAAATCTACCTTCCAAATGTTTTTTGATGTGTCATGGATCAACGGGTTGCCTTGACTTACTCGGGCATAACACTTGACACATATGACGCCTGGTAAGAGCCGTGTTGCCGATCGTTGCTGAGTTGCATATAAACAAGCGCTAATTGTGCATGTTACAAGAAAACCTGCTACCGTACAAGTCCTGTGGGCCAAAAACATGTTTTCATTCACCGTTCCGTTGATTCTACAGCCCAACAAAACGGGAATGAGCGTGATCAGCCTTTGATGGTTTACAACAGAAAAACCACCTGTAAGCAGGTTTTCTACTGTACTGATGAACGGTTAAACGAGCTCAGAAACGCGTTCCATATTTGCAAGAGAAAAAGGTTGATCCATAAATGTATCCACTTGTTTAGCACGCCTTAGCAGCTTTCAAAATTGCAGTGATAAGTGCCTAGTAATGAACTAGTTGTGCAGAGATGGAGAAAAACGAACGGATACTGCTGAATAACCATTCATGTGTACATCACCATACGGTTACCGGGAACGCCGAATGATATCGAACCTCTTGTTTATAATAATGCCGAATTAAATACGTTGTAAAAATGCTGCCTCATTTTTCCGCTGACGCGAAGTACAAGGTATCGAAATGTTTTCCTTGATGACGCAATGTCTATTCCCAACTTGTCTTATACCAAAGGAATTCGTAGATGTGGTTTTCAAAGTTGCATCAAGTGTGTTCCGTATTTTGGCAATAAGTGAGGCTGATCTACAGCCAAACACTCAATTTTTACTTAGAAGAAGCTGCGGAAAGAGGAAATTGAAAAATGTTTGAGCTACACTTTCTCTGGCATTAAAATGTGTTTCATATGAAGGCTAATCATTTTACCTTTGGAATATCGTTCTCTGCGCTCCACTGCTTCTGTTGCCCGCTTTCATATTTGTGATCTTGACTTCAAACAAGGAACGAATCCTCAGCGCTAGCTGCAACGGCATTGAAAAATAAAGTCATTTTGTAAAATTTCATGAGTAAACGCAGATGTGAGAGAAGTAACATGACCATAATTCATCCCCTGATTTGAACGTTCTGTTGGTTTTGAGACTTCACCTAATGAGTAAAAACAAAGTAGTGTCCGCCTAGCTGCTATGTATTTATAGATGTCGCGGAACAGCTTTGAAATATTGGCTAGCCTTCCCTCCGGGATACACGATCCATTTAACCTGTAAGGAGTGGAACACTGCTTGATTTCAGTTGCCTGTCACATATCTATCTGGCTTACATTACTGGTGGTCACTGACCAAGCCATGGTCTTGCTTATATTTGAGCAGAGGTAAACTGGCAGTTCAGGAAGCGAATTCACCTTTCCCCATGTGGGTATCACACTCAGCTAACAGTTTTATGCATCATTTGAACTATAGGTGGATTTATTAACCTGAAGCACTACTGATGCTCCCGTTCTGGTCGGAGACACCGGCAAGCTTCTTGCAGAACCCCACTACGTTCTCTAACCACAAACTAAAAAGACCTTCAAACCTCAGAAAGAAAACCAATGTGATCAGGCTGAGAAAAACATAACCAAGTTTTTATGCGTCACCATGTTACTGACTGACCTAAGCGACGCCTCTTCCAGTTTTGGTCACGTGAAATGGATAGGACATCACAGGTAGTCAATGAGTTATTGTTCCTAAGAAGTCGCCTGGCATGAGATACCAAATGGTAGGTTCTACCTCTTTGCTGACACAATATAAAGCCGTCTGCGTATCTTAAAATTTGCTGACACTAAACATGCGAGTTTCATTGTTAAACATCACTGATCATCGTTTAAGATAAGCGCCCAGACCGTTCATCTGGAAATGCAGACCTAAATGATGGTTTAAATTTACCCGTTCTGTAAACACTTTGAGTGTTATCTCGGCGCAGCTGTCACTTGCAGCTCATACTTGGTCCCTTAAGTAGATTAGCCAACGTCGTGCCAAAAGTCAGTTTGCACAAGCAACTTATACGCTACTGGTGAGAAAAGATTCAAAGAAAACCTGCTTCCGCAAACAGTGCGTGCAAGAAAGCTTAGAATATCTAATGTCCCATTCAAACAATATCAGACAGTCTGCGCATTCCAGGAGGAAGTCACTTTTTTCTGGGGGGAGAGCTTCAGGCATCAGCAGAATATAGTGTGCCGTTCAAAGATTTATTCAGCAGTGAGGATTTGTTATCATCTGTCATTCAATTCCACGGTTTTTTCATGGTTATCGTTTTTTCTTCCTTAACCTTGTCAGACATACCAAACGGCATGTCGACTGTCCTATAAGTTCGCTTGACTTCTTCAGCTTCGTTGCTTGAGCTTAACGTTGTGTTTTTATGGAATATTGAATAAGCGAAGTTACTTACATTCCACTCCCTGTTCTCTATGGAGAAAACAGTTATAGAATCCTGAAGTTCTAGCAATTCACTGATTTTCATGTAGTCACTAAATGACTAGTTCGTCCAAAAATGCTGGCAATAGTGCGTTCCGAGAAGAATAATTTAGACGACCGTTGGTATTTTTGATCGCTGAAAGTCTGTTCACCCATCTTCACTGCTTGAGCGTAATGTGAGACTGCGGCGATTTTAGCTTATTCAGGCTACCCACATTAAGGAACGCAACGCTCCATTTCACTACAGACGACGTGCCAATGATTTTATCAGGACTGATGATGAAAAAACTTGCAATCAATTTACCCAGATGACGAAAAACCAACGGCCACGATTTCATATTCCATTACCAAACAAGCACGCCCTCTAAGCCCTCTACTTATGTTTCAAAATCAGTGTTTACCAAGTTTCTTGGACAGTCTCCTGCTTTTCACTTTCATTTTTGTGAAAACTCCCCACAAAGCGAGTGAATAATGCCACCTTACCCGAAGCGTTCGAGAGTAACTAGCGATGATCGGGGTAGGTACATTCATAAACAACCACCCACAGACCAGACTGCAACAAATGAGTTAAACACATGATCCTGGGTCAAGCTAGTTCAAAATATACGTGCTTCTTCAGGCCTTTGTTTTGCCACTGGACCCTATGCTCGTGTGTGCTACATCGAACATAATGAGCAACATCGCTAACAGTCTCGTCTAGGCTCACACGACATCTGGAACGTGGGGTATGTTGGCATGTGCAGAATTAGAAAAGTAAATGAGTGGTAAGGTTAGAATTATGTTATTACATCGGTCATTAGGGGCAGTCTGGCTTTTGCATCTCCAACATATCTGTGTCGACTCAATGGTGAGTAGACGGGTGGAGGAGAACGAAATATTTTGATAGCATCTATTTGCACAAATAATAGAATCTGTGAGTGTAAATAATGAACCTGATGGACAAGATGAACCATCCGTCCATTTTGGATGAGACGGGGTGGCTGATGAAATTCCGTGAACTTAGTCCTGGCTGATGTTCACGATGTAGTTGTGGAAATTCCATTCGAAGAAAGCAGAGGATGCCTCAGAATTCATCCAGTTCATAATCTGGTGTTCCACTTGTTGGTTTGGATGGACGGATTATTTTGTAAACGCCAATCTAACGGGTTACATCAGTTGTATTCTCCGTGGTAATTTGCACTAACCAAAAACTGAACTCTTTTGAAACGTGAGCATCATTGATCGGACGCGTTCGGGTATCGTTTTCACCAAAAAAACTTGGGCAAGCAGGTGAACCGCCATTATGCAGAAGAAGATGGGTTACGTGACTAAACCATATTTGAAACTTTACCTGATAGTTCACCCCAATTGGCGTCTTTTCAGAAAACCTTCGAATTTGTCACATCGATTTGTAACTTCAAATGGTGCTCGTTTTAATCTATGAAGCTGGGCTAAATGCGCGTCTCAGTAGATGGCTTCCACAAAAGTCACTCTCAACTACGGAGATGCGCATACACTACTCACCGGAACAGCTACTCAAGTATGTCAACAACGCGGATGGAAAATCCTTCAAGCAAAACTGAACAACCTTTGCGTTACATGAACATTTTCATACAAAGGAGGTTTGCTGTGGCATTTTGCGTTTGGTAGGTCTACCAGAATCTATCATCTGCCTCGGTCACGCTATGATCCCAAATGCATTTACGCACTGTTCAAAAGTACATTGAGGGATCACGACAGGAAACTTCATGTTAACTCGGTCTGTCACGATCGCATTCATTATGAGTTTACACCTCAAAAACCCACTTTGAAAATGTATGTTGTCTGATTCACCAGGACAATAGCAGTTTTTTATTAAAAGCTTCTGAGAAGTTACTGACCGCCAGTCGTTTGCAAACAACCTCCAGGTATGGTATTAATCTTCCAGTGCATACCGATCTTTGGTATAACAAAGTTTGGTAGTACAGAAGTCCCCGTGACGGAGTACTGTTTGCTGTAAACAACACCATAGATCAAACTAAAGATCTTAACCCGATACTTCGTCACTTTACCAAAACAAATTCAAGTAGACCATAGGAAATCAGGACGCACGACGAGCGAGTTCAACCGCCCAACCAAAACTCGAATCCACAAAGCTTAAAGCAATCTACACCATCCAACGTAAAGTGGAGGAGTTCAAACTCCGGCACGGCCAAGGATATGCATTGTTGATGACCTCTAATTAGAACAAAACTTGAGTCCACTGTTCTGCTCCTTTGGTGTGGACACAGTATAATAATTTCACCTGAAAAGGAGGTGGACTTTTCAAGTGAGAATTGAGTGAACATGAAGACAAAAATCCCGTAAACACCTACAGCTTTTCAGTCCTTGTTAGACAACTCAAAACGAATTTCCGCCGGGATTACTACGTTATTTTCACGTCAAAATTGCAGTGCAACTTCCGACTTTGGCCACTGGATTGCTCAGCATTTGTTTCATTATGTGCTTATTGGAGCAAGCTTATGTGCTGAAGCAAAGTACGAATACGTAAGCAGCTGCATCCTGTTGGACGCATTCGCCAAAGGCTTTTAATCGAGGAATCTCCCAACTAAACTGTGTACTTCAATCTCCATGATAGAAGCGAAATCTTTACAATTACTGCTAAAAGATTGCAGCAGTTTGCCCACGTGATGCCTGCTTGAAGCAGTGAATTTGTCAATAGGAAATGCAGTTGCATGTGACCAAACGGTTTTTGGCACGATCGCTGCAAACTTGGGTAACTATGACGCACTGAATTCTTCAAGAACGCAAGGTAAACTAAGCTGGCTCGGGGCTTCTTCGATAGCGTTTTTGTCACAAAACCATAACCGCCGTAGAAATGTGTATCCTTCCCTTATAAAAAAACAAGCAAACCAGTAACTGACAAGTTCACCGACTGTGGTAGCCCGACAAATGTTTGCAAGCAAAAAATCCAAGCAGAACAGCACGACACAAATTCTGACTAATTGAGTTTCTTCGAAGATATAGGGTTGAGAACCGGTGAAAATGGATAGACAGGTAAAATAATGTGTAAGAAGATTTCGAAAGGAACAGATAGTTTCAAATTTTCGGGCCACGCTGCATGTGCAACAGTGTGAGCTGCCAAATGGGAAACATTTGGATGAATTGATATTTAGAAGCGTAAATTTCCATGATGCTTAGGTTGTTTCAATGGGATCTAAAATTTTGAGTTTGTCACCCTTCTTTATATTACGTTCAGGTAAACCAGTGGTTAGGACAATTTCTAATGAATCATTCTCCAACAGAATGTACAACGGAATTGCTACCTTGGCGCTAAATTATACCGATATTCATATCAATGGTAACACTACATAAGAGACTGCTTCCAGCGCTCTGATAACTATCAAACACTACCGCTCATTGAGATGAAACAGCGTTATCTACGAACCAATTCAAAAGCATCTGCTATTGATTGAATAACAACACTTATTACAGTAGAATTTTTCTTACAACGAGGGCTCTTTAGCTGCTTAGTCAATGGGCATTCTGCTTGTAATGACCGCTGCATTACAACTCTTACTCTTGTGAATGAATGAATGACGACTGTTCCGCTCTTTGATTTTCAGTGCGCTACACCAGATGTTGGGAAAGTAGTTTTTTCAAAAATCCTCCGGACCTCTCTTTTTCCAGTATAAATTCGAAGTCAGGATTATGAGACGTGACTTGGCCAAATATTCAGCGTATGTCCACTTCACTTGCTCACTCCTCTTCTGTTGTTCACTGACAGGGTGTCGTCATCAATTCGCATTGGGCGTTGAGAAACTCTAAAAGTGTTAAAACCATAGCAGAGAAATTGTTGACAGTTTTGGGAAAGATGGACAAATTGAAAAATTTGGTGGGAGACTGGGGAACACTGAGCGCAGTGATCCTGAATGAACAACACGTCTTTCGATGTGAAAACCTTTCCTTCGCAAAACACTCCCTGGTTGACACTGATACAAATGACAAATTTTGGTAGTTCAGCTGGCTTCTTTAGTCTTAAAATCTGGAATGACATTGAGCTTGTTCCCTACCACTCTCCAAGATTGTCAATCAGAATCAGCCAACGGCACAGAAATTTGTGATACGTTTTTGCCATAACATCGGAATCTTCTAGGGGTTATTTTACACAGCCTCAACGAAAATCCGGCAATACACCGCTTGGAAGCACAAAAGCAAAAGTTGTGATGGTGCGGAAGCTTATTAGATGTTATTATCGATTACTATAGTCACGTGGTTGTGAAATATGCAAGCACGTTCTTAGTAAAGCAGCTTCCATGTAGGTTGGGTGCTTGATTTTGGGGTCGCAAGACAGCAAAGCTTCACTCACTATACACTGGATTGTTTCGGTTACCGCTGTGATTAATTTGTCGTTACCAATAACACCGACCTCCAAAGCTTCGCAGGCGTTGGTGTGGATTCCTAACTTTCACAATGCAAGCAAACCACCCAATGAAATATCCTTGGTTCAATATGGTCTATCGTGAATAACAGGGCAGTCGTGTTACTTGCGATTATTATCTGAATTTCTTTGAGTAAATCGGCGTTAATTTTAAGGCTGACAGCAATCTTTGAGTTCTGACTGCACGTTCTAGCGGTGAATGAAGGTATCTTACTTATACATTTCGACTTCGTGCTGGTATCACTGTATCACAACGCTTCACAGTAAGAAGTGACTGTGATTGTGTCTTTGGTGAGTGACAACTGTAGTTAGTCCACACAGCAGCAGACTCACAACAACCCCGTTGTGTATTGTTATGGACTCTCAATCATGAGGCCTCCATGAGGAACTGACTGTCTACGTTTCATCCACGGAGGGTGTCAGAGTTTACCGCAATTGTGAGTCAGAGTGCATTCTGAAAGGTAACATTTTCTACTAGCTTATACGGGAGAAATTCGGCACTGTTTACAAAAAGGGCTAGGCGCTTTGCTGACTTGTAAGCGTACTCGGAAGCTCGACTGGTGCTAGACGACTGTCGAATTACAATGAGTGGCCCCTCCTTTCCATTCTTTTCAAAACTACAAACGCCATGTGATTTCCATCATGAAACTACCACCACCAGAGAAGGAGTTATACAGCGTCTTGTTTGGCAGTCAGCCTACTGCCTACTATTGCTTTTGAATTACTTTGAGTGTAACGACAATATCTCTCAGGTGGCAAAACGATCAATGCTCGATAAATTATGTTGGAATTTCCTTTCGGGTTTTTAAACCATAAATAATTTAACGACAGACGAGGAGGATAGTAACACAGACGTAATCCTAAGAGTATATGATGTTGTTTGCTGTGTGCAAACTGTAAATTAACCAATCCGGTGATTTCACGCAAAGAGCTTTGTCAATGAATTTATAACCGTTGGAAGCCAGGGCTTTATGGGGACACGCAAAGACGTAAACGGCTATAACTGAAACAAAATCTAAGATTATGGTGTTCTGTGTAATCCTGTTACAATATTACAAGCTCAGAGGAACGAATCCACCAAATGTCTCTACATAACCCGGACTAACACCATCCATGGAAAGCATGATAAAGAGTTTAGTTTAGTTTTCTAAAAAAGATTATTAGCTATATAAAAAACGTATCAACTGAATGAGACACACTGTGTGGACTGTGAAGCGAAAACACTGGAAAACAACTTATGATGACGATTTTCTTTACAAAATAACTTCGTGCCAAGTCTTCACCTTACGCACATGATTAATAATAATCATTTCAATATATCGAAAAGTAGCAGATTACCTTGGACATAGTGACTATCCAGGTTTGGCGAGGGTCAGTTTTAACTAAAATAGCAGCTAGAATAAGAGAATTTTTTCAAACCAGTGAGCGAAAGTGAGCTGCGTGACCGATGTCCAAAGCATCTGCCTGATATGATTCCCATTGTGCGCTACTGATCCAGTTCTACTGAAATCTCCCGTGATTGCCATGTATGGGCATCTTATTTGCCAAGCTCATAATCAACTGTTGCTGCAACACAAACAGATCTGGTAAGTATGTTTTATCCAGAAATTAGAGGAATGATAGTCCAACTTCACCAATCATCTCTGTTTTCCCAACTTTGTAAAATTTTTCAGTCTTTACTTTGTCACTTGTCAATTTGGCCAGCTCCTGGATAAGGAAAAGCTGTTCCAGGAGTATCACAGCAACAGACACATCATCATCATCATCGACAGCATGTCATCAGTGTTCGACACCGATGCTTCACTGCCGTACAACTGACACGGGATACGCCAGCGGCAATTCGTGCTCTCAACTATAATTCTGTTAGATAAAGCTAGCCTGTGAAGGGTAGTGGGCAAGGAGCCTTTTTTAGTGACTCGGATTCCTGCTTGCGGGGATTACACTCACAACTCTGTAGTCTGCATTTCGGAGACATACAGATCCTAATTATTCCAGTGCAACCATGGAGCATATCGTGGTTTGGCGGTCAATCACGCCATCCGACGTTCAAACACCACTCTGTCAAATGTTATAAAGCTGGACGGCGTGAAATGTAGAAACTTGTCTACTTTTACATCACAGTGGCCACCAGGTGGTGACATCGGGTGGGTCGCCTTATTTTCTGCTCACAGCAAGACGGATGAGTGAAAACAAGCGACTGATGACACCAATTACCCTCCTTATCTCATATCCCTTGATTCTTATACTACTCCACTTAATAGAGTTTCATAAATGGATGATGGCCATGGGCTTATCAGTCAGGTATCCAGACCTGTTTCCACTCTTTAAACTCTTTTCTCCTGTCTTTGACTGTAAAACTTCCGTGTAACTAGGTTGGCGTTCTAGATGCTGCTGTTTACCAACGTATGCTGTTTTACCGACGGTTGGCATCAACTACAGCTGTGAGAGCGGATGCTGCTGAGCCGGTTTTGAGCTCGACCGCCCCCGGTCTAACAGATGTCACTTAACAGCCGTCTGACTGGTATGCTTCATAAGAAGTCAGTGTTCTCACTACGGTTTGCATGAATCTCCTTGAACGTGGTTAAGAATCCCACAGGTGATGGCTCCTAACCGACCCCAATAATGAACATGTTTTTGCTTCACAGCACGACTGCCAAGGCAGAAGTGGTTCGTGATTATGAGCCAGACTTGTTTCGATTTGGGTGCACGAATGATTCTGGGTCAATGCCCCCGACACCGCCGTACGTCGACGCGACGCTCAGACGTTTTTTAATTGCTGTTTAACCTTTTGGGTACTTCGTCCTTGCACGTAGTTCATGAGATCATGAAGTGTTTTGTACTAATTTCTCATCTTTCGTTTTTCTTTTCATCCTTCGAAAGAGCATTCTTTCTTCACTGTTTTTCTGCAGTTACATTCCAATATTTATCAATGGCTGTACTGCATTCTCTTTCAGGATGGTGATTCTGATGATCACAACACACAAGCGCTGATGTAGGTTAGATTTTGAGCGTCGCAGGAGGGTTTAGTTGCCAACAGGGCATGCAACCACTTTGTAAACTAGTATGATATTTCCGCACCTGATCTGAATTAAACGGTTTTGCGTTATTTAATATTCCAGGAAAACGCTCACACATGTCTGTCCCAAAACGAGGTTGTAGAGATACTGTTCTTGCACGATCCCTTTCGGTTGGACGGTTTAAGGGAATGGTGGGCAACTGAGGATCGCGCACCGCCAAAAGCCATTAGGAACAACATCTTTCGTAATGGGTAATGGCGTGGCAGCCATAGCATTCTCTTAACCATCTCGGCAACTGAATCTTCGGAACTAGAACCTGTCTGAGCGTTGTGGATTTTCAACTGGCTAGTCTCCATTGTCTGCAACAGAAACGGTGAGGGTTTAAGCTAGCCTAAAATATGTATGCTAAAATTCCAGATCATTTGGATTAATTTTGTGTTAGAAATATACGATATTCCTCTGACACAAAACTAGGACAATTTCCGCCAACAGCTGGTCGGCAATGGTGGTCTGGAATGTCGACCGCTTATTGTACGGAGACAGTTCAAAGAGGTAAACCTTCCTATTCATCACATCGCCTCATTCGTCAATGCTTTGTACTAGCGCACTTTAAAGAGTAGATTGCATCAAACGAGGTTGGACTAAGCGCGAGACGGGCAAGTGTTGCGTTAGTTACAAGCTTTCGGAAACCGCCCCAATAAGTCACCCCCCTCCCCGATTGTGATGCAGATGTATACCATCCATCAAAATCACATTCATCCATTGCCCAAATCAAACCGATTCACATCCGGTAGGTGCGATTTTTATCCAGATAGTGTCACACTAGTTATAAGTTATCATCCCTTTGCCTCTGCTTTGAGATTTATTGCTAGCGCCATTTGAAAAATTTAATCTCACTATCTTGAGAACGTTATAATTTCATCTAAATGCTATAGAGTGGCCGTAAGCCGGCTTCACAAATAATGGTGATAATACGTCTCGTTCGATGCATGCTATTTGGTGGGGAAAAGTTTCGTTGTTTGGGGGCAATATCGGGCTTCACAAGAGTGGAAGTCACTGGATGGAATCAAAAGTGACTGTTTCAGAAAACATATATGATACTAGTGAAGCAGAAAATTGTTTGACCACAAACTACGTAGACCTTTAAGAATGAAACTAAATAGCTAAATAGCTAAATAGCTTCGCATGAAAGTGGATTTAACTATAAAAAAAATGTGCTAGCAGTGTCACGAGTAATCAAACGAACTGCCTCCAGGCCGTTTAAGTTAACTAATCCAAAACTGATAACCTGCTTAACGTTTTACTCATTGATAGTTTAACCTGTAAATACCGACCTTCCCTGACCAAATAAGGCTTCCTCCATGATCACACCTCGCCGGATGTCATATTTGTCCATCTATCCCAGAAATTGCATGGTTGTGATTGCGAGCAAATTCTGGAGTAAACGATGAGGGGATAAAGGAATCCCAAAACCTAACATGAAGATAACACTTGAAACTGCATTCAGGAGGATCCGGTGTTTGAGAATACTGCAACATCTGCATTTGAAATAAAATAATGCCATGGCGAAGATGGGAAGTATTTAATTGGAGCGATAAAAGCCCAGGGAGACTGTGAGGATTGCCAGTTTTTCTAGAAATCTGAGCTCAGGTTGTAGCTCTGTGCGGAAGATTGAAGAAGAAACGCTCATTCCAGACAGTAGTGGCATTCTTCTTATACTTAAGGCCACAGCTATTTGTTGTCTTGTCGTCAGAGGACCCTAAATGGCAAGGGGCAGGTGGACGGAACGATTGTAAAGCAGGAAGTAGCCCGGAGTTAGACATATCGACTGAATAACATGTTAGACCCGCCCCGGTATGCAGCGATCACTACAACGGGAGAAGACTGCCTACGAAGTTTGATGAGGACGTAATTTACGATATACGAATACGGTTATGAGTTCGAAACTCTGCAAGAGCGTACACACCACCTGCATGTGAATCCTGATGTCTCGTGGCCTACGTGACTCGTTTATGGTGAATAGTTTAGAAGGGCGAGGAGACGTCCAACACCTGTCATAAATATCAATACAGTCTAGAGAAGCTTATCAACGCGAGCTGTTTAGTCTTGGGGGTAAAGCCGTGGTCAAGCTTATGCACATTCACAGTGTTGACTACTGGAGCACTCACCCTTTGAACGACTTCAGTTAATTCGTCCCACCTATTTATTGACGAACTTCATGTGATCAAATCATTATTTGTGGGTACTGTTCCTGCGTTCTGTAGAGGAACAAATCACGTTCAGCATTGTCCAACTTGTTCTGCAAAACCGGTGAAAACGTTTACAAAGGACAAATAGGTACAGTTCCGCAAAATAGGTCGCGGTGTTGAAGAGTGTGTATTCATATCGCCCTCCTGTGGAGTTCTCACCAGGAGGCAAAGGTGGCTGAACCGGCGGAGTAGTTCAACCAGTTGATTTATCAGGTTGTCACCGTCTCAAAGATTTCATCTGGGTAACAAGTTCAGCCCATTGTGGATGCCGATGTGGATTGGCTGACAGTAGGACTGAGTAACCCCTCATGATTAATTAATTTTGCCCAGTTTGCTCTAAGGTATCCGTACATGTACTAATTCTAATAAGCCCGTAGACGAGTGAAACACCACTTCATAGAGCTTTTGTTCCGCCAATATTGTCTCCAGCACGACCCAGACCCACTTTGACCCACAGGGATTAGGGACAATCGGATACTTGTCTGACCACTTTAAAGACGACCTATCCATAGCACTACGCAAGCTCGAGCCGTTTGACATTGTACGCATCTCCAAGATCATGTCAGACATTCATTCCATTTTGACTATTAGCAGTGATCATTAGCTGTCGATAAATCTATTAAAGTGGGCTACAGAATGACAGCCTGCAGATGAAAACTGGTTCAGTGCAACTCGGCATGTAGTTATAGAAAGTGGTCGTTTTACCAAAACTGAAACCCATTTCTGTTTCCTTTACAAGAAAAATAAGACCCGCCAAACTACTTACAGTGGCGCACCTAACCTTGTTGTGGTCAAATGAAACTACTTTCAGATTTCGAGTTTTAGCCGAATGACGTCAGTCATTTTCTGGTGTTTATATCCAGTCACCGTCAAACAGGCTAGCTTGATAAACACAAATGAGAAATGGGGAATTTTTTCGACGGCTGCGCATCTCCATGAAATCACCATTAGCAAATAACAGGCCAAGGAAGACGAAAATATTTGACGCATAAACTCGGAGAGTAAACTGAGTTATTTTGAGTTATGTTAGTGGGTGAATATCAATTAATTTGTGAAACAAATCACCGTCTGACGACATTCATTCAGTTCACTTTGATTTCTTCTCCAGGTATGTAGATCTACGACAAAACGACCAACGACCCCCTGAAGGCAACAGACAATTCCGCTTGACCTTGGTCTGCATGAACATTCACACAAGATCGCGCTCTACCCCAATGGGTGAACTGGCCTCAGTGGTTTTGGTGTCAGTGTCGTACGCTTTCCACACATACACACGAGGAGCTGATGCCCGCACAGATTCCGAACGTGCTTGCGGAAATGCAGGTCTAGGGATTTGACTGTGCTTAAGTCAAGTAATATTCGAGAGCATTTTAAGTAAAGATGAACACTGGTGAATAGAAATAAATACAGCGACGCTGTGAACGGATTGTGAACGATCTGATTTGGCTTCACCATTTGACTGATAAAATACTTTTATGATGCCGATGTGTATTGCTTTCACTTGCGAAATATATTATGAGCTATCGGTGATTCATCGGTCCCAGCTGAGTGTTTGCATGAGTTACTATCGGGGCTTAATCAGACTTTACGGAATAAAGCTTAGAATTAGGACAAGCCAGATTTGCAGTGAATACTGATCAACGCATTCTTTTTACTTTACAAAAGGCCAATGTGCAGTCAGTTCACTACAGATTCCCATACGGAAATAATAAGTGTTTTGTCAACATCTATTCGTTACACACATCTATTCGTGAACACAACCGTCCCTAACGTGAAGAAGGTCATTCCACATTTCCAGCATTCTCCTTCAGTAACCGAGGCGTCAGACTAAAGTCAGACCGTTGGTCAGAGACGGTGTTTAGGATGCTCTTGTGTGGTCGCTCCCCATCGCGATTCTTAAGGGGGCCTAGTAGCTCAGGGAGTCCGACTTTGGTCGACTCCTACAGCACGCTTCGGTAAAGCTTATGGATTAGGTGAACGATAAAGGCACGTACAAGGGCAATATTCCAAGTCCTGAACGAAAACTTACTAAACATTGTAGTGAGTCCTGGTCAGCTCACTTTTCCGAATGTTGCGAGAACAACTGGCGCACAGAAAGCTACCTGGGAAACGCCCTGAATCCCAAAAACGAAATGCTGTTATTCATCCAATGACGAGGTTTGGTCGGTAACTTTGGCATGCAGTATCGGCGACACCACTTATTCTCGGTTGGAAGCACATTCCAATGAAGTAGCGGGCTTCCATCATTTAACTACAACAGACTTTCTCTCACTTTTCGCTATGTGTTTCGGCAACTAACAAAGTCCTCATCTTTGCTCTCATCACACTTTCTACACCTTCATTTGGCCCGAAGCGCCCAACTGAAGCATCAGACTGTTACTCAAGGCAGTGAATGGTATCCTAAAAAGATATGCTTGGGAGCTTGGTTAAGCTGTGTCATATTGCACTCAAAACTCACGCGCACAAGGAGAATAGCATTCGCCGTGTGGCGTTGAGGTGGTGGGTGTAGCCACAAGTATGAATGTTTGTTCACCCGAAGCATCTCAGAGTGATGGCTAATAACGGTCTTGTCTACGAAGCGAGTAATCCATCTTACATTCCAGTTGCTTCTTTTGGCATGAAGATGCCCTGTAATAAACATATTGAGCTTACCAACTGGACGTCTACTGGGGATAACATTGTCCCACAATTCGGTGTGCAACAAATCACGTTCGAATGACGAATTAAGAGAGTAACTATTTGAGGAAGTTCTGCTGTGGTAGTTCGGGACGTGTAACTCTAGGGTACAAATTGACAACTGATCAAAGTGTTCACCAATCAGAGACACGAGTGTGTATGTTTCTTTAATAAATGTTGTTGCGTCACACCAACTAATTCCATTTCAAGCTGAAAACTCTTGAGGGGAACCAAGAAAATTTTGACTTCTACGAACCCTCAGATAGGAAAACTATAAGGCATGAAGTGAGAATAACTGACTGACAAGAAAGTGCTTCAAAAATTTTCAGGAAGACACGTTACGAGGAAAAAAGAAGACTTGTTTCATTGGATATTTAAGCACAACATGCGTACTCTACGTCGATGCTGCTATGATAGGAAAAAATAATCCCCGATGTTTCAAATACTGTATCGTTTTGGTGCAATCTATGTTTGACTTTCGATGCTGAATGACCAAAAGCACGTCGTTTATGCAAGCTTTCATGATAAATCCCACTACCATTATAAGGAGGAAAGCCCTTCGCTGCAGAGTTGTTTATTAGAAAAACGCCAACTAAACAGTTACAGACCACTGGACGGTAAAGTCAAACTCTCATTTGCACTTTGTTTTAAAAAACGGAATATCCGTCTTCTTCTTGAACGCGTCTTCTTGAACTCTCCTGGATATTCAGTGACTATCATGCATTGCAAGCGAAAACTGCAAAGTAGTTCCACAAATTCCGTAATAAATCTCACCTTCCATTAGATCAAGGCGGCATGCCTCGCAAGCCTCATCAGTAGCATCTACCGTTACACCATGACTTCGTGCACCCACGAAGGCAAACTGAAAACTGATTTCAAAAACCACCTTATCATTTATCTTGGTTCTTAAACATGCAGTAAATTTTTCAGTGAAATGAGTACCACAGAATAGAGACCCGCCTTCCCCTTATTTCTGTTGATCTTTCAAAACCGCAGGTGGATGCCAGATTGCTCTCAGAAGTCACAAAAATTATTGATAAAATATTACTCTAAATTTTGTAGATTTAATAGCGATTAACCGGAGTTGTTTGTGCAAACGATTCCATTATCAAGCATATATATAATTTTCTTATCATTAGTCGTCTTCCAGAGTGCAATGCACATCAGTTAACACACTGTGATCACAGCAACTTTATTTGGGACCGCAGGCCCGCAGTCGTCTTTTAGGTCATGAGAACCATCTATAATCCTTTGAAGCCAGTGTGATGCCACACTGCTTTCCGAAGTAAGAACAAGATGCCTGCGGGTTTATTCTTGTTGCAAAGCGTATGCAAAACTTAGAGGATTGTTTATCTTTAATCATAAAGCGCCTAATAGGACCCACTTTCCTGTAAAAACAATTTCTCATATCCAAGAGTAACTCAACAGAAACAAATATCACAGTCGATGCTGAGTAGTCCTAAGTTCCTGGGTTAATGTCTATTTGTCATGGGTTCCGAATATCTCCACCGTATTTCTTCGTGGTTTTTCATGCTACACAGGCTCTATAATTTTTAAATGCCTTCCTAAGGCCGATACATTTAGCTGAGCCTCCAATACTTTTTTAATCACAGAAGACGACTGATTTCCCCAACGCACAGTGAAAAATTTGTATGCATATGAGAACGCGGAGAATTTACTGAAGTTGGATTGGACCAACGAATTTGCAACGGAATGATAAGGCAACGGGTCTTTCGTGGAACAGAAGGAACTTCACTCAAAAAATCCATCCAGTATTGCAATCTAAGTTGCCTGGGCCACGTGTTGTACATGCCAAATTACCGCTTGCCGAGATGAGCGTTGTTTTCTGCGCCCCATTCGGAGTGTAGGAAACCTAGACTGGACAGAGCTTGACGTGGCAGAAGGGAATGAAGAACGTTAGGAAAAGTTTGAACGTTGTTGGTGTTTTCGCCTTCCGGGATGGGTTCCACTGGATCGTCCCGTGTTTGGCTGCAGACAATGAATGATATCGCGGCTAACCAGTGTTGGTGGCTTTTATGCTGTCAATTTCTATCGAGACTGTCTCACTGAGTGTTGGAGGTGCAGGCGCGTCACACGTTTGTTGTAGGCTAACCAAATGTCCCTTTCTCTACGCCTCACTGTTTCCTTCTTTCCATTAGAAAGCTTTATGCATACAAATTGATTTAGTTGTACGCCTGTGGAGCACCGGTATTTTCCGATGTTTTTCCAACTAAGAGTAGACCTGTCTTAATTATCACGCCGGTTCTGGCATAATAGAAGTTTGCGGAAAAGCAATTTCCATTTCTACTTCTAAACTTATTAAGACTGTTGAATTCGAAGACGACAGAACTCGAGTCTCCGGTTGAAATTTGTTCAGGGGTACGGGTTTATAAACGTGAGAGTTTCCATCAACAAAATCTCTGGACATGAAGCTGCTTATTTTCTCAGAGAACCCCAAACACAACAGTGAGATAGGCTGCGATGGTGTGCAGATTTAGGCTGAGTTAGAATGCCAATAAATTATATATATATATACATAATTTTTAAACCGATTTGTCTGAAGATGGAAACTTCTACTGACGTTTGGCGCCCAAAAGCTGCTTAGTTTTGTTGGTATTTTTGGTTGTCATACGAATTGCTTGCTGGTCAAAGATAAGGGAGCTACAGGAATTTCTTCATCTTGATGGAAGGTCGTATGTGGACTTATATTGGTACCACTCCGGAAGTATACAAATCCTATTCTGCTCAGGAGGCAGCGAGATCACGAGGAGCCAACCGCGATCCACTGAACCGGTTATGTTGGAATGTGTTCAGTTCGCTCTGATTTACGGCGACCGTTATTCGTACATACCGTTGTTCATGCATAAGTCTATAAATCCTGTAGACTTGAAAATGAAACAAATCCTGTTTCAACATTGCAGGGTAATAAGCATTTTATCAAGTGCCATATGATATCAACGGTTTCTTTTTAGGAGTAGAAAAGACGTTTTGCACATAACTCTTTAGCTTGATGAACTAGATTTAATGAAACCAAGTATGGACACACCAACACTGCTATCTCGCGGTGAGCTTATTAGGAAAGTACGTAAATGATGCAGACACTACTGGCCTTTACGTCATCGAAGCCTTTCGCGATCGCACGACGTCGACGCAGCTGGCATTACATAAAACAATCCTTTGGTTATTGGTAGTATTCAAAGCCGTATTTAGTTGGTGAGTGAACGCTGAAAGGGGTGGTCAATATTGATTTGTTCGCGCAAGTAACCATGACACCGCCGTAAATAAAGTCCCGCCAATTCTTCAACCTTAAGGTACACCTAAGAAAATGAGCCTGAAAATGTATACAGTTTAACAGAGCAAGGAAAACTGTGCACTCACCAATCCGCTGCTGCCTATAAATTTTAGCCTAATCCAACAGTCACTTGCCTAATTTCTTCAGTAAGAAACACCAATGTGAGCTGTGTACCATTTGACGTATATAACTGTTATTTACTCGACGGACAAGCCTATACATATTACTAAAAGCTTCTTTAGACGACTCCAACATAACCTCTGGGTTTGTGACAACGACGGAGACCGCAGCGTTACGGCTAAAAACAACAAAAGTAACATATTACATCATTATAAAAACCATCTTCCCGGACATCCTTCTGAAAGACTCACCGGCTTTTTCTGTTCGCTTGACTGTGACCGGTTGAGTACCTAATTGGTTTATTAATCTCCTGTGTCACCAGTCTGTTTTTGTTTGCGGTTTTGGCCAAAACAAACGAACCTTGGTGACTGTAAGATATTGGCCTATGTTAACCTCTGGTTGCAGATATGAAATATTCCAATGATTGTCGGCAAACGTTCAAATGAATTGGGATTGTGACTGACTGATCTTGTTGATGTCGTCACAGGCTTTGGTTTGCTTCTTACTTGCACAGTTCTTCGATCCTGCCCAACAATGATTGTTCTACAGCTCTCGGTCAACACATTAGAGGCCGGCATTGCATATCACGTCACTAATCGTGTTATCCGCACCTGAATGACTCTACAGCGACGTAAATTGGAGAGCAAGACCAAGACCGCCACATGGGAGCAGCTTTCCGGTTATTCATATCCCTCGGCTACCCACAGGTACTCCGAGTGCACGTCCCAGCAGGTTTCAAGCGTCCGAGGTTTAACCCGACTGGTTGGTTTTGATATTCCGGTCAAGTAATTGACACATTAAGACCAGTTCAGTGTCGTTCTTCTGGGCATCGAGTAACCTAGACACGTCCGCCCAATTTTAAACGTGATAATTCCAGTTTTTCTATCCTGACAAACTAAAGTGGCACGTCGGTTTTTCGTTTTAGGTGAAAAGCTTATGTACTACAACATCCAGGATCATGCTCTGTGAATGGGCTCTGGAAGAAGGTAACTTGTTTCTCGTGACTCTTCCCTCTCCTATGGATGCACCAGCACCTTTACCTCATGGTACGATATGGGCTAGCCAAACGGGTTTGGTGTGGACAAATTCACTTGCGTCGTGCTTCAACAACCCCAGTTGTTGATGACACCATTGTGCGGAACACTCTAGAGCACAAGAGATATTTCAACAGGTTATCGCAACTTACTTGATTGTTCGAACACGGCGCAATATCTTGTGTCCGTTCAAAGCCAAAAATAACGACGCAATAAGGTCGGAATCAAATAAATACGTACAAATGAAGCATTTTTTTGTCAGAGTTGCTCAGCTCCTCGTTCACGCTCCAACGAGTACGCTTGAAACTGTTTATATTTGATAGACCGTTTCATTGGCGCACACACACGGACGAGAAAAGTGTACGCCGGGACCGTTTGGCCAATACTGAAAACCAAATGTTGGGAATACTAAAGTCACAACTACCTATTCTTTTTAGTCCTATAAATAAAAATACAAAAAAGTAATTGAATATTAAAATTAGAACACTGTGCACTAATACTGTTTTGCAACATTCACTACTTTATTAAGATGGGTTTGTTCAGCGGTGATAAAATAGTTACAGGGCCCCTTCTCTTCTCGAAGACTGTAGAGTTCCTTAAGATAAAGTATCTCAAACTTATGGATGGAATTAACCTATGGTTATCCGTGTATCTCAAATCAAAATAGGATAATGACGAACGATGCAATACTTTTATTGTCCAAGGTTGCTATCCTCAGTTGGGAACTTATTTTCCGCATTATGTCCATTTATTGAGAACATGTTGTGGAGAAATATCAACAAAAGTTGGTCTTATTTTATTACCGTGCACATGATAACCCCAAGGCTTGGTGAGTGTAAGGATCGTGAGATTCCTGGAAAACTTACTCGACCATTCATCAGTAGTCACAATCCCAGTGCATACGAAATTTTTGCCAAATCAAGCAAAGCAATGCAGCCCTGTAGTTTTTCTGTAATTCAGTGAATATGACGTAAACCAGTTTGAAATCCAAAGTACTTTTGGACGACGACGGATGTGCTAAAACACGTAAGAAGTTTCAAACTGATTTCTTTGTAATAAAATGACCATTTATTTACTTTTTCAACTGGTTTATTCATTTGGAATATCAAGTGTGGATACTTAATTGGCAACACGATAAGGGTAAATTAGGTGGGCATTGATTGGTGGTCCATCGGAATTCGTCAGGTTGAAGTTCCGTGATTGCAGTCCCATTGAAGATGTTCTTGAAATTTTAGCATTCGGGTGGCTAATAACGCCCCATGTAGATTACATTGCTTTTAAGCCGGGCTTAAAGTAGTTGTTTGTAGGAAAGCCTTCTAACGACGTATTTTGACTACCATGCGGCAATACAATGTGTGCATTTTGCTGGACGTTTACCAGTAGAAACAGATCAGACCACTTTCAAACAAGAGTGAGTGAGATATATACATACCAGCATACATGTCTTATTATTCTTAGTTTTTTATGTAGATCATCTGTACCTGAAACAAATCTGATGGTGAAAATCAACATTTTTATGGTAAAATATCATTAAGCTGTGGGTACTTTTGAAAGACTTCGAGATTAGTAATAACAGTTTGATACTAAGTTCCTAATTAAATGGTCAGAAATTTATGTTACCTATAACAGAAACTGGCAAACATCTCAATTACCAGAAGATATATATATATATATATCTTCTGGTAATTGAGATGTTTGCCGGTTTCTGTTAGAGGTAACATAAATTTCTGCCTAACAAAATGTCATGCCCAGTGTTGAACGGTGCCTATCAGCAAACTATGAAAATTTCTCAACTGTAGTTTGGGGAGTTCTTGTTATGATATAATCGAACACATTGTTTTTAATTGAGCGTACGCAAAGTTTGGAAAGCTGCCAAGCATTTGGAAATATGACAAATTTTTACATCCATTCACATTGCAGATTGGATTATTTGATGACACTGTGGCAGTAAAATGTGACTTCTACATTCAAACTGCAAATATGTGGATTGGACTTCACTGATTTCATCGTAAAATCCACTCCAAGTAGGGTCGGTTTGGAGCAGGTATTTAAAGTTAATGGGTTTCAATCTTTCGAACCCAGTCAAATATTGTCACGCAAACATGTTTGTTCAAACTCGCAAGGTGTACAGGTAGTGCACAGTAAATTGTGGTTCATGAACGTTAACTAAAGAAACGAAAGTGAAATACACTGGTAATATTCCCTAGCACTCGTACCACTTGTGTGTTATCCTACTTCTATTCAAAGCATACACAGATAAGCGGCCTAAAATTTTCTTTTTGCCTCTGAAATCAATTCTTGAACTCGCCACTCGAACATGGCCTTGCAGAAAACTCAGACTTTGTAAGTTCTAAGAATTAGCTCATTATTTCACTTGTCAAGTCTATACTGCTCAGCGTTTGTTGCAAGCAGTAGCCATATGCTGGAAGTGGTGGAATCGGCTTGAGACTACCGAGTTCACCGACTGATCGGGCGACTGGCTAAAGGACTGGCTGACTTACGCACTCACTCACTCACCCTTCCAATCACACAATAGGCGCTTGACTGAGTGATATGCTGTCCTACAAACTCAGACAAATGAACAATCTTTTGGTGCTGCAAATAATATTACACGTGTATAACGCGCACTCACGTCTTCCCGATTGGTGTTCCACTTGCTTGAAAGTAAGCCTTTCTAAAAGATATTTAGCAGCCACACTGGAATTCAAACTAAAGACGTTGTCCGTTTAACACCCAATAGTTGTTGCCTCAGCTTTATTTTGGTCCCAAATTAGGATAAACCAAGAACACTGATTCTAACATGAAGTCTCGATTGAAAAAATGGGAACATTTCATACATAGCCGGAATGAAATACAACTGAAAGACTATCCAATAGTTACTGCAGGTCATTTGTTATTTCACTGGATTCCAGATTCGTAGAAGAAAAACCGTTTGCGATGTGATTATTTTGACATGTCTTCTACCAAAAGAACGGAATCAATGAAGATTTTGAGTGGACCTTAACCATTCCTTGTGATAGATCATCCTTGGTTACGGATGATGAAACTAATGTTCGCTGCGCGAGTTATGTGAGGCTGACAAGTGATTGCATCTGTGATAGAAAGGATATCATTTCGTATAAACTTTGGCACACGGAATTGAAATTCACTTGTTTGTTTCAATCTTGAATTTTATATCCAGTAACAACAAGATTGGACGCAACAAAAATGCTCACTTAGGATTGTTGTTTCCTGTACCATGTGGACGGCAGGTGCTCAGACGCGACCCACTACAATGGCGTCGTCTCTCAACCGATATAGCTTACTCCACAGAAGCAGAAGTATTCGTAAACACATACTGAACTGATGGCGTGAAGGCTGGTGAAATCTACATTTAAACGTGTAGCATAAACTGTACTGACAAATTTCTCTTGCGGAATTCGTGTAGTTTTTGAAAAGAGGACGTAACTAAAGTGGATTGACCTTTGCCTTCCGTATAGTTCACTACCGATGCTTCCGTTTGATTTGTTTTGCCAGTAACCATCAAGTCAACGTGCACTTCTTAAAAAGTCCAGTTTCTTAGCTGAAGGTTTTATTGAGCAAATTATTACTACTATTTTAACAGGCTACGGACAAGACTCCACTTGATCCTGAGATGAACTAAGCTGTAAAAATTGATAAAATGTCCTTTTTATGCTGATTTTGGAGGCCCTGTAACGTTCTGTATTGTGTTGTTCCCGGTAACTCGTTCACATTCAAAAGATATCTGGATGAGACCCAGTGAAAACATTTGGAACAGGGGTTCAGGAATATCACCGCATACTTTGAAAGTATCATCGACATATCTGCTATAGCCAAGAGTTTTGACTAGTGGTTATTCCTCAGTTTTGACAATGAATAAATCCAAGAGAGCTGGGCCAAGTGTAGAGTCTATGGCTGG
This sequence comes from Opisthorchis felineus, assembly GCA_004794785.1. Lineage (NCBI taxonomy): Eukaryota > Metazoa > Platyhelminthes > Trematoda > Opisthorchiida > Opisthorchiidae > Opisthorchis > Opisthorchis felineus. The sequence goes on along the minus strand of SJOL01009519.1, from coordinate 175,862 downwards.
TCCCTCAACTAGTTTGCAAAATAGTCAACAGAACAGAAACCGAGCACTTATTGCACCATTCAAATCGTACTGGATTTATTATTGTAAGTATGCCTCGATCGAATCAAACGTTTGTCAGTCGAATATCCGACATCGCTTGACAGCTTCAGCGTACGTTCACTCACAATGCCATATTGATGTCACCTCGAGTGGTGAGGAAACGCTTGCAACCAAATTACGAAGCTCGGAGAGCAAACCTGAGCTGTCAGTATTATTTCAACTGCTAGACACATTATGCGTTGTGCTTTGTGTGAATTTCTTTGTCTGGAATTCCAAGGACCGCCCACGTATACCATAGCTTTTGTGACTCTTTTGGGAACTGAAGGAAGTTCGACTTGTTCCAAGTGCCTGCATCCGGATAGTATGCCACCGCGAAACGCAAACCGCTCAGGGGATAATCGCGCCTCGAATTTGGCAAAAAATTTTATCAACTGAAAGATCAGGAGTAGCATGTCGGTATTGCCTTCGTCTCAGGGGAGGTTGACTGCGCCATCGGACGAGGCACTGAATATTCGCAAGTAACAGGTGAAAAACTATTAGGTGGGCTATGAAATTAGGGTTTGATTGGCTAGGGGTAGAGGTTTGGTTACGCAAACACCAAGTAACTCATCCTGATAGGGGCTCATAACCCGCCAGAACAAGCATAACACTCGGCAAAATTTCTGCAAATTTAGTCATTATACTTTCTTTCGGCTAGTCCCTGCCGGTTTAGCCTGGAAACAGCTGAATATCACTTGGCATTTTGGCGAACCAACTGCGAAATGAAACGTATGAGTAGGTTGAAAATCTTCTGCAGGTCATCAAATTACTGATAACCTTGAAAACCTGTGTGGCACCTATCACTATCAATGATTAAAGGTTAATGAGGGGTTGAAACAAATGAAGAGAGCGTTGTTGATGCTGTAACTGCCGCGTTCTATTCAGTTAACATGTGAATTATTCAAATTGCAACTGTTATTATACTGCCTGATAAATAATGAATTCAACAAGTTTATTGAATGTTCTGCACGCAAGATTAAATCATTGCTTGTACAAAATCCTCCAGAAAGGTGTTCCCAAACTCTAGGAATATCGTATGTTGGTTCCGCAACTTCAGTGGTTTGGTTCTCATGCTCAACATGTTAGTTTGCTGGATTAACGTCAGCATGAAGAAACCGGTACAGCTGTACGCGGATGTTGTCCAAAAGGTGAAGGTCATTAGTTGCGAGTGAAACGATTAGGACATAAGTCGACACGATCGTACCGAGAAAATAGACTGCTACAGCCATGGAGAAACCCGATAGGTTATGTCACTTCTTTTGACAGCAGAGTAACCGAAGAGCGCCTACCTAATCCCAAAGTGAGAGGAAAAAATGCAGAAGTGGATGGAAGTCATTCAGGTTCATTAAATTGTTTATTACATCGTCTATTCAGTTGGATCTATTGGTCCATTAATACACCATATCCTTGGGCCTAACTTGAAATTAATGCACTTTGTAACCCCGATACCTTACATTGGGATCAAGGTTTTGGAAGGGTATGATCAAACTTGTACAATCTTCAAAAAAGCCCCTTGTGTAAAACTTCCGGTCTGTGGTGAGGGAGGAGATATTCAACAGCACGATTGGGGACTGCTGACGTCAAGCCTTCTGTGGTCGATGAAATGAACTTTTTATCAACAGAAATCAGGTTAACGTTTGGCTATTATTCTTCAGCCTGTGTCTCAGTTCTACCGAAATGTGTCACCGAAATTGCTAGTGACCTCCTACAAGATAAATCCGGCTTTAGCAGTCTGATTGGTGGCAATGCTACTGCCGCTATGGAATCGCCAGGGTGACTTATTCTTATGGGAATGTGGAGACCAAGTGGATGGGAAATAGGCTCTGCGGTAAAAGAACAGCCTTAACCAATCCAGTGAGGTGCAATTGAATCTGCCTCCAGGGAGAGTCACATCAGATGCCCTGAACATGCATGTTAGCGAAATTCGCTAAACTAATGAAAATACGAACATCCACCTGTATACAACTGGGTGAGGCTGACAATGCGACCTATCAGGAATCACGGTAGCTATCTATGGGCCTCATATCAAAAAAATCCGGCTGTTCAGTTTTTCCTATGGGACAAACATATTTTTGGTGCAGATTTTGCGGGTTCGTCAAGGAAATACGGCATCAGTTTTGATATAAGCCTTGGATTCGTTTGATTTCATCCTTATTGAATCTGATTACTTTATACTACACTTTAAATAAAGTAGACGCTCTATACAAGCAAAATGCCACTGGCCATAAGGGTCCCTTTCTTACAGCAAAGTCATCATCGTCATTATCATCATTATCAGTTGTAAGAACCGCGTACCTGTGGTACAGTGGTTGAAGCTGCCACAGTTTCGTTCACCGATGATTTGGGGAGATGGGATAGGTAGCTGCATTTTGGAGGCGAGAGCTGATAAATTGGTGCATAAATGCAGGACTATCAGTGGACAGTTAAGTGGGTGGGGGGAATGGGAAGAGAGCTATGCATTAAAGGCGACAGCAAAGTACACTTTATTCAGCGGGTCCCGGTTTGACAACTTTTATGCCACCTCCAAAACTCTATCTTTTTGTTCGCATTGCATGCTCCTGGATCTGCATACAAGATATTCTCACTCCCGTCTCTCCTATATCGGTTCTCAACTGATTATTTGTCGTCGCTTAAGTTTCAGAGCTTGCCGCATATCTCAGACTAACCTTAGTTGATATCCGCTGCAATATATTAGATTAAAAATTCAAGGGGTAAGCTACTGATGTGCTCTTTGATCCCACAAACTTCACAGCGGATTGTATAAACTTGGTAAGTCGGTGGTAGGCTCCAGACTTCCCCACAAACAGCTGGAAATGACGCTATCATGCAGCAGACATACTCAAAAGCAACCGGCTTGTCTGTGATGCTTTCGCGTAATATGAATGAGAAAAACTTTTCAAAGATTCTCAGGACTCATGCCATCCAAAGGCATCCAACTGGCGATCTGATGGGATTTTCTTGCGCAGTGGCTGCTTGAGACGCTGCTTACGGCAGCAAAGCATGGGTGTTGAACACTGATGTCATGCTGTCGATGATGATGATGATGGCTGCTTGAGACATTCCTGGATGACGCGTCTGGTTTGATAGAAAATTCTCGACTTCAGGATATAGGTCATGTGGCGCTAGTCTTTGTGCTGCTCTAAGTCCACATTTCTCAATAAAAAGTCGTAGTCGCATTGCATTTTTCATCCGGTGGGCCATACACTATAAGCGTAGTTCTCATCATAACTTGCATATTCTCCACTTAAAGTTAACAGTACCGCCTGGGTCACATCCATTATTTTCCTTGAAATTGAAATACCGGTGCAACGGTGTATACTAATGATGAATCATGCAAGTCGTCTATGGTCTGATGTCCAAGCTCTGCCTCCGCATCCGATGGAAGGCGAAGGTAACTACAGAAATTGTGGAACCGATTTGCAGTGTCCGGCTACTATTGTTTAATGTTCACTAAATGTCCGGGAGAGTTCAAGAGGACGCGTGAGAATCTTCACTTTAAAAAACTCTCTGCAGGTGAGACGTTTAATTTCGTGTCTAATGGCTTGTAACCGCTTAGATGGGGTTCGCGTTAAAGAACTTCCCAGCATAGCGCTTTCCAGCTCTCACCGGTAGCCATCAGCACCAGGCTGTTTGTAATATCTGGCCTCCGGCAATCTGGTTTCTAGCCTGCAGTTGGCCAGGAGAAGCTGGTAGAACAATGGACCATGAGGAAATGTCTATTTAACAATGACCAGCCAAAATAAGAACGATTACATCAGTCATATAGTAGGTGTAGGTAGTATGGGTAATAAATTTACAGAAACTGAGTGTTATGAGTTCGCCACATATTCCCTGCAAACTGTATTGCAATGAGATACGTGCAACCAGTTTATTTGTAAATCCTAAGGCTGTGACCGTGTGAGTATTCAGTTTAGGGATCGATCCTTATCTGAAAAACTGTAATTGTTTTCCGAATAAAGTCATCGTTGCTTCTGGTAAAATATGCCCAACATTGTTATCAAGTGCGTTACTGTACTCTGAAAGGCTGTTTGCTCTACTTGAGACGTGTAGGACACTGTATCGATGAGTTACTCCGTTCCGTGGACGTTATCGTCCTATGATGGGCTCGTGGGCAACAATCGAGTTCCCATGGCAGCCTATTCCGAACCGTTTGTTTTCAGACCATGCTTTAAGATCGTATCCAAAATGCGCTGAATGTTTTGCCTACTTTTTCATTCTGCCTGCCGTGTCACATTTGTAATGTGCTGAACGTGCATGAGGTTCCTTTCTTACATCGGTTGAATGGGCGTGTCAAGTTTGCATGCACCGTTCCATTAAAACAAAGGACATTAAAATCAGAGTTTTGAATTTGCAAAATTTGTCGGCGTCATCTGTTAAATTAGAGCTGGAATAAACAGTTTAGGAAATCGCATCTTAATGTTTTTATGCACCTATTATTCTCCGTTACAGAACATCTCTTTGGGGAATACTGTCCCAAATCGCTCCCTTTAACAAGGATACCACAGACGAATTTCCACCAATTGTTGTGCATCATCTTTGAAAACTCACCCAGTTTGTGTGTACTCTTATAACTCATCAGTAAACCGGAGTTTTACAACTAAGTGCAATCATACGTTTTATTAGTGGAAGTATAATTCAATTCCGTTCATGGAATAACATTCGTAGAATTCTCTTAGCAACAGGCTATGTAGACATTACTCTCATATCACGCTCTTCGATAAGTGCTGTTATTAAATCTAACATTTAACGTCTTGGCACTGATATAAACTTCAGAACTCCGGAAAGGTGGTGGCCATCTTTAGCCATCGATGAGTATGTAACTGTCTTTGATTGCACTGCGCCGAGCAAGTCCGGCTATTGTTTGTTCGTTCATTGTGAAGTTTGCGGGTATATGAAGAACTAGGGACCTACAGATGGAGCCATGCTTCATTAATTATGTAATTAGAGTCTGGCCTCGATCATTGGCTGAAAGTTTTCTCTCTTTGAATGTAACCCCAGTGCTCACTGTAGAAATGTGAGCAGCATGTAGCCGGTCTCAAAATATTTTCGTGGGAATCTAGACACAGTGGTAATCTACATATGTCATTGTTATGGACTCTGATGATGTATCAGTCAGTCTGATACATCAGTCAGTCTGAGTGGAGAAACCAAACAACTTCGAGGAATTTGTACTGCAAACAAGTGGATCGTTCCGTGATATGGAATTCAACTGAACCAAAATATAAAAAGAACTAGCTGTCCACTAGGATGTCAGAGGCTGAAGTGTATAAAACAAGGTTGCAGTATACAATATGAATCGTTAGCAAAGTGGATTTGTTCGTTAAGAGGCAGTAATCCTAACAGTCACAATTCTCATAAAGCTTAGACCTCAGGCACCAGTGTTCGCGTCAGTCTCATGATCAGCCGCGCTATTTCCTGTGATCGGTAAAGTCATTGTGTGAGAAAATTAAGGGAAAGTTCTATTCACATGCGCGATTTTTCTCGACTGGAGGTGCATTAACATTGCATTCTTCAATGTAATTCCATAAAAAATTCGAGACTGTGAAAACCGCAAACCGAACATGCTCACAAATCCTAATACGCCTGCTTGTTAGTGGTTGCCTTCTGCTGATTTACTTCAGCTACACTGAATACAGAATTAAAATGGAGCACTATTCACGTTGCCTTAATTCCGGTTCATCACCAAAAGCTGTTGTAGCTTTGATTCCTTGCACGTTTCTTTATCCAGTGTCTATCATTAAAATCAGTTTGTCTTATAACTTGACAGCTTGTGTGAATAACCCTTCGGATTTTCATTTGAATGTTGCCATTGAAGGACTATACCAATAACTCATGGAACTGAAACGTTGTTCTCGTGTGTAGTGTGGCGGAAGATTGTGACAAAAAGCAAGTTGAGCAGCCAGACCTGCCTCTTTGGCTAGTTTTCTTATATCTGGGAATCTTATAGATGAAGTGTATAGTGCATAGTTTTTTCAACCGAGGTTTCATTCTTTCACTGAGAACAGTCTCTGCTGAAAAGCCAAGAAGCACTGTACGTCTCTTTAATCCTTATTGAGAGACATCGCCAATGCGAACCTCTCGAAACCCAGAGGGCTTGGAACCCGCGACCTTCTGACCAGTAGTTGAACACTTAACCATTCGGCCTTGGGCGGCTTAACTGCGGTGTGATAAACTCTCACCTAGACAGCAAATAGCGCCACTCATCCTTCAGTTGCAGGAACCACGTTACGTGGTCACGTATTGACTGGATGCTCGAGAGACGAATACTAAGATGGAAGTTTCATTCATCTTGCGAAATTATTCATCCACTCATCCAATCATAGATTGATCTCCTCAATCTATGTTTTAAGCTATCTGTCTCGATTGAAGCCCACACACCGCACATATTGCTGCCGATTTTTTAGCTCATACATTCATCCAAAACTTTGGAGAAAACGGGACGACTATGTGAACAAAGAAATTGCCAGAAATAATTCCAAGATCGTCAGTCTAGAGGAAACTTCGGAATCTAGATTGAACATATGCCGCGGCACTATAACAAAAAAGTGTGGTTTTGGTGATAACACACATTCCCGGTGGATTTTTTACTACCTTCATATTCCATAAATGAAACTAACAAGCCGTTAAACCGTGTGACTTCACGCTGCTGGCCTTAGGTTCATTGATAGTAAAAAAATGGTTAAATAACTGGCGAAGCTTTATTATCCGAACCTGCATGAGAAGTTGGAATTCAAGACGTTCCGACGGTAAACAAATGAAGAACTCATCAATTATTTGTGAGCTTGATTTCACCTGGGAAATGCAGCGTCAAAGTTGAAGCTTGTGGACCAATTTTTGAGAACCGTCAAGGCAGATTTGTTACGTACAGCAATAACCCAATTGTGTACTGTGTGGTTATTCCCACTTTAGATATAATTTTCATGTAGGAGTGACGTTCCTGATGTAACGGTGGATACTACTGATGAGACAGGCGTGTAGTATGTGTGCTCCTAACTCCGACTTGATCTAATGAAATGTGGGATTTATTACGGAATTTGTGGAACTGCTTTGCAGTTTTCGTTTACAACTGCGTGACAGTCAAGGAATATCCAGGAGAGTTCAAGAAGACACGTTCAAGGAGAAGACGGATATTCAGTTTTTAAAAACAACGTGCAAATGAGAGTTTGACTTTCCTGTCCAATAGTCTGTTTAGTTGAAGTTTTCTAATAAACGAATCCGCGGAGTAGGGTTTTCCTCTTTGCACTTATACACAAGCCGACCGTGTGTTCCATTCGCAATTCTACTTTTGGTGTCTGAATTCGGCAAGTTTGTCTACACTGTCACCCGCATTCTTGATGAATATCTCTTGAATGTCTCGTGATATATCCTTCTGGTATAGATAACCAGCGAAGCACTATTTAAGTGCATCAAACAGAGGCAAATCGAGATAGTCGGAAATACCACAAAGATGGGCGTTTTCAGTCTTGGACCGAATAACCTGATGCACCACTGGTTATATGACTCAGTCATTTATTTCCTAACCAGAAACTTTGGACACTATATCTGAAAAATGTCACTTGGACATTGTCCGATGATGGCCCTCATATTGGAGATAGTTTAGAATTTGTTGCAAAGCCTTATCCAACACAGGTAGCACTTAACTTATGGGCACAGCATAAATGCTTGGTTATTCACTGCTGTTGTAGACCTACTTATGGCGACCACAACTGATCGGGCAAGGGTCAGTATTTCTACCAACATCCCACTATATGATACTTGAAAATGGTGGACAAAATGCAGCCTGGTAATGGACATTTCGTCCTATACGTGAGGCTAATCTATGCTCGGAAGCTAAGAAACATTGTGAGGCTGTTTCATCATTATGTGATAAATTGTTCAAACTAGTAGCCGGAAGGTTGCGGGTTCCATAACCCCCTGGAGCTTCACAAGATATGCCCTACTCTCCATGCCCGCTAGGAATGAAACAGATTTACAGGACGACGTTTCTACTGTAAAGTCCAAAACTTCCGTAAACGATCAACAATGGAGCTCGTTAATCTGTATGCTTTCTGCACAGTCAAGAAGGCTGCAAAGTAAACTTTTAATACGGTGCGTAAATTGAGTGTATTTGGGCACCATAGCGCTGTTTACCAGCTGGTCAGGAGCCTGAATCCGCATAGCTGTTGTAGCGCAAGTAAAATTGTTCTACCAGGTCTAAAAAATTGGATTCATTTTGTTCCCGTGCCTGAGACAAGTAATCCCTTCTCTACAGATCTCACTATTTATAACATTCAAAGGGTGGCCAGTTTGTGCGATATGCAACTTCATTTCTTACATTGGAATGTCCAAGGCATCCACAGCATACCCACTTGTGGTATTTTGTAAGAACAAGATATTTTTGGGGTGCATTGGATCATTTGCTTGGATGGTTGCGCTCCCTCCACTAAGCCCCCTTTAGGCTTCTGCTCATCCGAGAATTTTACTTTGATATGCTAGTTACTAGTTAACTCACTAAGTTTGTTGTGCAACAAGGGGGCTGGTAATTTTGCTGATAATTTTTGTTGCTCACCCGGTCTGAATAACCAAGTCCATATAGCCAGTAATATGGAGCAAACTGAAGTGGGTAGTAATATTTACCCTGTCTTAGAGATAGTGATATCCCGGGCATTTTGAGAATACCAGTTAAGTCAGATGACGAGTCACCTTGTGTTCTTCACACCACGGTGAAAAACCTGTGTTTGATAGCATTATTCTACTATCATCTTGGAAACCTTTCTCCCAAAGGAAACAGGAGAAGGCTTTGAAGGCTCAAAATTTCTACACTGCGAATCCCCATCGACAGACGTAACCTCCTGGACCCAAAGAAAGGGTAGTTCTCGGTTCCCCAAATGGCTATCCAGAATGAGACCATCATGTTGACGTTCAATTTCAGTTACCCATGTTTTTGCAGTCAATTATCCCTCAAAAGCGTTTGACACGCTTTGACTGTGTTAGTGACCACCTTTTGGCAAAACTGAATGGTGATGGCTGTTGAATATTAGACAGGTTTATTATTGTAAGCTAGTATGTAGGGATCACAGACCTGTAAGAAAAGTATTGTCAACTTTCGCAGGAGACACCAATGTCAAGGATGATAGTGGAACCCCCGAGTGTGTTCGTCCGGAAGTGGTAATACAGTGGCCGAGAGTACAGTGATGATGTTCTTTAAAATGGTTTTGGGGATCTATATCTTAACCTCCTTATCCGTGGCCACTACAATGTTGGTGGTCAGTAGACTACAGTCCTGTACACTTCTTTGTTTTTATAAGAGTACATCAATGAACTAGTTTAGCCGGTTGATAAACATACCTCTGCTTGAAACCAGTATTTGACCGTACGACGCTAAATTCCCCACTTGCTTTTAACTGTTTACGGACAATTTGATTTTTAGCTAGTCGGTTTACTTGTTGTTAACAATTTGTAGGGCATAGTTGTAAACGATTTAGTGTGGCTTTCAGATAAACCGAAATCGGAAAATAACCGCTCTCAAAAGCCTGCGGCGATAGTGTCAGCACTTCTTTCATATTAGACAGCACACACCGAAACGGCCAATGATTTATTCCTTTTGGGAATAACTCTGACTTCCCGCTGACGCAAAATAACTAAGTGACACAGCTAGATTCTCCAGATGGGGACGCATGGAAGGAAACCTCCAAAGTTATTCTGGCTCCGGAAGTGTTCTTTAATGCAGTGAGCGAAATTCGAGACGCCCCTTTGTGGCCTGTTTTCTGTGAAGCGGCATCGCATAAATAAAGAACCATCACGGATGGGTTTAACTAATTCTTCGGAAACAAAACTAACTACTGTAAACGTAGGGAGAAAAAATTTTCGAACTTACCGCAGCAACTCCTCTATTGAATGCAGTGATTATGTAAACCAACGTGATAGGACAAATGAAGAGTACAGAGCCCTTTAAGCGTTCATCAATTCTGATTTAACTGTTGTGAGAATTTGTCCTATTTTTCATTTAATTCCTGTATGCTGCAAAAGCAACTTATCTTGACGTCCAGGCGGCTAACTTTAGAAAGGCGGATGGAAACGTCCAACGAACACCAGTTTATTGGAAAATATAGTAATTTCCAGTGTGTCTGACATCTATAGAAAACAGGCACATGTTGAAGTTTAGGAACAAACCTACCGGATTTGGAATTTAATTATAATGAATCAAACTGGATTTTCTCATGCATGAAATTATATCTTCCAGACAGCTCGGATGCTGCATGAGCGAACATTTCCTTGTATCTGAATGCACGCAGAATTGGTGGCAAATGATAGCAACAGTCAGTTAGATTACAATCCAATCGCATTGTGTCGAGGGGCTGTGCAATCTCAGTCTCATGTGCTAGTTCTAAGTGAACCGTTTCTCAAAATCTTTATTGAGCCGGGTTACAATGATCGGATGCACTAGTTTGCTCTTTTTAAACGGGACAAAAGTGACAACCCTCCGTTTTTGAAGAATTATGAAGACTTGGTTTGCCAGTTTTGAAGCTATTCCATCTTGAAAATCCATTAGTGATACGGAATTAAATTTCTAAATTGCAAATCCATCAACTAGCTCATCTATCACATTAATTTTATCCACCTGTGTGCGTTCAATAAGAGACAGCCGAGTTCACCATATAATGACCACAAGTTTGGAATTCACACCGTTTTTCTTTGTTGTTTATCTATATGCCGAGGACGCGTGGAAGTCTCGTTGTAAATTCAAGTTTCAAGCAATTCAGTTTCAGCTCAGGAAGTGCAGTTTATAGCTCAACTTCCCTTAGCTGGATCGAGACTAGTTTTGTGATGGCCTATAAATACAACTCAAGGGACAGTTTGCCTTATATTACATTCAAGTACACTTTTTGAAGTAAGGCAATCTTCCACCTGTACTCCGTTCACCCAAGCATTTGTTTTTATCCATAATTTTCAATACCGTCATTTTACGGAACACCGTGCCTCCATGTTCTCTGGGGCTTGCCGCAGGTGACAGTGAAGGTGAGAGACTTAGCTGGGATTTATTTGGGTGTCCCATTAAAATCAAATCAGTTTGCAGTTGTGTATTACGTAAAAGGCGTGCGTTTTAGGTTCAGGTGGAGCACAACTCGGGAACTACATCTACCGGATGACACCAAAGCAAAGCAAAGCCGGTTGTGGCCTCGTAACAATTTTTCAGCAACCTTATGAGTAGCATTTTCCAATAAGTCAATAAAAATTTACTTTCAGACGGCAAAAGTAACCGCAATGTTGCACTTATCCTGCAAGCTGTCAATAACTTATTACCAGATAAACATATCATTGGCAAATGGTTTGCTTTACCGGTCCGAAGTTACTCAAATACTGTTGACCTGACTGACAATGCTGTTGTGTCGTTCTACTACAGAAACTGAATTTTGTGATGGCACTTGTCTTACTGTTTAGAGTTTCCAAGTCGGGATACTTAATATTCCCATACTAAAGCGGCAATAGTCATGCACAGAAATCGGGCACAATGGATCCATGGTTGTTGTTATGTCAGCTGAGATTATCGGTTGGATTGCAGCCAAGCAGGGTACCCAAATTACCCTCATTCTCCAAAAACCCCAACAGTGGATCCATTCCCCTGATCCACGTCACATGCTCTTATTTTCGTAGAACTTTAACCTCATGTTTACCAAACATTTTACCCGTTGCAACAGCAGTAGGTCACAGTTGACGCTCATCGTTATTAGTTACAAGACTATGTTTTCATTTTCTGTTTTTACACTGCCCACCGGTCTAAGAGAAGTCTCCCTATGCAAGGAATTGCGGTATTTTACCGTGGTCCTTCGTGTTTGCAACCATCACGCAGTTGGTTCAGACTTGTTCTTAAAAAGTGGGGCAACTGTTCGCCTGCTGTTATACCGTCCATTTTGCCTCAACGCCCGCCTTATCCTACGCAGAGTGCGTTTTTTGATTTATTAGATGGGTATTCATCTTTTCCAAACAGAACACGCAGTTCACCTTTAAATACTTGCAGCCCACTCGCAGAGTCTTTCAAAAGGACCACTATCTCGGTCAGTCCGCATGAATTTCTTTTCGATGGAAGCAAGCTTTATTTGTTTCTCCATCATCCGGTCGTACCTGCATGTCCCAGTTTATTAATTTCTTGCCCGTTTGAAAATCCGAATTCGGTGAATGGTCGCCAGTTAAGTCATGTGCACTTTGCATCGAATTTTACGTCACAAGAATAATGAATCCCACTGTTCGTGTTAAACAGTAGGGATGTAATACACTCTGTTTCATAAAGCTTCGTTAATGAGTTTTATTGTTACCGTATCCCATGAGAACTCTTCTGTTACCTGGTAAGCTTGTCCATCAAATATGGAACACAAAGTCACGTAAAAATCCAACGGTTCATTGTTCATTTCGTGTTGGGTCGAATTAGCATAATTTACAACACAGATGTTCCGAGGGGTTTGTGATTCGTGTGATATAAACAGCAAAATACAATCATAAAAAAGACTCACTAATTATACCTTCACGTTTTCACAATTCTTGAGATATCCAACATTTTTAAGACGTTCTCATGTGCTTTACGGATTGCTTAACTATTGGAGATCTCTTAGTTTAAACGGGAAACTGGAGATGGAATATATTTTTGAAACCGTACAGAAATGGTAATATACCTCCTTATGTTCCATCGTTCCAAAGTTTTCATCTAAAGTACCAGTTGAAATTTAAATAGCAGATCCTTCAGCCTACTCCAGCCCAATCGGCGGGTGATTTTCTGACCTAGATGCACTGGATTGGACTTTTTCCCTTCTAAAGCAAATCAGTAGTGCATACATTTGATTACGTCCGGAGGTAAAGTTCGAACGTCCGAAATGGCACATATTCACCCCGTATGCTGTTATTTAGAAACACATCCGCCCACACAAGGCAAACCTGAATACACGTTTACAATACTCACTGGAACTCACATGAACCGGATTATTTCATTCCATTCTTTCTTCATTTCCATTCATTAAATGATGCTATTAGTCTACTATTTTTCTATTGTTTCTTCGATATTTTTGCGTCAGTCAACAATCCGTTGGAAGTATTTGTATTGTCAGCTGACAATCCGTGATGCCCAAAAAACAGTGGCGATCGTTACATATTTATGAGTGTGAACTAAAGGGTCGTATTAATCGGTGAAACAGCATAGCTGATTGTTGGGTTATGCAACCAGGGAATGTACGTGATGAATTTGCTGAGGCCTACCCAAAGGATATTCACCTTTATTTCATGACAACCTAACTGCTTGATAAGTCAGAGGGGATAACGACATTCAGCCGGAATGACTTTACCAGAAAACTAAAAAACTACTTAATGTTCCCGAAACAAATGGTTTAATAGATCATATGCTGTTTGGTGCTAAATAAGCTGGTTTTTATTAACGTTGATGAGTATTTCGTTCTTTAATGAGTGAAACTCAGTGGTGGAGTTTTGACATTTTGTGGTCACCAGGACAGTTATGGGAAGTCACCTGTGAAATTTTCGGGAGGGGGGGGATGGGAACTTTCTCCTTCCGAGAGGACTATTTTCATCGCAGTTGGCCTTCAGATCCCTACGGAAAATATATTCAAGTTCCAAATGTTCCTGATTCATCGACGCCGAAGAGTATCTCGCCAAATTATATGGGTTCCATAATGGCATTAAGAATGCCAAATGAAACTCTGGCTAAATGAGTTGTGTTACTGTTGTGTATGTTAACCAATGCCGGGACACAAATGGGCTCCGATTTCTAAGCTCGTTAACGTCCCAGCATTGTAAGTTACACAACACGGTTTTCATACAAGTCTAAGATGCACAACTCCTTGCGAAGGTACGCCAAATTAACAGATGTATGCGGAAGAACTTTGACACAATAGGACCGAACAAAGGGATTTCTTGGTTCTGATGAGCCTTACCCGCTGTCTGGTAGCCATAATAATTTCTTTTTCTATGGCATCCCCTGCTGCTTCCTCTGCCCATCCCGTGTCTAAGTCACTCCAACCTCCCGGACTCAATGTAGAAACATTTTAAATTGAGACATCATCCTCCAAAGGAACTCAACCCATGCCAAAACCCCAAGAAACTTTGCACAGCTGTTGCGTACTTATTTGAAATCAGCCGCCGTGCACACCTCAAGAATCTGAAGGGTGTTTAAAACATCCAGGTTAGTAGTTGAAGAGCAAACCATTGGATCACAAGTGGCCGATCGGTGGTGTATTTAACTCTCACTCAGACAGGTGGTAGTGCTATTTATCCTCCAATCAAGTGACCAAGTGATGACCTCTCAGACATAGGTTTACTAGTCGTGAAAACTATTCCATACGGGCTGCTTTTAGGTTGCCGGTAGGATGAGGTGTTTCTTCTTCAAAGTTTCAAGTGAGCCTTCATCCAGTAAACGAAGTCAGTCTGTGCTATATCCCGTCTGTGCGCGAGTTAACTGTTTTGCAGATCAGACGCTCGGGGCAAAACGGTTCAGCCGTGTTGGAGTTCAAATCTCTCTGAAGGTTACTAAGATGCACATTTCTGACGATTCCTCATAAAAGAAAATAACTGTACAGTTTCTCAGCTTTTCAGTATAGACTGATTTCACTTAAAGCATGCTTTCACAAATGTAGCAAAATTGTCTTACCTTAACAGGTTACACGTAAGTAAATTCTCGACCCACTCAATTAATATAACTTGTCATCAACAATTGAAACGCATGGTTAGGGAAGAAGAACAGGAACAGCTCCGAAGTATTTCACGCAGTTTTCACCGCTCCATAGAACAAAAAGTTTTCGAAATATCTGAAAGAGCTACAACAGTCAGAATACAGCCATATTCCGAAAAAAAAATCGAAAGCGCTTTCAACTGCAGAAGTAAGCCTAGATAGATAGGTGCGCACCAACGACACACAGTATCAAATGAAATGCTCATGAAAATGAGGGTATGGGTGGAAACATAAACGATCTGCCAAAAGATGCTATTTTTGCTCCTTTTTGTGTGCGCAGGCCGAAAGCAACATCAGTTTAACTTAAACAAAGTTTTCATTCCAGCTTATGCTAGGACAGAGAAAGAGCAAAAATCCTTGCAAGAGCAGAACTGCATCAAAAAGTGATTAAGTTGGGAAACGAGGGTGAACCGATTCATGTGTCATTGTTTTCAAAAGCGTTTGTAAAACAATCGGTAGATTTATTGCTGGGTGAGGTTCGTTGAGTCAAAGTGCTGTGAATGGAAGAGATCGACCGAAAGCAGCTTGAATTGAGGCAACAAACGGACTCCGCGAAACTGGATATCTAGTAAGCTCGGTTATACGGCAATTAAGGGGATATTGCCTCAGGTATCATGAGTCAGTGAGGAATGACTGGCCCCCGGCATTCATTCGACATAAAACAGGAATATCTGAGTTATTCGAGGATTTCTGAATATAGCCAACATCGGAGTGCCTTTCCAGGAAATTAAACGTTACTTAAAGTTACAGAACAGTTGAAGAATTCCTTTCAGGCGGAAAGAACTAGTAAAATGTGTATAAAATCAAGTGAAACGATTGCGCAAAGGTTTATATAGAACAAAAGGTCAGCGAAGTACACAGCGGACACAAGAATAGAATAAACAAACCACCCAGGAAAGAGGTCGAAAACCAAGCGCCCGTCAAAGATTCGGCAATGTTGGGACATGCGTTAGACTCAAGACTTAGAATATACCTAGAAAGTATAGGAGTTTTCACACGACGTGTGTAGTTCCCACCACAGCAGCTTATAGCCGAGAGGGTGGAAATTGCCAGACATCACAGTGTGAATGGAATCGAGGACGTACAGCTTGCGAGCGCATGAAGAGCGGTACTAGATAAGCCGAGTTGACATGTGACTATGCTTGGTTACCATGCACATGAGATCATTAGCAAAAACGGAGTAGAAAGCTCAACCGGACTAAAGTTCAAGAAATCCTTCTCACTTACACAACTATCCGAGGTCATTCACAGAGATGGACAAAAATTGTGAACGCCACTCAAGAGGGATCTTCAGGTGAAGTGATCCGGAATAACTAGGCCCCCAGATGGACCCCAGTCTATGTAAATTCCCCATCAGTCTTAACCCTTGATGACCCACCCTAACAAATGAAATTCCTTGGGTGACACCTAACACCAATTTACCTGATCGGTTCTCCATCCACTTTAAACGTCGACCAACTTTTTAACCTAGTCACTTGGTCTGACGAAGCTTTTGTGTGAAAATTAGAACGTTGACAAGCAATAAACTACCGATTGTTTACAAAAATTTTCCGAAAATGTTTAAGAACCTATTAAAACTGACCACATCCGCCAATCACTTAGGACCAAATATCCATAAATATCTCATGCTTTAAACCTTGCAATGAACTAGCGGACAATTGTTTTGAAAGCTATAAGGGACTCTAAACGCAACACCGAAATTAATTCGACTGGAATATGCAAGTAAACACAAATTTGAATAACAATACAATGGACCAAGTCAATCACAGAGGTTCCAATTACCCGGCCGAACTCACGCAAACCGATCACAACTGCGACTGGACATTCACACGATCAAACAATGGAAAAAAATTGGGAACGCACTACTGTTTAGTTAACCAGGCCAATACCAAGGAGGACAGACCGCAAAACAGACCGGTCCAAAGAACGGAAAGATCAGAGAAATGGTATTCAACGAACGAGGCAAATGTAAGGAAGCTCTATCGTAACGCAACATGAATAGCAAATGATGAAATCTTCACTGTGGTTAAACGGTCACGTGGAAGACATCGGATAATGTCCAAATGCGCACTAAAGATATCTATTCAGTAAATGACATAACGTTCGTAAGCACGCTGAAAGCTCGGCAATTGTGTCAACAGGCACCTGACGAAAAACCAATGAATCCATATATTTATGTCTCGGTTCAGCTATCATTCAGTTGTCTCGTAATCACCACATCCATGTCATTATTATGATTTATTCAACATCGAGGAAAACTAGCAGAACAGTTTTCAAAACTCTTTAATTGATGCATAGACGGCAATAAAGGTGGAAACTCGAATAGTTGAATTTGAAAAAAAGTATTTGACCAAGACTGTCGGAAGTGCTTTACACTAGCAATATATATTTTCAGACCGTAGGTTTTTGTGATCTTCAGTACGCCTGTGCAACACTGTGGATGCAAATGAAATGGTGTAGTCACTTTGATCGTGGTAGATGAACCCTTCAGAGTCCAGCAAACACTTTTCTAGACATTCTCGGATTAGAGGGTAGCCCATTAGCACGAAAAACCCATCCAGGGAAACTGTGATGGCCACCGAAACTGTCTTCTCGAGAGAAAGAGTACCTTGCCAGTACAATTTCGGCAGTGTTTTTTAAACTGCTGTTTCATGTTTTGTGTGCCAAGCCGGATAGAATCTTGTATACTAGTGCCAACATTTGCTAACTTGCTTCTCAATATCTTGAGGTGTGTTAATGCAGGCTTATTACCTTACCTTAAAGAAAATTATTTAGGACAAAATGTAATGTGTAAACCCAATGTTTCAAGATTCTGGCACACACTATGACCTTCAAATGAAATTCACCTCCATGAAATATTAACCCAAAGTTTTCCAAAATATTTTTTCTGGGATATTTTTAGCAAGCATTTTTAACTCCACACCATCTATGCATGCGTTATTTGGTGTTTTCTGAGAAGAGCTCTTCCTCCTCTAACGAGATCATTCTTAGAGAAATCCAGTTTTTTCTTGTCTCCTAAATAGTCCTTTCCATGGCACGAAATTTGAATGGAATTCCATGAACTCACTTTTTGGAGGTTTACATTCATATCTTTGTGGCCTGTTCTTACTGGGAATACGTACATATTTTCATCGAAAGCTGTAGTAATCAACTTGTAACCTGCGGCCATTGATTTTCACATTCAAGATAAATTGTAGCTTGCTCAAATTGCTCCCAAGGGCACAAACATGATTGCGATACACACAGAAAATGAGATAATCTCTACCCCGATCCAGCAACAAGCAATTCTTCTCTGACGGAACGTAGTGCGTCATATCATTGAGTATGTTTTACATTTGTCTACCTTTCGATTTTTATTCGTCCAGCTGAAACTTTTAAACGGATAAATTATTCGAAGAACTCCTCTGTCCATCGTGGATATTTTGCCTACGTAATTCCTTTTATTTTGCACAAGTAAGAAAGTTGCGGCACAGTCACCGATCATCCACATGGTGTGCCTTGGATGAAAAAAGGGATGTAGATTTTTGTAAATTCAAATTTTTTCGCAAACCCGCTAATTTGAACACATTTGCCTTAGGAATCTTTTCAGCATTCCTCTCATAGGTTGTACTAACTCATGTGATTCTTTCATCGCGCTGGTGATCGGCAGTGCATTGAGTGCAGACGTTTCTCCTTTTGTTTCGGGAATGCCTACATATAGATTTAGATTCATGTGTAAAGGAGACAGAAATCTGACGGAAATCTACGGTCATAAGCCCAAAGTTTGCAACAGTTTATTGAATTCGAAACGGATTAAATCTAACAAGTCCTAAAAATACTTTACCTGTTTGGGATGATCACAGTGCCGCACTGTTTAACCTTGCGCTAGGAGTCGGATGGAATCAACAGGCCCCAAAGGTAAGACAAGAAATCTTACGGACGACCCAAAAAAGTTGAAAACACTGAAGAACCTAAAATAGAAAGGCAGTTATATGCAACGGAGTACGCGCCGATTCGGTGCAACTTGGTGAACAAAGACTATAGTATAAATCTGTCTATCTAACGCGTTAATTATGGGTTATTAAGAATGATAAACCTGATCTAGAAGCTTTGGTTCAAGAAAAAAGGATGTCGTCGGAATGTGACCAGTTGCCACAGAATCAGTACACCTTGTAACAATTTCAGAATCGTAGCTCATAATTTAGCGAATCGGCTGAATGCGGGCTTCGTGGATGAAGTCGTTTTATGAACAGAGAGAACAATATACTGGGAAACATTTTCTCAGTAAGACAGATACAAATTTCGTATGCCCAAACCAAACCGAAGTGCACTGTTTGTGACTTTTATAAGGGGAACACAGCAGAACTGTATAATGTCTTCGAAAGACAAGATACCATGACAAATTTCAAACACTCTTGGGGATAGAGACTAGTTTTTGAACACCTTGAACCCTACCTATTGATTTCAACGTTCACATGAAGATAAATAGAAGGTTGATTTCTGGAGCCAACATTTCGTTGACTGTATCTAACTTGAGTATTATCGAAAATCACATGGTATCCACTCGTTGTCGTCTGGATGACCATCCGTTCAAGTCAAAACACTCCATAGGCAGAATAAGGCCACATGACTCAAAGGTTTGTTTTGTTAGTTTGCACTGAGGATGGTGCTATTTAGATTTCAGCGGATAATTCGCCGGAATTTACCGGAAATTCGGCGAAAATTTCGTATTTCCAGAACTTCGGCTAGTCCAGATGAGGACATTACATTCTGCAGGCCCGCTCTTGAGAATTAGCATCAAAATCTGTCAACTAGGGCGGTAACGCTAGAGAGATATCGTGTTGCTCCGATTTCTGATTCTAGACAGCACTCTGACTATTGACCAAGCATCCGAATCGTTGACGGACTTTATCTGCACCGTCTGAGCACAATTGCGAAAATATCAATTTCCGCTTTCTCAGAAGCTGTTGCTATGTGAAAAGTTAATGAGTTGTCTGCGAGGTAGTGGAGACTGAAAGGACGATAGAGCCAAAGATCTCAGACGAATCCAGGTTGGTTACTGTGCAGCATCTGAAAGGCCCTTGAAGTTAAGGACAGTGGAAGATAGGCATAAATTTGGACTTTTAGAGCACATCTGCGTAGCAGGTTATATGTGGCTCTTGATATGGGTTCTGCTTCAGCAACCTAATATGGTTAAGGTTACCAGTACTAGACACACCAGTTTGCGGAGAACCAGCAACACAGAGGAAGTAACATCGACATCAGGGAACTATTTTTTAATCTACTGAGAAAAATACACGAATTTTTATTCCGATCCACCAATTATTTTACAATTTACCAAGAACATTGGTCAAACACGAACTTGCAATTGTTAATTTTCAACTTCGTTTATCTATCTTCTATTTGCATCTCCTCCATAAGCCTATTGTTATTGCGAAACTCATCCACAATTTCCTGAAAATTTGAATTCGTGATCCATTTCTAACTGTCGATTAATTGACGGGAAAGTACAAGTATTTCAACAGAAAGGTGAAGTAGTGCGACGACAGTAATCCAGGAGTTTGTTTCCAAACAGTAACTTTTAAATCATCTTCTGTTAAAAAGACCTAAACTAACGAGTATTTTCCATATTCCGGCCATTATCTAAAAAAAAACGGATGTGTGCATCATAGGTGACCACAATTTTGCTTTTTGAATCAGTGTATTCCAGTCCATTCTATGTAGACCTAAAAATGAGTCCTTGCTTCCGAGCCCAAATTAACCCCCGAAAGTCAATGTAACGCCAAAAGCTTGAACATTTTCGAACATTCATAGCTGGTTTGGTTGATATCGAATGTGGTGTTTTGTGCAACTACTTGACGCCGATGTAGACCAGGGGAGACATTCTTGGCCGATGAGCTGTTGCGAGACACGTGACAGAATTAGAATGGACGTCATGCATCGAACCCTTTAGGCTTTAGCACCTTTTTTATGACTGTTTCTGTACGCCTACTGTCATTATGGTAACGGAAATTCATTGACCTCAAGCTACTGGTTACCAGTCATCCTAAGACTGGATACCTCGATTCAGCTGCGGCAATGAGATACGATGTGTCTCAAAAGTTCCCGAATCCGCATTATTAGCCGCCCTTCATCAAACGATAGATCATTCATTTGCTTAAGTTTGAAAATACGGTTTTCCAAATATGTATGCAGGCTGTCCTAATGTCAGAAATTTCGGCGTCATCGAGTGAAATCTCAGTCCTTCAGCTCACCGTAGACAGGTCGTGTGAGATTCTGCTTTTGACCATTCGATCTAACATGCCCGGCTAGCATTGCACCCCACTGCGCTCGACTGCAGCGCTATTCGCTTTTTCAAGGACTTGAGTATTCGGAATAAGGTATGCCCCGTTGATACCAAGGATATCGCGCAAAAATTACAGGTGCATTCTGTTGAGTACTTGATCGTAAAGCCTATGGAGCGTCCAGGTTTCGGTGGTTATACAGCGAACTGCTGGTGGTACAGCAGTGAACGCCGCAGAGTAGCCCACCTCAATAAAGTCTTGCTATCCATTTGCTAGAATGATAACTGCCCCGGACACGTCTCACAGGTTGGCCACAAGGCATTTTATTCTCGGTTATTCGTGCACGTAAGCCATTGCCAAGAATAATGTCGACTGCTCATGCACTAGAATTCGGCAGAGATTCATTCAGGCTGACAAATAAATAATAAGTGTGTCAGCCTTCTAGACTTTCCCAGTCGTTGTTCTGGTGACATTAGACCCTCGGCATCTTAGGTGCAAATTCTTAGAAAAAAAATTCTGGGTTGTGATGTTGGGCAAACACAAACAAACCGTTGTATCCCTGCAGGTAGTCAGCATAAATTATTCGTGATAATAACCCTTTCGTTACCTCGTTAGAAAATCAGCCAACTTCCACAAATTTCCAAAATTATTCTACACTCTATGTCTTTTCCAAAGAAAGCCAAAACTGAAGTCTGCAAGCACTTAACTAGTGGGAATCCTTCTCCCATCAAAAGAGACGTATCGTAGTATATAGTACGTAACACGTATGCAAATGTGTTTGTCACCCTGTATAGTAGTCCTCTAGTATGGTTAAAATCACTAAGGATGAAAGCGATTTGATGGTCACTGAAATACAGTGAAGTGGAAAGTTACTAAGCTTTCCCCTTTGGGGACCGTTTGAATGCAGTGCATAAATGGAATCAGGATGGTTTTGGTTGCAGTAAAGATGTGTCTCTATCCCACTCAGTGGGCCTATTTGACATTTGGCACCGAGCCCCCCAGTTGAACATTGGATAAAATGATGAAAACGTGGAGACCATCGGATGCGGACACTTCATATTTCCCTGCCATTTCGAAAACTAGTAGTCGTGAAAAGGCCTTCTCACAAATTACGGATATGACAGGTCAGCACTAAGTGCCGATGTGGGATTAGTTTTAATAGTTTGTGACAAGAATGTATTTCGCTATGGGGGACCCTGGTAGCATCTACACAAAAACACGAAATATTATAATCTACAGATTTCAGGAGTTAAATTTCTAAAGGGAGGTGACTGTTTTAGCCCAACCTAATCTATCGATTCCCTTGTGGTTGATGTCCCAGATTCATCGTCAGAATAGCGGCAGCCAGTCCCAAGAAACCCGAAAAAATTGTACCACAGTGTCGGTGGTGCACCTCGGCTGGATGCTTTTGTACACGGGTGTTAGAGTCCGCTTTGTGTCAAAGCTCAAGGGTTCGGTTCTGTATCACCCGTTGCGATGTAGGACGCACGGGCCATGTACAAATTAGTGGATGACAGAACGGCATCGGCCGACCATAGCCCTATGCTGAGGGGTTTTCCAGACCTCTTAGGGAGTGGTCAAGCTATAAAATCTTTGGAGACAAAACTTGAACAGTATTGCACAGCAAACCAGCAAATGTTACTTATAGCGCCTGGGACGTAATAGGTATAATCTCCGCAATTTAATCGTCAAAGCAAGCGTAGATTGTAATGCAAAACTGACAAATAATTCAGAATTCGTATATAATAACCGTACCGCAGTAACAACCGTCATGGCATAAGTAAGTCCCATTTCCTATTCTAACACCTGTTTGCATGGCATTTTAACAGGAAGGTGCGATCTTGGATGTTTATTTTGCTTGTACCTTTCCCCTTGACAATCGATCAAATTCATTCGTATTGCTTGGCGACCGCCTCCTGTTCAGCTGAACATACTGTCCACCCACATCCCAAAATCACGATTTAGCGGGAGGCAACTGGCTTCGAGAAAGCATTGTAGGTTATGGAGATCCTGACTTGTAACTGGTTATCACTGTTGACTTTAGAATGTGTCACTACTTGGAGTAGTATATCTGTTGAGCGCAACCAGAGCTTAGGATGTCATGAACAAATTTGGGGCTGTCTATTTTAGGTATTCTAACTGAAAGATCTCAGAGTCCTGATTCCCAGAGGGTTTCGCTAACACAAGATGGGGAGAAGTGATGGAGCTTTTCTTTGGAAAGCGTTATTAAACGTGCGAATGAATTCGAGTCTTCTAGTAACTCTAGTCATTTACAGAACATCCCCTGTTCACCTGCTTGCATTGCAGGATTCTTTTTCAAAAGGATTCACAGGCCCGCTGCAGGATGAAAGGTAAGGAGGTATGGTTAAGCTCCCACAATTTGCTAACCTTCATTTGTTCCGAGTTTTTTGTGGGGCCTCAATCAGTCTTTCTAGTGTAATCATCTCAGAGAAGAAAGCCTACTGAGATGGGAGCAGATATATGTGATGAAATTTATGTTATTGCAAAAGGTTTGTTCATCACTGAGCAAAACTTTTCGGTAAATAGTCGGACTAACACAAGGAAGCGATTAATACCAACACTTTAGCTCTATGATTACAACAAACATCAGCTAAAGCATTTCATCCGTTTGAGCCTTTCTAGCTTGAAATTTTGAGTTTTTAGTCCTTAGAGGAAATTTCTCGTACTTGCATCTTCGTGTGAATCGTTTCAACAAGCTTGTTAAACTCGAAAGACTACAGAAGTGGAGGACGTGTATCAGCTAATGCAGGTATTACATTTAGCCCACAGTGATGCATTTATACCTCGCTAACAATGCACTCGGCTTCTGCATATTCCTGTGAGCCTGAAAAATAAGTTCCAATAAAGTGCGAACCGAAACTTATCACAGTGTCAGGGTGAGTTAAGTTCATCAGAATCTTGGATAACGTGAAGAAATCGGCCCACTCTTCATGATACTGTAAAAACACTGGATAGATTAAGCGGAATTTAGTGGTCGTACCATCTACGCGGTCTGCGAGGAAAACTTGCAACATCTTACATAGTTGTATTCAAACTTTTCTGCCTTGGAGACCCCCGAAAATACTTCTATCATTAGGCTGGTTTCCATTGGTACTCGGTGACTTTAGTGTACAAGTGAACAAATGTATCCAGTTGAGTCCTTACTGCTGCATAAAATTTTATATTCAGATCAGAAACACTGGAAGCAAATGTTGGGACACCACTACTACTCTCTTCCTTGTCCTGTGCGGTAGCTGTTGAGACAACCAAAACATATAACTACTACAGAGGGTAAGTTTGAAAAGTTTAAAACAAACTTTACTGGTGAAACATGTGCGCAGGTTGCTGATTTGAAAGTTCCTACTCAAGGGTTCGAATCCAAGTTGTCGAAAACGGAATTCCAGGTTACTTGGTCTTCCCATGTTTTATTGATATCCAAGACTAGCTGAGCAGACAGCATGGCTGATTAAACCAGTTGTGGCAACAGGAAGCAGAACAGGATACTTCTAAAAGTAAACTGAAGGAACCACTGTGATTTGAAGAGCAAAACAAGTTTGTTACTTCACAAGAAACAAGGACAAGGTCGAAAGCATCAACCAGTATGTGACATGATCACACTGTCCAGATGGTGAGCGTGACATAACTGGCTGCTTTCAACCAACATTCGGTCCGTGGGATGCGCTTAAGTTTCCTGATGAACCCTGATGAGCCCCGAAAAGGGCGAAACCGGTCGTGGGCTGTCGAAGAATTTTCAGCAACCTTATGAGTAGTGCATTACGTCTATACATGTATCGCGATATCTCGAATATCGTAGCAACTGGAACATGAGGCGGCCTGGTGCAGCACATTCAGTTGCCTGGAAACATCACAAACAAGAGATTCAGCTGGGTTCCAGGTGAGTCTCTCGCAAAACCAAATTTGTTTGCAAATGAGTGTACTTCGTTAATGAACCTGTTTTCTTATCGGCTCAAATGGAAACTTTGTCTCGATAAAATCCTAGGTAGGTATTTCACATGCAACCTGAGTATTGAACCTTTGGACAACCCATGAGTTTTCAGCTGGGTATGTTTCAAACCAGAAAGCATGAAAGAAACATGTTTCGTGTGCTGCGATAATTTGAAAGGCTTGTTTAATTCCCATAATGAATAAATTAAAGGGCTACTGTGAAAACACAAATAAGTCAAATAAGTCATTGAGGTAGGCTATGTTCTTATTTGAATTATTCCGTGCATTCTAACCTTTGTTGCTTAATTCCGATAGTGTACTTAAAAACCAGTTCAGGTTTAATCCCTTGATACGGAAAACGATGACTCTCCTGAAAGATGATATTTAAGGAGGTCGTACTTCCTTCAGAGTAGTCACAAGGAAAAAAGGCATAGAAGAATTTGCCTGAGGAAGACTCTTCTTGGCATTTAAAACTGAAAGAAGCTCCGTCATTAAGAATGTTATGATTAGTGATAGACTAACCATTTTGCCCTGTTCGGATTCAGCCAAATATCATTTTGAATCAAGGATTTCACCTTTTAAAACGCCTTGAATGGGAAGTGAATGGGATTCTGTGATGTGCCCGTGTCGAAATTGTCAGGAACGTCAACTACTTGAGGGTGTTTTGCACTGTTCCGACTGAGTCATCCCAGGCCCATAGGCTTGGTATTTATCGAGTCACAGGTGAAGACAGTGAAAAACTTGGGAAAGACCTCATCAAGTGGTCAAAGTTTCTGACAAACGCTCTGACTAAACCAAAGAATGAGTTTGAATCATTGGGCTCAGGTTCAAAACCGTTGTCAACTGGCGCGTCTCCCCTTAAATTAATTAGATTGCGCCTTCTCCCAGTGACAGCTTAAACTGCCAGGCATGGATTGAAGCAAAAACTTTAAAATTACGACTCAGGAATCTAACATGCTCTGCTTAGTAGTATTCCAACAATGAAAAGTACTTTCATCGATCAACGACAAAAAATGGTTAGAAGTGATGACCGCACAGAATGATCTCTCTGGGGGTAAATTTAGTATCTCATTAGGAAAACTGTATAGACAAGGAAGCAGCTTCGTGTGTAAACCGTCGGGTGTACCGTGTTAAGCAGGTGTGCAAATGGTGTACTTAACTGGGCTTACTAGATACTACTCGCTTAATTACCGTTTGTTATTGCAGGTGATGTTGCGACACTTCCTCTGTTTTGAATTAAATATATCAAAAAGACTATCCTGGATGCCAAAACCAACAGATGGGCCCGATTACATACAGCACCATTTGCAAACATTTAACCAAATATATCCAAGTATATCAAAAAGGCGGCCGGTACAAAGCGTTTTCAAATATTCTACAAAATAAAGAAGAAACTGAGTGGGAAGGTTGGCCGGGAGTTGGGTTATCAAGCTATCACAATAACTTTAAACGCCATATCCAGCATGTTCGAATAGCATTCTTCTAGTCCATTAGATGTGTTGAATCCTCTCTGCAAGTTCAGATACTCCTTGACTTGAACGATGAATGGAATGACATTGCCTGGACCGCTTCCCAACGTGGATGCACTCACAAAAGAACAGGCAGTCACTAGTGAGCACAGAAAGATCACCTCATCAAAACGGTTGCGTTTGCACTGGTTTACTTCAAAATTACCCGTTGGTTCAAAACTTCTGGCATGCCCGTGGGTGTTAGGGGGGGATATTCATTAATCAGGTTTGTTTCCCATTTAGAAAAATGTTCACAGCGGAGAAGAATTTTCCTGGTGGTTCTCTACTGTTAAACTTTCTGTAGACACAACATATTACGTAAGAGGGTAAATTTTTACGAAAAAATGTCACAGTGCATCGTCTTGGACGCCTAACCTGACCAATGTTCAAAGAAAACAAAAACGTACTATTCAGCCGATCAGATCCTGAGACTGGATCGTGCAAACTCATCAGCAGTCGACGGTTTCACTCCTCTAATCCTCAGAAAAATTACGTTAACATTAGAAGCCCTGGTTTCACGCCATTTGAATTTAACCGCCGATTTGGCAACAACGGTTTTAAAAATTCACCTTCTGGTGATAGTAATTCACCTACGTAAATTTGCGCAAGCTGAGTAACCGAAATTTAGTAGCATCTCACACATAAACCGCGGTAGTAGTCAGTGAAATCATTCGCATTAATTCCCAGTCATGGATTAAGTCCACGTGAACAAGTCGTCACCGACAGTTTTCAGGAAACTTTATTAAGTGAGTTAGGCAACCCTGACTACATGGTGATTTAATCGTCTCTTTCAAAGAGCAAATTCCACAATAATGAATACTTCCGGCAACCACCATGTGTATTCATCATAAATGATATATTTGCTTACAAAATCTCATTTTGCTGTTATGTTTCATTAACCCAAACTGCAGATAAATCTCGCACGTTAAACAATCTAAGTTATGTGAGATCTCCAGAAACATAGGGTCCAGACTTGAACAGTTACTTTAATCGATGTAATGTAACTGACAAGAAAAGTCGAAATGATCACATTGTGTGACTGGTGTCCTCACACCATAGCATTGTGTTGGATGCTCACGGATGCTCGATATTTTATTTTCACGCACTACCTTTAACACTTACCGGAGGCAAACTTCCCGGTTCTACGGCAACGGACAACCGGTGAAGTGTTCTTAAAACGATTTGGACCTCAAGTAGTGACTGATGTAATAAGATATCACCGCATGTTGATGGCTTGACAGCGATTACGTCGTCTCATTAATGGATGTGAGGCTACTCCCAAATTTTACTCGATGTAGATAAAACTGAAGCAGTTCAGTGCATAATTTCGAGTTTCTGGACCACACCCTGTTCATTTTACCCCATCCTGGGGGGTATTTAGCCCTGTCTACTAAACCATTACTCCAAGGGAAATTGCGGTGGTTGGACTAAGTTAAAATAATTTATCTTGCCTAAAGTGTTAGTCTGCCGATGTGTGGTGGAATTGGAAGTTCGAAAGACTAAAACGATTCAAAATTTTGATCCACTTTTGGGAGGCTGAACATTCAGGACGAGCCACAACATGTGCGCACAGCATGGCAGCTTTTGACAAACTCCGACACCTATGGCACCGGTGTGACGCCAGTCTGTTTGTCAAGGGCAGAATGTAGATTGCGTCAGTGTGACCCATAAAGCTATGGTACTCAAAGGTGTGGTCGCTACGCGTGTAGGACATACGAACGCAGCCAGTGTTTGGCTATCGGTGTCTCCGAAACATCGGATTAGCAGGGCTGAGGTAAGCCAGATAGCAATTTTTCTTGAAAAATTCAAAACACTGACGGAAGGAGCACGACACAAATCGAGGAGACGTCACCGGTGTGCTCTTATAATGTCTCTTCGACTGGTGGAGAATTCTAGTCGCCAAGATCGGCAAACGGATTTACAGCCAACTGACCAACAACCAATATATTTTTTATTCCATGGCAAAAGCTGTATAAGAATAACACAATTGGTGCATCTGAATTCCTCGGAGGAGTCTGTCGTAGTGCTACACTGGTATCTAACACACAGGTATCTACACAGGTATCTACACAGGTATCTACACAGGTATCTAACTAGTTAGTAAATGTGGACGCACAGGGAAGAAGGTTTCTTCCGACCATCCTGTCATCTGCCTTCTGCAACAGAGGTGGCACTGATAACGAAGCTAATAAGATAATCGTTCGGTATCCAAATCTGACTGTTTAACTGTTTGAAGTCCGACCGTTTGCAAATGCTAATATGTTAGTCGTATATATTAGTCATATATTAGTCAAACAGCTGTTACGAACAGTATATACGTTTTCAAATTTCGGACAGGCTGTTAGATTTCATCAGATATCTGTAGTCCAATGTCTGCCATAATTTTATTGCTTAAAGAGGTTTATGTGATATAATCAGTTGGAGCATAACTGAGAACCCCCAGTAGTAAATGGACTACGTTACATAGGAGACCGCTTGTGTTGAGTTGTGGGTAAACGATTCCTGATACACATACTGCTACCGTATGAACAGCTCTTTATAAAAGGTTTGACGACTGTCGTTTCTACTGAAGTGTGAGCTATTGAAGGCATTACTGCGCACTTACCGTCCCCTTGACACTCAGCTCACCGGGCCAAAAGGAAAGGTGAATCGTTGGAACGTTTCTTCTGTCATACTGTACAGTTGTGCATGTAAAGTTATCTTTAATTACTGTTCAGGAAATCGGACTGGACAAAACACCTAGAACTTTTCGCACCTCTCTTCAGCTACTACCAACCGTAACTGAGACTGTTTGTTATGGCATAGTCACGGCATTGAAACAATTGAGTCAGCATTCGTGTCCCGACGAATTTGGCCGTCCCATAACACTCTGGCATAGGCGGTGCCTCCACTTGGGAAATTCGTCCATCGTCGGTAGCTTGAATTACCCAAATAGTGTGCTTTACTAGCAGTCTGAAGCACAATCACGAGTTACCATCATGACCTCTCTAAAGGCATCAAATGAAACAATGTCAGAGGATGATGGCCCACCATTGCGAAATACAGCAAGGCACATTTAAACATCTTGTAGTGGAGGTATCATCCCAGCCAAAATTCCCATATCCTTTGGTTCACAGAGTATCTTTTTATTAATTTACTTTTTATTTATTTTATTTGAGTATTTTTATTATGTTATTATTCCAACCTCCACACCGAGTTGAAAGCGACAATTTGTGTTTCACCATGGTAACGATGCATCTATTATTTTAGCAGATCCAAAGCGAATAAGAGGCGTCTTTAACATAAACATTTGAATAAAGTCACTCATCTTGACTGAAAGGAGATTAGGAAACCTACTTTAGTCATTTTTCCACCTAAATAATACGTACATTGTGTAAATAGTTGCAACCGAAAGTGCTCCGTCTATGAGTAGTGAAACAATGAAGTTCTGTAAGATTACCTATTCACAGTCAAGGTGCAGAAAAAACGCTTATCCTGCGGGGCTCATCTGTCGGCTGGTTTAAATTAAGACCAAATTTCGGGGGCTTCGATCTCTTGTTTGCGTAGATGCACAGATTTTTCCCAGTTTACTATTAAAGTTGAATGAGCTCATTGCTCAGTACCACACCAAAAATTTTGAAAGAAAATTTCACACAAATGGTCAGCCGCTCGTGAAAGAACGGTTAGGCGTTTAAACTACTGGTCGTTAGGTCGCGGATTCGAAACCCTCTCAGTTTCGTGAGATGCGCACTGCTGATATTTTTCAATAAAGATGGAGCAGTCATATAGCTCTCCCTAGCTTTTCAGCATAGATTGACCTCATTGAGAGGACGAAACTTTAATTGAAAAACGCGTCATACTGGTTTCACAAATGTGGCAACATGAAAAGTATAGGAGTTTTGTGTTTTCCTGTGGCCCATGTCTATCCCAGGGCTAGCTGTACTCAGTAGCTCGGCCTGGCAACAAAAATGTAATAAAACAACAAGAAATGATCGCATCATACAAAGTTTCGAATAAATCAGGCAAGTGAATTTCCGTCATTTTGCTGATAGTTGCGAGACAATTTAGGACAAATCTACAAGAACTCATTGGACAACCCCGCAATCACCGTCAGAACCTGATACCGATCAGCGATGACATCGTGCAAGTCTTATCCAATTCATTTATGCTATTTAGCCATTTTTTTCGGGCTGGTCTTGACAGGATTAGTGCTAAAATAAGGATAACACATAATCCCATAGTTAACCAAAAATGGATACCTGAAAGAGTTAATACCACAAACATGTAGGGACCATATCATGGGTCAACCTACTTAGCACATAGTGCTGACCACTTTCGGAGTAACTATGATTGCATGCTCGCAGTTCCAAATGACTGTCATGATAAAACGCACCGGGAATACGGCGGATATGGGTGTTTGAATGTGCATATGATTTAAGGGAACACACGAACTCTCTCATTCTCAAAACAACTTCTGACATCTGAAGGCAAACCAGCCTGCACCAGATGCACCAGCACAAGATATCCCCGATTACGATATGCAGTTGAATCAATAGAGGAGGTAGAATGACCCATCCAGATATACGGGTGTGTAGTTCATGAAAATCGGATATAACCAGCCTTGAGCCTATCATGAAACTACGACTTCGTACAGTATACCGTTAAAAGGTGATCATGGATTATGAAAATGAAGGACAGTCGATTGTGCGCACGGAAAAGCGATTGGTGGATTAAAATGCGACTGTCAAAACATGGCAGAGGTGTTTTGTTATTTGTTTTGCTGAAAAAACCTCCCATATCCTTAATCGGCTACCTTTGCCTGGAGGTAGTTTTACAGAAATTTCGTCTACCTATTAATGCGGTGGAATGCTTAGGCTTGAAAATCGGTCCCTACTATGGGGTGGTCTTCACATATGGGCTTACGTTTGTCCTTCACCGAATGGTGGATCCCAAAGAAATTGGCAAGGGTGGGTTTCTGGTGGAAATTTAAACTAAATCTGAAATACCTATGATATCCCAGGGGAATGTGAGGCTGGTCCTTGTAACCCACATATTCCTCTGAATGTCTGTTCTGTCCGCATCTACAATAGAGAACCCTTGGGTTCCATATTTTACTTGAAATCCTACGAACACAGAGCACTCCA
>SJOL01009519.1:123458-139891 GCA_004794785.1 Opisthorchis felineus | reverse complement strand
GCTTCTGTACAACGTAGTTTGAAATGTGATGAATAAACTCATAGTCATACGAGTTTGACTTTCACGGAAGATTCAGCTAAAACCCAGCTGAGTCTCTCGTTTATGATGTTCTTCAACTGAATGTGCTGCGCCAGACTGCCTCATGTCTCATTTTATACGATATTCGAGTGTCGTAATATGGTGTTTAGATGTAATCCACTACTCATTGATTGCTGAAAACCCTTCGAGAGCGAACAGTTCGCCCTTCTTGATCAAGTAGCCGCACTCCCCGAGCTTGCGTCTACTTTATGTTCCACATGAACCCAAATTACTGAAAAACTTCGTAAGCGAGAAACTCAGCTGGGTTCCAGGTGAGTCGTCCGTGAAAACCAGAATGGTATGTAGTTATGGAACTTTTTGCAATCTGAGTTCAAGTAGAACATAAGGGTGATGGAAACACAGGGACTGCGCCCACCCGATAAGCCCCACAAAGGACGAAGCCGGTCGTGTGTTATCGACGTTTTTTAGCAATCCTACCAGTAGTGTGTTACTTCTACTGTTTAAAATATCTTGTAAACTTATCAAGGGATCGCATGCGTGGAAAGATTCAGCGGAAAGGAGCAGCATCAAAGGGTGCACACCAGCGAATAAGTCTTGGTGGGAAAGGAGGGGTTAGTTTTCATAATACACCCACCAGAAAGTAAGTGGCGTTTCCCTATCACATGCAGTCTGTGCTGACAAGCAGACCCTCGAAGCCAAGCAGAAGTTACTCCATTTGTATTGTCCGGCAAATCAGAAAAACGCCGATCTTCCGTTATGTGACACACAACCGAAAAGGCAGTATTTTACTACTTTTCTTCAGAAGTTGGAGTTGTTTCCTGAGAGTTTTTAAACGTGTCCTGACCCCCAGTGTTTATCCTGATAGCCTTTTAGGCAAACTGACTACCGGTATTCAGCAAGCGCTTTGTTAGAAGAATACCTGCCAGTATCAGTATTATACTAGTCTTTTTCTGAAAATCTGTGTTATGATGCATTCGACCTCAAGAGAGCGGAGACCCATACTGCAGGGATTTCTTTATAACACCACGCGGAGCCTTCACATTTGTCCCACTAAGGAACTTGTGTTTCCTACATCTAACTCGGGTGAATGCTATGATCGACGATTCTTAGATTCCGTAGGTATTGTCGCATGGATGGGATGCTGATTTATCTCGGCTCTATTAGGTAGTGACAAATGAATTAACGTTCAAATACATGTTTCAAGAAATTTTGTTGCACACCAATAATGAAGTCCACTTAAGAGACGATCATGCCTTTAGAAGTGATTGTACTGCTGTCTTCAATGATATCGGCAGCTGTAGTGTGATCAAACTGATAGAGTCTTGCAATTCTGTGAAACTACATGGTTCTAACCCCTAACTAACTCTCAAGTTACGCGCTGTATACTGGTTTTTTTCAAGCTACCTAGCTTGATGTTCTGTCTAGCTTACTTCGTTTTCTCAACTTCAGGTATCAGCTTGTTCCTCATTACTAACTCCCTAATTTCCTCCCCATAACTTTTTCAATACACTGTTCAGAATGGCTCCACCTATTTCGACTACTCCCTCCTGATTACTTCGGGCCTGGACAATCACTTCAATTTCCAAAGTCAGCTCACATTCCAATTTGATTTTCTCCAATAATAACTCGGAAGTGTGTTTGATTTGCCTACTTAGTGTACGTGACCGCTGTAGTTCAAAGAGGCCTAGAGGAGGGGTTTAGGAGAACATACTACTTTTATAGCTTTTTATTCCTTTCTCAGTGAAACAGCACCATTTTATTCCATACGTAAACATAATGCACTCTCACTGCCGCCAGAACTCAATTCTACAATCTGTTTCTGAAAATAGTGCATTATCTTGTGCATAGCTACCAGTTTACCTGCTAAACATCTCAACTCTCGAAGAATTATAATCAAGAACGAAGGTCCCCTGGTTTTGTGGTTTGGTCCTCCCTTGTTTGTGCAGGCCAACTTAATGGGCCACAGTTAACCTGTTGGTTTCCAATATCTCTTACTTTGAAACATAAAAGACCGAAACACTACTATGCTGCCGAAAAACCAAGTGTTTCATCTGATCGGGATTCCATAATAACTCTCGGATGATCTCGAGTGCCTAATTCCGCACATATTGCCTATGCGATCAGGCTTCATTCCACAATTCGCTTGTAATAACCACTTCCGGGTGACGAGGCTGAATCGACATGCCTTTCACACTGAAAAATATAGCCACCATTCTTGGCGAAATACACTCATTTGCAAACAAATTTGGTTTTGCGAGAGACTCACCTGGAACCCAGCTGAATCTCTCGTTTGTGATGTGTCCAGGTAACTGAATGTGCTGCACCAGGCCGCCTCATGTTCCAGTTGCTACGATATTCGAGATATCGCGATACATGTGTATATATGATGCCTGGAAACATCACAAACGAGAGATTCAGCTGGGTTCCAGATGAGTCACTCGTAAAACCAAATTTGTTTGTAAATGAGTGTATTTTGCTAATTCCGTGTAATTTAGTTTCAAGTAGAATATAAGGTTGACGGAAACTCGGGGACTGCGTCTACCTGATGGGCCCCAAGAAGGACAAAACCGGTGGTGGGCTGTCAAAGAATTTTCAGCAACCTTGTGAGTAGTGCATTACGTCTATACTTAAGAGTAATTCAGTCACAGTATTTCTGACGAGTTTCATTGCACCGAACTTTTCTATAGAAAATAGTCAATCAGTTGGCAGTGGGTAGAAAGTGTCGTATGTGAAACACGATCAACCCATGTTGGCTAGGCGACGATTTGCACCGCTGCCTCTCCATTTCATAATCCCATAACGTTGTGACAGCCAGTGGCGACCAATAATGTTCATTTAAAATGGAGTTCCTCTCACGACAGAACAGTCAGATGAACCAAACTCAGCTTCCTTGTTTGACGTCGGAATGGCATGCAGTATGGTTAACTGGACAGTTTTACATTTAAACGAAGAACCTTTAATGAGCCATGATGACTGGAATGGCCTACAGACTAATGTACTAATATACTATGTTATTTCGGTCTGAGACCTCCCATTTCGTCTGTCAGTCGGTTCATGCAAGGCACCACGATGATCATCTTTCGATTAAACGAAAGCGTAAATATACACTGGAAACACCTTTAAGGTGTGTAATATGATTAGACACTAGGCCCTTAATCGGCTAATGTTTCACACTATGAGTCCGTTTCAAAAAAACAGATGAAGCAAGAGCGCGTGCTTTTACACCGGTACTTGATGCACACTTCTTTGCCAAGCTTGTTAATGTAACTAGCTTGGGCTGCGACCAGCTGGCAGAGGAATTTTTCTGCTGTCGTGGCTTGGGGGACTAGTTTTGTTTCGTGTTATTAGTCACTTTGACTACATACGCCTGAGCTTCTGGGGTTCTGTTACACGGGTGACGAAAATAACAACAACAGCACAAAATTCTAGAGCTGCACATTCTGATAAGGTTCTAGTAACACGCAGCGCTGTCAGAACCCCTGTTAGGAAGTCTACTCACAGGAACCAAGTTGAAAGCATAACATACACTAACAGCCTCTGACACTGTTGCGCGGTATGTAGCAATATATTAGAATACCTAATTCTTGTCAGCTAGAATAAGCTAAGGAGACTTGGTTTTAACCACCACAGGTTAGAACCCGGTACAGACAGTGCTGAGTGTTTTTCAGATGTATAAAGGGCGAAGCTGAGTGCGCCATCTACTCACCGGTCAGTATCTCACTTCAACGGGGACACTAAAACTAAAGGTATTTAGGTACAGGTGAATCCAAAACGATCGATGCGTGCAGGACGACTTTCTGATTTGAAAAGGAATACTGAGAAACCAGCTAGTTGTCCAGAGCAGTTTGGCGAAAACGGTGTCATAGTAACCAAGTAAATTTAAGTGCATCTAACCTGGGATTTATACAAGACTAGGTAATTCCTCGGTTGTATTTGTTGCGTTCGGCGAGCGAACATCACTCTGGGTCTAACCCACTACGTCTCCATTGCTTCATTTACACTTTGTTCAAAATTCTTTTGGCGAAGACATACCTATGCAGTAGTTGCCTTAAAGTTGCCCTGATCTCACTCGATCAGACATTCCCCTGGAATTTCCTAAAAAAGGGCATATGAGCCTGGGCAAATAATTTCACATTGTCAGTAAATTAAACATTGGCTTACTGCAACTTCTACAGGCGTTTAAGAAAGCCTGCTACGAAGCGCACTGCGATGAAGAGCCCTCATCGAAGTTTATTCAGAGCAAAACTAATAAATGTACCACACGTGTGTTCACACGGTTGAATATAAACAAGGAGTCAGTCATGATCGAAGGTGTATACTAGGTGACTATCTTAGGGGGAATAAACAAAGAAAATAAGATGTGTCTGAAGGAAATGATGATGCGTGCACTTCGAAGTCAGGAACACGTCATTAACTGCTGGATCGCTATTTTGCTGAACGAATATACATCCGTATCGGCGGTAAACTTTTACCCGTGCGGAGATTTTGAACCTGCAACCTTAGACTCAGTCGATTTGGCTAAATCACGTGATTTTCTTGGTTCGGGATGGCCCTTTGGATAGGATATATATATCGTTTTATCGTACCTAAAACACTACGGTAAACCATGGGTGTGATAATAAAATGGCCGCACGACAACACTAGCATCCAAAATGATGATCGGGAAACTTCACTTATTAAATCTATTCGCTTAGTCCTAAGAATTCTGGGCGAGATGTTATGGAACGATGGCTTGTGAGCTAGATGATAACACGGATCTGGTCTTCATCCGCTGCTCCTAAGCCATTGGCCCAATGAGGTGGAATGCTCAGCTATAGAACCACTGGTCGACCACCAGAGTACGCTGCATAAGATCAGGTGACTTCGTTTCTGTAGATGAAGGGTCAGAAATTACTCATAACCTTCTGCTGCAATATGTTATCGGAAGAGGTTATTACAAGAGGGGCATTCGGGTATTAGCATAGTGAAAAATATCTTTCGCGGCTTTATCTATTGATCTTCCTTCGATTCGAACGCTGACAAACTTGTTCACAGCCACATGCAGCGTGCAGTGGTAGACAACTCTGTGAAATTTCAAGTGTTTTCTTGATCACAGCTTGAACGGATGCATTTAGATGTCGTTGAATAAGTGCGGGAGCATATGCTCCTGATCGCTGTCGATGCTGTCTCATAGTGGCCAAAGGCGCTTATGGTAAGCCGAACTTCGGCTGCACAAATGGCATTTATCCCCAGCGGACAGTTTGCGCAGTTTGGAATATCAGAGCTTCTGATGACAGAAAACGGACATTGATTCCCAGCTCAGGGGCTTGCTCAATCTTCTGCCACTCAAGAGGTTTATCACTTATATTGACCTGCTCTCCTGTCGAGCAGAACATTAAGTTGTTATCTTTAAAAAAGAAGCTTATGAAGCAGGTGAAATAGCAAAAAAAGCGTTCACACATGGGTGAAATATAAAGGGACACACGTTAACTCGACACACAACCATCAGTCCCCAGGTGAAATGCTCTCGATGAGCATGTGTATTTTTCCAACATTAATATGGCTCACATAATGGTATTCTGGGAGAAACTGCAAAAAGGAGAGATGAAGTGTGGGAATATTGTATTCCTACACCCCCGACTCCCGAGTGCATGTAAGAAAGAGGTCAAGAACAGTTGGCAAGTGAAGTAGTTGGGAAAAGGATCGGAGATGCAGTGCATAAAAGATAAGGTTCAGGATTTCATTTGGAAGTGATAATTAAGTTCAGTGCTCCTTGGAGTATGCGGTTTCCGGACTCGAGAGCTGGTAATCCATACATATTCCACTAAAGGCTTCATCGCCGCTTGTCTAAATATGAAGACACTGGCTGCCTGAAGGAAATACCGTATTAAATCCACAAATTACTTGAAAGTGTGTAAGTTGGACACCGACCGCTTTGTGATACAATTTCTGGTGGCAAAGGGACAGGCAGCTCTACATCAGATCGCTTCCGGAAACAAGCTACTGAGTCTCATTTAGTCCACTCCACAAGTAACTTCCATCACTGGCGTCCGACCACAACGATAAACGTGGCACCCACACAGTGGGGAACAGTTACTTAGAAAAACGAGCCTGTATATATATATAACATACACAAACACATACCAAAGATTCTGTCTTGTCGTGTGGATCAATTTTGTGTGCTACAGTGAAGCTCCAGGATAAATTTGCTGGAACCTCGTCCCTCAAAGATGGCCGAGAACAGCCTGACAAAGACCAGCAAGTTCATGTGCTACAAACAGCTACAAACGGCGTGTAGTGCTAGACGTTCCGAGGCTAACTTCATGCTGTTCGCAACGACCCGCGTACGAAGTAAGCGAGATGTTTCACATCGGCGACTAGCATCTCTGTATTTATGGACCTAACGATATTGGCTTCCCCATTGAGGGACCTGTTACATCGACTTGGAACCTGGAAATTCAGAACCCTCTTCGATAAGGATTTGAGCAACTTAATCTTATACCGAAAGAGCTGAAGCGTTGCTGCATCAACAGAGCTGCTCTCAGCATACCTAGGCTGACCGAAGGAGAAAGGCTAATGTTCACAGAATACATATTCCACTGGTCCACAGGTTTACACAATAACTGACAAGAAGGTAGGATCGGACTTGCAGTGGCCAATCACATGATTAGAAGAACATTAGATTAACCGAACTGCATGAAGGCGGGAATAATAAGTATCCACTTCTGACTGTTAAGAATACCCCCGACCTTCCTGCGAATGTGTATGCTCCCAAGATGTCCTATCAATAAAATGTAGGAAACTTTCTTCGAGTATCTGTCACCCGTCATCACATCAATTTGTCTAACTGACCGCCTATCCCTGGTATGCATTTCAACCCCCGAATCGGTCATGGCGAATAGACATGAAAAAGGAAAACTGGGGTATCCGGAAATGGAGCTCTAGAAGTAAAACGTCCTGCGTTCGCTAATGATGTGCGGGACCTCTGAGATGACCACAACTAAAATTGTGTTAAAAGATGAAACAGTGTCAATCAGAACTTGAGTGAATCCGACCCTTGTGCATATACATCTGCTGAATTATATCACCGTCCAACCAAAGAAAGTCAGCCAACCTGTTACAGGTAGGGCAAAGCGTGGTGACGATTGCAACAGGCATTGTTGAGATCCAAGGTGGGATTGGCCCTAGAGAAGCCTCCTCGTTGTAGACCAGAGTTAATGTCAACTACATAACAGTACCATGCAACTTTTTATCACTCAGTATCAGGGACATTCCAACAGGGTATGTCTCATTCAAGCACCAAGTATATCAACTACTGCCTCCATTGCACAGCTATCTACTCCAATCTTCCCACGTCATCTGCCAACGAGATTGTCACAGCTATAACCTATGTACAATGGATACACTTTTTTTTGCGGCTGAAGATGCTGATGTTGATGTTGATGATAATGATGATCTTGATGATCGTGATGACCATGGGCTCACATATTTTCCGGTTCAGTGATACCTTAAAACTTGATAGAGCAATCAACTATGATAAAGGATGTTGTCGGGATGGTTGTGATTAATAATCATCGAATTTAAAGAAGGGAATCAAGGTCTGCATCATGAAAATGATGCATCTATCTATTCCTTCGTCAACTAGTAAATTCATAGTATACGCCCGCATTTGTCAGATTCACCAGCACTCGAAGAGCTTTGCAAGCATCACCCACAACTAATGGATGATGGGTTAAAGGGAGCCAGGATACTTAATACTATGCAGATCGACGATGCCACAAATAATGCTTTGGAGCATTAAAGACACCGCCGGACCGAGAATGCTGTATCTATATTACATCCAGGATACCTAGACTGTTCCCAGTGTGGATGCTTCAGAAGACACACTGACTGCATGGAAGGAACCACTTTCAGCATTACGGAGCTGAATTCCTACATAAATTACGACCATATTCCGCATTTATATCAAGCCCGTGTGAAGATGGACCGTTCCAATCCGTCTACGTATAATTGACTTTGGAGACTGATGAGTGAACTGCAAAACAAAAAAGGATTACCTGCAGGGTTGAGTAATTTTGTGGGACGAAGTTCTTCATCCTAGTTTCACATTCGGAGTCACATGATTTCAAAGACTTCAAAGTTACATCGAATCAGGATATCTACTCGAGGATCGGTTTTCTCTCAACTGTCCGCACGCCGTGGCTCCGGAGGAGAATATCCCTGAAATAAATTGCGTATACTGGGGCATGCTCATTCCAGCTGACTCCACTTCCGCTGCGTGTTAGGTGCAAGAATAATGCCGAGAACTTGACCGCCTGTTATGCGCTCTGTTTTTGAATTCCAGCATGGTCTTCGACTCAGTTAATATGGAGGTTCTGTGGATCGTTCCACGAAATCTTGGCTGTCCCGAAAAAATGGTCGACATTATTAAATCCTTTGCTATGTGTGCTTGTGGAACCACCACAACCGAGTTTCCGATTCACGCGACAGTGAATCTGCGTTA
The DNA here is from genome assembly GCA_004794785.1 of Opisthorchis felineus. Lineage (NCBI taxonomy): Eukaryota > Metazoa > Platyhelminthes > Trematoda > Opisthorchiida > Opisthorchiidae > Opisthorchis > Opisthorchis felineus. Next base: position 131,370 of record SJOL01009519.1, on the reverse strand, counting down.
TGTCGTGGATCCAACTTTGTCTAACACTAGAACTTCAGGAAAAAATTACTTTGACCATTCTTCTCTGGTGACTTTGCTCAGGTAGAACAGCTCCTGGAAGCAGCAAGGTATTCAGACAATTGAAAGGATTCCGAAAACGGGTGAAGGGCTCAAATTTATAAAGCTACCAGATAAAACCCTGGCTTGAATCCAGTCACCCAAATATAAAATGAAGTTTCATGAAACGTTGGGGGAAAATTACCAAAAGCATATCCTTTGGTAGCATTAATATTTCTGTGTGCTATCAGAACGATTTTTCAGTGTCTGATAAGAAACTGTGATGGCAGACAAAACAGCTCTTATTCCATAAACCATTCATCATGCTTGTAACAATCGAACAGCGAGCAAACTGAGCATAAAGGCCCTTTGTTGGTGCCTAGCCAAAGATGCGAGGATTGTTTTGAAGCAACGGATGAAGATCTAATCGTGCTAGCGAAAGCGAGACGTTGAATTACACAACGGATCCTGGAAACAGCCCAGTTGGTTGCTCTGAAAAACTGGCCCGTTGACGTTTTTATGTTACAAAATTTGCAAACAGCATCGAACAAATTGAAATAACTATGGAAGTTCAGAACATTATCTGTATGCCAGATTTATCTGCTCACTCCGACAGAGCAACTTTAAGAGCATAAGCTACCCCTCAATAGTCAAACGGGAGCTAGGGAAATAAAGAGCCTGAGGGAAACTGCTTTTTAGCATAGCTTGGCGTCACTTGCAGGGTGGAATCTTCATTGGAAATTAGGTTTCCTCTTTGATGTGTACACATAGGCACAGATGTTTGGCGCATGCACCATTGCATGGGGAACCATTGAAATCACCCATTTTTAGGGTACGTGGGTATCACTAGCAGATGGAAACCGGAAGATAAGTCCTCCAGTGGTTAGAATAAACCGGTGCAACTTAATCAGACCATCGAAAATTTACTTTAAAAGGGTCAAGGTGGTTTGTTTATCGCATCTTCGGAATTCATTCATTCTCGTGAACGGCCGACGAAATTGTTATATCTGACTGTTGTTCCCGCTCCAGTGCCTGGTGCCAGAAAAAGGACTCACCGACGAGGAACACAACAGCTTTATTGCAACAAGCGAGTGCGTGCGAGCGAAAAAGTTACAACGGCCCCGTGCTATTTAAAGGGCACTTTTTGACTGACTGACGGGCGTTTAGTGAACATCCATCAATACCGATCGCACTTCTATGACATGCCTGAAAGCTTGTCATATTCGGTCGTGCTTCTGCAGCGTGCCTGAACACCCATCGGCTTTTGCTGAATTGACAGAATGATTGACTGGCCTGGATGGTTGCCAGCTTCTTTACTGAGATTTTGGTGGAGTTTTAGGGTTTCAGTAGGTTCCGGGCGTTCTGAGGTTACTTTCAGGAATCTGACCTTCCAGATAGAAAGTAAATCACCGCTTTTTAAATGCAATAGTACCAATAATGCATAGATGTAATGAACGCTTGCCCACTCACAAAATAACCAAATGACCTAATATTTTCTCTAGGTGTATTATGTGAACCCAAGTGGAATCGTGTCGCTGAAGGTTGCAGTTAGTAAATCGTTGGGCAACTTCGCTGGCTTACACCTCCAATCTGAATTTTGTCTGCGACCACCTGTGAAATGAATGCATAATAATTGAAGCACTAAGGTCAGATCAAGCACCTGTGCAGTTACATCTTATGAGGCCTTGAGTTCATAAGTCGCTGAACCTGTAAATTTGGAAACTCACAGGCGGAGACGGAAGAAGAATCTGCCCAAAGCTGTGTGTTTTACTCCTCAGATGGACATATCTGGTAGATTTGTGGCTTACTCTTGGTTTCCATGTTAGCTGAGGAATTTTCTACGTACCTAGAGGGCTAATTAGCTGAGGATTAAATATGACAGAGCAATTCAATAAATACATAAAATTTCTTCAGCTCTATTTGAGATAAATATACGTATAATACGTGAACCCCGGTCAGTTTCACCTGCTACGTCTCATACTTCACGTTCGTATTTGGTTCCGTGCAATTTATATTTTTCGTTTAGGAGTGTGGAGTATTTACGTAATGCACTACTCATAAGGTTGCTGAAAATTCTTCGACATCCCACGACCGGTTTCGTCCTTCTTGGGGCTCATCGTAGCAACTAAAAAATGAGGCGGCCTGGCGCAGCACATTCAGTTGCCTGGAAACACCATAAACGAGAGATTCAGCTGGGTTCCAGGTAAGTCTTTCACAAAACCAAATTTGTTTGCAAATGAGTGTATTTCGCTAGTGTGGATTATTGTTTCAACGATGAAGTTCATAACAAGTCCTCGATGTTTAGGAGAACAGGCGGAAACACCACTGAAGAGGCGTGATTTACAGTTGACGCTCCGTTGTACACTTGGGAGAAATGTCACATTTTGCACTCTCTGTATGTGTTCTCCAAAACGAAACACTTGCTTAGACTGACTGAGAATAAGTACAAGTTTTGATGAAACCGCCACCGGATGCTCTAACCCTTCAGCACTTGTAATTTATAGTTCCCACTAACTACACGAAAGTCACTCCGTTATTTCGGCATAGAAATGGGTCCAAGTCATTACTGTTTGTCATAAATAGAAACGTTCACGCTAGTTACGGTCTTTCTGTGGACGTCAGTCAGTGTTTATCAGGCCACTTTAAAAGGTAGTGAGAAAAAAAGTTTTGGGATGGATATATTTCGTACGATTTCTTCTGTCAAAAAACGTATGAACCTTAGCTGCACTTTCGGTTTGTTCCGAATCGATGATCATCGATGAGACGGGATTTGCGCACCCAAGCCTGTGGTACAAAGAAGTCAGTTACATGTCGTGATTCTCTACTTTTTTTTGATTTTGTTATGCCGCTTATTCCGCGCTTATACCGCGCTTATACCGCGCTTATAACGGTAACCACGCTTATACCGCGGTAACTCGGCATGCGTATCACATGGCTCAGTCAAATCAGTTTGCAATGCTGCAGTGTGGTGGTTGGAACTCCGGACATCTGACCAGCGTACGCTGGACACATCCTAATTGTCACGTCTGAACAGGTGAATGTGTTTATGCTGAGTAATGTGATCGGCTTGTCCGACGAAACGCACAGGCGTAACCAGACGAATGGCGCACAAGCTACTATCAATGAGCAACCACTGAAGCCGAGACCTTTCAACCCTGGATCGCCAGAAGTGCGCAACCAGGAGCGAGAGGACACCGATGGAGAACTCAGTTGAACAACCTTATTTGGGTCTTAGATAGTGGTTCCAGGGTGACAACAGGAATCACTAGAATGTGAGTCCACCAAGAACAGTCCGTTATCCAGCTTGTTTCAGAGTGGGGACGTTAAAGGCCGTCAGATGAACCAAGCGTCGGAGTTTGATGAATGATTTTGAAGTGTCTGCGGCCCTGGTAGCCGTGGCGGCCGAGTCTGTCATAAATAGTACAGCTACCGGTAATGGGCGACCAACAAATCTGTCAGTCATTAAAAGTGGTCCTACTGGGATGTCACTATCAACGTGGTGAGGATGGGGAGAAGAACGAATACGTGAAAGAAGGAAAGTAGTAGTCCGCTTTTGATTACCCGTCTTGCTCTATGCATCAACTGAGGCAATCCGGGTGATGGCAACAGCCAAAGGCCAATGTGCCAGTAAATCACTTGTACATGTGTAATTCATTGCGATTCATAATGAATCGTTCGCATCGAAGATACAGTGGAGTTCCTCGAATTCAGCTGCATAATGTGCAGCACAAAAGCTGCTTCCAGATTTCGCTGTCAAGATATTAAATGAAGTTACTTTCTGACGAAATTCGCCCACTTGCAAATTAATTTGATGTTAAAGGAAGATTTCACTTAACGCCAGCTGAATCTGTTTGTGTTGACCTTTTTTAAGTGACGTCACGGCAAAATGCCGTCACTTATTGCAGTTGGTATGACTCTCAAAGTCATAAAGTTCTGAAAACTCTCACATAGCCCACAACCGGTTTCGCTCTTCTAGGAGCTCACCAAGTAGGCACCCTGCTCGAGTTTCCGACAGTCGTATGTATTTTTTGAACAATAAAATGCAGTCAAGTGGCGAAATACCCCCAGTTAAAAATTTCCAACAAACTTGAACCCCATCGAGCCTCCACACCAAAGCCAATTGTGGATTACCGTTCAGACTTTAGCAACTCTCAGTTATGTGATTTGTCTGGAAAAGTTCATATTGTTTGATATGGGTACAATTGTTCAAAACCCGTCCACTACCGGCTCAGAAAAGACGAGATGTATCTGTTTTCACGCCCGAGTCTTATCCACATCTATATGAGCCAAAGGCCGAATGTTTTCATGCATTTTCTGATACTTGTGTCCCCACATGCTCCTTCAACACAGAACCAAAAGATTCGTACGCTTTTGTCCAGATTACTGCTAGTTGCGTGCAAGCACTATTGATGGGAGTTCACAGCAGTATGTGGTGGATCAAGAGAACAGTTTGGGCGAACTCTGAGATCAGTGTCACTCGCTGAATCACGGCCATAACTCTTGTGGTTCGATCACCTCAGCCTCCAGTTAGGAAAAGAATTGAGTGGCATGAACACAATGAGTTTCCGATTCCCTAGGGATTTCCCACCTACACACCCATATATTAGCGGTGTTCCCGCAGATCATTCCAATCCGTTTTTGGTTGAGCGTGGGCTGGAAGGATTAGTCAATACATATTTATCTCTAGACAGATTCGTACCTTTTTCTGCGAAGTAAACGAAATAACTAAACGAGATCCTGTACAATCGGGTACCTAGACCTAAAAGATCTCTCACTTTCATCAAGTCCAACTGCATCAAACCAAGTGATTCGAAGCAGTATGAAGAGAGTATATTACTAGTCAGCACCTGAAGAATGTGACCAGTCAATATTGAAAGTGTGCACGTATGTCATTTTATTACTGGTTCCCTGTCAACTACTGACAAGAATGAAGGTGTTTATAAGATTGAATAATATTTGGGAAGGTCTCGGGCTGTTTTTAAGAATGTTCTTTTAATGTTTTTGACACATTGCGGTTAGCTTTAGCTTAACCCAGTTTTAATGGGCTCGGCAAAATAAATGATTTTGCTCCTGAGGGACGCGAAGCTTAAAATTCGTTCGCATATAAATAGCTCATGGTTTCGATTGGTACATCATGAGTTTCCTAACGAACCCCGTATTCCGCCTCGGATCTTTGTTCATGTAACGGAGTATGATTATGGAAGCTAAGAAGCAGTACGGTTATTTTGTGGATTAGTTCTCGCGTTCCAAACTACGGTTGACACGATGCATTCTGAGGCCCTACACAAAGTAACCGGGTAGACTGTCAGAACCGGTGAGCCGGATCAATGGTAGTTTCGTCAGTGCGTTGGCCGTTCAGCTGGTAACATCGGCGAGCTACGCGCATTCACCCACTGGCATGTGGCAAGTGAACTGTGCCATCTCTCACTGCGATTAACCCAGCGGGAACGTCACCGGTTACCTAGATTTATTTATGTATGAACGCGCCTATATAGATATATATATCATGTTAAGAAACAGTACTAATATACTTTGCACTAAACAATCATTCAGCTCCCCGCATTACGGTGATTTTCACTGCGGTAAATAACGTAATGTAGTATTTCAGCGTTTATCTCAGGGGGAAGCAGGTTTCGGGGTAGCTGTTGAATTAACCATTGCACCTAGGTTAAGACAAAACAAACACATTAAATGGATCAAACTGCAAAGAAAGGCAGGGCAGTTTTATCCACCTACTGATATTGTATTCACCATTCAATTTGCAATGGGAAGACTCCAGGCAATAAAATGATGCCAAAATATTACAACACAGATCGTCAGAAAAATGCATGAGACCTTGGATTCTAATTCTGATGATGTTCAAGGTGAATTCAGTTTGTGTTTTATTTGCAACTTGAGTGTCTCAGTGATACATAATTTGTTTGGCCATTTGATTGGGAATAAAAAGGAAGTGTTGCCTAGTCCCTAGTCGGTGACGTTTAGTTTACGTGAAATGTGCACAAGCACTTCATGTAGTATCTCAAGGGTGGTTTGTAAAAAAAGACTCGTTTGCTAACTACGGGGTACCCTTGTTTCGTCTTGACTATGTATCGCTCGTCACAGCCGTAACTTAATAGATTTTTTTTACTGAAGGAGCCCCTGAACAATGTCTTATCGATCTGCAAGCAGTTGCAAAATGTGACCAGGTTAAACCGGAATTCCGCTTGGTTGAACCCCTCTTGGTGCAGTTTATACACAGCTGACGCCAAACTGAAATCATTAAGTTACAAAAATCACCGTCATTTGACCAGATTCCAGGGATGCCGATGATATGTGAGATGCGTGTGAGGCGTAACTGTGTTGGCACATAGGTTGTTATTACTTCTATCCAACTTAACTATATGGACCACTTTGGACGTGATTAATAAAAAATGATAATAACACAAATTTCAAGTGTTTACCACTTCCGGTTGTGTAGTTTCTGCATGCATACACAGCCTCTTTCACTCCTTAGCACTCGACCATTTAAAACTCGGTGGGACCAGGTGTCCAATTTTCACCATAACTGTCCGCTAGGATTAACTAAAATCTCTTCAACTCACTATCAAGCAACAAATTGAAGATTCGTTAAGATCCGCTTCCACATAAGCCCAGTATTTCGTTCGGCTTCATTAGACTACGGTTTCATGAGCAGAAAATAAAACACAAACCCACAGAATTACGTGAAGACCGACTTCGCTAACAGCAGCTGAAATCAGTAACTGACGTTTGCATTTCATACCTCTAGGCCAAATCTCTCTTGTCGTACTTCGTCAAGTCAGTAGGTTTTTTGCAATAGTGAACGACAGTTTGTCTTACTCGCTACACTGACCGATTTCCCAATGTGTAAATCGTCCATCACAATCAGGATAGCCATACACTCTCTTGATTCGACTCCTATGCTATAATTAACAGTAAACACTCTAGAAATTTTGTGTATTTTAAAAACTCATGCAAGCAGACAGCACAGCCCTTGTACATGCACACATCAAAGCCTAGGCAACCCAGGGGTGCAAAGTCTCTGGTCACACTGATCAGGCTATGCAGCGGCAAAACAAGAAGAAATTTCAGAAGGGTTTACAAAAAACCTTGTGAAACGACGACCTATTACGTTGTTCCATTTTTTCTTCAGTAGAATGAAGAATACGAGTTGTTTAGGTTTCACAATCTGGAACCTTGTTCTCAACCCCAAATATGTGCTGTATGAATAATGACCAGACGAAAAACAGACTGGCAAAATACTGAAATTCATTTCGGTTTCATGTCCTATCACAAAGAACAAGATTAAAGAAGCAAAATATATGGAAAACGAGATCTAGTATAATAATATCTCAACTCCGTCGAAGCAGATACGAAAAGCTCCTTAAAAGCTACTGGATAAATCAAATGTCAGTGGGTCGAAAGGAACGAACAGTTTATTAGTAAGCATGCGCATCAAAAACACTGTGTAATCAGGTCTAGTAGCAAACTGGACAGGAAGTTTAAGCACGGCTTCTAACACCAAACACAAAGCATAACGGAACTGGAACAGGTTGCATCACCGTCTCTTTGCTAGCGATGAAAATTGATACCGAACACAGCAGTAAAAACAACGAAACAGTCCGATACATTAGCAAGATACACTCATTTGCAAACAAATTCGGTTTTGCGAGAGACTCACCTGGAAACATCACAAACGAGGGATTCAGCTGGGTTTCAGGTGAGTCTCTAGCAAAACCAGATTTGTTTGCAAATGAGTGTATTTCGCTAATTTAGTGCAATTTGGCTTCAAGTAGAACATAACGTTGACGGAAACTCGGGGACTGCGCCTACCTGATGAGCCCCAAGAAGGGCGAAACCGGTTGTGGGCTGTCGAAGA
>SJOL01009519.1:110347-122518 GCA_004794785.1 Opisthorchis felineus | reverse complement strand
GACCTAACGGAGGTAAATGGAAATCAGTGGCATGCAAACGACCTTTAAAGGGTGAAGGTGTGTAACGGTGGGTACTACTGATGACGCATGCAAGTAGTATGTGTGTCCTCGTAACTTCGCCTTGATCTAATGGAGGTGGGATTTGTTACGGAATTTGTGGTACTACTCTGCAGTTTTTGCTTGCAATTGTGCGATAGTCAATGAATATCCAGGAGAGTTCAAGAAGACGCGTTCGAGAAGAAGATGGATATTCCGTATTTTAAAACAGCGTGCAAATGAGAGTTGAAACTTCCTGTCCAATAGTCTGTAACCGTTTAGTTGGCGTTTTCTAATAAACGACTCTGCAGCGAAGGGTTCCCAACTTTCACTTTTGTTAAATACATCATTCAGCAACGTATACTGTAAATGCTAGGGTCTATGGACGGAGTTATAAATTTGGTGCGATTATTCCATCGGCTATCTCTTAGCCTCCGTAGTGTGGTTAAATAAAGCGGAATGGTGTCTCAACCAGACAGTCGTGTCGGTTCACAAGTCAGAGTAACAGCAAGCAGTCATATGGACCCTAGTAAGGGTTGAAAAGCGTTCGTTCTCATTCACTTTAATGAAACTCATCCTTATGCAATAGCACAATTATTAACCTATATGCTTTCAGTTTGTCCTTGTCGGGATCAAAATATATAAGCGTGATGCTACCGGAGACGCTCTGCTTTTTATTTCTATTGCTTTGATTGGATTCCACCCCAGAGTATGTGTTTTCGGTGGACGGCTTAATCACCAGAGCTACCAGCTTTCGGAAAGTCTTGAAACTGGAAAACATCACTATCGAAATAATGCGACCCTCCGATCGATTTTAACAAAACAGTAAGTGCATCAGAGCTACAGAAGGAGTTCACTATATACTGAAATACCCTTCGCACTCAGCTTGGCGGCAAAACAACAGGTCTCTGCACAGAGCGAAAAGTTCATTATCACAACAGTCGGCAGGAGGATTTAAATGTTCTTCGACCATCAATAGCAATGAGGGTCCGTCGACAGGCCACAAATCTAACAAGCGCGAACGCTGGGTTGCAATCCACTATTTTCTATCACAGACTTCAGTGTGTCATGCAGAATGCAGAATATCACTGCATCTGTATAGCGCTCTGGAGGATGAGTCATTTCATGTTGTTTGTGACTTGTCGGGTTTCCATTCACCACTTGAATCAATTGCTTAAGGAAACCATCTGAGTTGGACGGCGATGGCGTGAAAACGATGAATTCAGTCTGATAACTGCCTTTGTGGGATGGTAAACGATCTGATTAATCATCTATAAAAAATATCTTAGTGCATGGAGGGAACTGGCCAGTGAGTAAACAAATGATAATTTTATCTCCTGGGATGTGTTTACGGGCACAGGTGTGACTGCTGAGGGTATCCGGAGGTCATCACCCGAAAAACAAAATTTGGTTGAATTGGATTTCCCTCGAAGAAACACACTACTCCTGTGGTTTCTGAAAACTCTTCGACAACCTAAGTACGGTTTCGGCTATCTTGAGGCTCATCACGTAGGCACAATCTCCCAGTTTTCATCAACCACATGTCCTGCATGAACGCCAAGTTGTACGCAACAATTGAACAGTACTCATTTAAAAACGAAGCTGGTTTCGACGGGAGACCCAATTGAATTCAAGCTGAATCTTCTGTTTTGATATTCTTGAACCAAGTTGTTTTCTACTCCTGTTCTTATTGACTAACACCATATGAATTCATATGAACTACGACAGAAATCACTGGTACAATTAGATGATGGAATAGAAATTTCGTTATGAACCGCACAAATCAGTACCAGCTTTTATTGTGCGCGAGCTCATTATATTATCCCTGATCTCTAACACGGCGTCTCGATAGATGTGACGGACTAGAAATAGTTGTTAAAGGAGCGTTACTCGTTTAAAAAACTGCTTATAGTTTAGGGGTAGTTAGGCATAACAGATTTTCTGTTGGACTTACGAAGTTTTAAAAACGAATCAATGTTAGATTTTTCATGATGAATGATTGTTATGATCGATGGTTGCCAGGACCATTGGCTGGTCGGAGGTAGGCAGCGCAGTTGTTAAGCGACCCAAACACTGGTGGGCTGATTCAAGCAGAATGGTTATGTTCCGGTGGACATTCATATTTCCTTCATAGAAATACTTCCCCATTGTCATGACTACATGGATTATTATTATTTTTTTACTACTCAGATTTGGTCGACTTCCATGCTTTTTAATTGTTCACTTGACGAAATTCAAACCACACACACATCACACGGCAAGATAACCAGCTTTTCCGGAAGTACTCACGTGCAGCTCTCCAGATAAGCGTAAAAATTATTCACAAAGGAATCGTTTAACACCACAACACTAGTTTCCCAAATTTTTTCCAGTTGTTAACAGGTCTAATATTTGGATAGAAACCCGAACGATGGATGTAAGCGGCGGATTATACGCCCAAAATTGTTACAGTAATCGCCTTTTCATTCACATAAGAATGACAGTCTAGTCGGTACAATCCACACGCCATCACATAAACTACTCCACATTAAATCGGAAAACCTGGTGTCAGTACCACACTGAAACACCTAAAATCATGGAGAAGAGCCCGCTTCAGTTTCTTTAGTTACCAATTTCGACCGGTCTACCTGATTCTAACATTACCAATGATAAATTAAGCTATAAATTTTCGTGAACATCAAACTATATTGTTTTCACAACTGAAATATCTCCGTAAGCACAGTAGCTTAGCAATTCCAGTCTGAAGCTCGTAATTTATCTCACGTTTGTAATCCGCAAACTTGTGTCCTCACAGGACCATAGCAGTTGCTTCAAGAAGGATTCGTTAGAAGCTGGTTATGTAAATCTGTGAAAGACCATTACCATTCACGATGGGAAAGTAGATTGTAGGAATAAAGTTACTTTCCAAATAACCTGGATGAAAGCAGACAGTCCAAAATATTATCAATCGTCAGACAAACTTCGCTGAAGGTTTAAACACTTTGGGTATTTATTCAGCTAGCTCAGCGAGCTAACCAAAGACCATAAGAACGATGTGCTAAATGAATGCATTCATTGGACACAATATTGTAACATTGTAGATTTAAACATAGCTGGAGTAGCTCTCATTATCATATCTCATGATAGAACGTTGCTGAAACTGGAAGCAAACAAACTGCTAAACAATCATTGGTGCACTAAGATAATGCAGGCCAACCTGTTTGACCATATAGCCATGTTTTAATGTTTGCTGCCACTGGCCTTCACACAGTCACGCAAGTGAGCTATGTGTACCATATTCGGAAAGTAAACACTTGAATCTCGTCCGAGAGGTTCGTGCCACGTGACACAAGTCAAACAGTGAGCCGTGCATAACAGCAGCTCGATTAACTTTCCTGATTTTGAAGTGGTCATCTTCACTCTTAAAGTCATTAGTCCTACCCACGAATCCATAATTATTTTAGTTGGAGCTGAGCTGGTATGTTTCATTTGGAGAGGCGTTATCACTGGTGGATGGTGACTGCGTTTTTTATAACAGCCAAGTACGCCTAGTGTCAAATTGTTCGTACTTGCACAGTAGTTCCTTTTTAAAGTAGATATTTTTGTTTTCAATCAATTGGAAAAAGGTATCTTTTTTATCTCATCCGGCCTGAGTTGAACAGCTAGCCAGTGTAATCTCAGAGGATGAAATTTTCTCTAAGCCTTTCATTGTCGAAGCTCTCCCCCTGATCCTATTTTCAGTGTTCTTCATGTCGCAATTCACAGAGTCATTTTCATGAAAGATGATTGCTTGAACATCATTAAATACATACCAAGGGGGAATTATCTTCAGTGGCATACATTTTAGCACAAATTTATTGGACTATAATCATGCATGTAGTTCCTGTGCGGTAGCAGAATTTTGTTTGCATTTGACGGTCTACATTCCTGTTTATTGTGTTTAGTTCACATTCACTATCCGACTTTTTGAATCCTGCATATTGCTTGCATCCAAGGCTGGCAAGGCGTAGCAGTGACCTAAAGACCAGCCGCAACAATGGGAATTTTAACAACACTCCACCGTAAGGTAGAATCATCTCATTGTGGAAATTTGTAGAACGGTTTCACTTTCATGTATTCGTTACAATTCTCATGTAGTGTTGGACGACGACTCTGGTTCAGGTTCAGCATTCTTTCTTGCATGCAACCCGAAGGTATGAGCTCCGAGATACTGTCAGACTGTTCAAAACTAGGCAAGAATAATCAAATAGCCAGCGTCGGGTCCACATGGAAGTAGTGAAATGTGGCAGACAATCTTCCGATTTCTCTGCAGGCATGGGTACCTCGGTCAACTGAAAAAGTTTCGTGAAGCATCGAAATTATCTGCCGCTTCAGCTGATCATGTTTTTCATTACACCGTTGAGTTGAATTATGGTCCATAGGAACGACCATTTACCTTTAGAGATAAAAATTTTACATCCCACATCCACTTATGGTCTTCCAAATATTCTAAATTAAAGAGCTGGAGCTCTGTCATCTGCATACAAATTTAGTTTTTAACGGAAGACTCACCTGAAACTGGAGCTGTGGTTTTGCCTGAACCTTCAGCTTTCCTGAACAAAAGCTAGTGAAGCGGAATAAAGCTAGTGGCCGGTTTATTTATAACGTGAGGCAACTGATGAATAAGTATCATGAGAAACTGGCGAACTAATAAAGGTTACAGTCGAGTGGTCACCGCGCTTTTCCGTTTTACTTTGCGGAAAATGGCAGTTTTCTCACATCTTTGCGCAACTAAAATACTGTGCTATATGTGTCTCTAATATATTATATTAATATTACGCAATATGCAATACTGTAGTTATTATATTACTATATAGACTGCATGAAATGACTGTATCACTACATTCGTTGGAAGGCCGTAGAAATGCAAAATAATGAGGTTATCAGTTGCGTTGGACACATTTGGTGGATTGGTCGCGTCAAATGTACTGCCACAGAAACATTCCCTGAAGGCTTGAAACCCCCCCCTCCTCTCTCTCTCTCAAATCACTCTCGTCTGAACAGTCGTTCTCCTATCCTGGAGCAATCATTCTCGTGAGTCCTCACCACAGCGAGGAATCACTAGACTCGAGCTTCGCTCTTACTAGAGCTCATCAGCAGTGCACATACTTGTCCGTGCCGGAGTTCGGAATCCGCCCATCTGACACGCCAGTCGAACATATAAAGACTAGTGCGCCAGCGCCGCTGGACACACCTGAATTTTCACGTCTGAACAGGTGAGTGTGTTCACGCTTGAGCGGTGTGATTGGTTTGCCAGACCAGTCAAAGGACGGCCTAATTGTGTGGGTTGATTGACTCATCTGCAATGGAAAGTCACTTTAACTTGAGCAAAACTGAATCGGAGAAGCATTCTCGGCCGGCTAGACAATCTCACTGTGCTACTACTTGAACTGTGGTCACTGTTGACCGCACACCGCAGTTGCTGCAGTTGCTTGCGCGCAATATTTTGCGTGATTAACCGCATAATCTATTTAATACACGTATTTAGCTTGATAAGATTGACCCACCAGTTGGTTCTGGCTGTCGTACAAACCACAAAATATGATAATTTCAATGCGTTATATCGATCACATTTTATTATTTAAGGTAACTAGAATATGTTTTGACAACGACATCCAACTACAGTGTGCAAATCAGAAGAATTTCTGCTCCCAAAAGGAACTCGTTGAAAAAGCACATTTATAATAAATGTGACCCAACTTGTTGATTTTAAGTCCACGAGATAAATGGTTGGTTGAACTGAACACTGAAGGACAACACCCTCTCCGTACTAATGGGCAGCAGTATCACGGATTCTTTAGCATGTCAACTTAAATTAAACCATTCCTTCAAAACGGTTAAATCGTCCAGCATAATTGAACACATCCTCACGTAGTGGTCCAGAATGTTTTATAACTATGTCAGATATCCTGATGATAAGCAAAACCATATCACACCCCCTATATCCATCCCAGCACACAGCGCATGACGTGCTGATTATATATATATATATATATATATATATATATATTGTTTTATGATCTTATTTGCCAGACAAGGACCACCTCGTGTTGCAGTTGATGAGATATTCACGAGATCGGAGTGATTTTCCTGATATCACGCATTGGTTTAGGTTGATGAAAACATTCGGACAGCGACGATCCGTTTCCTGCTTTTTTGGGACACATCTTGTATCCGGATTTCCAGTAATCCCTTTTTGTTCACAAAATCGAGTGACCCGTATCCAACAGATCCAGTTGAAGACTAGTAGGAACGAGAGATCTCACCGACATTCAAATGACCGCTATCCTGATACGGAAAACAAGTGATACCAGCGCGCTAGACAACGTGGTTCCCATGGGAAGAATAAGACTGACAGAAAGTGCCGAGTCCAAAAACGAGCAAAAGGGAAGCGAGTTGCTCAAAAGCTTACAACCTTACAACCAGACAGACTACCGCGATTTCTCAAAAACGCTGCTATTCGGGAACAACAAAAGTGGGAACAGAAGATGAAAAATAGCTTTGGTGAAGCTTCACTTTGTCTCGACAAAGGATGGACACTCAGCCGGATGCAGACTGATCGGTCAGCCAAAAGAAACGGCTTACATTTTAAGGCCAAGGAAAACTAAGAGATCAACCCAATCTGCAGCACCTCCAAGCAGGCGCTGAAGGAAATCATCTCATTTATTTATCTCAGCACCTCCTAAGATAAAGGTTTTAGTATGGATAACACTGCAACGTTGCTCTGAACTATTCGAGAAATACAGCGTCTGGACATCGGATTAACTGAACATCGGCCGGGTGTATGTTTTGTAGAGGCGCTTGCCATTCCCACCCGGAAGACAGCTATTTAATCCGCGATTCATGAAGATGTTGGAAGATTAGCGAAATACACTCATTTGCAAACAAATTTGGTTCTGCGAGAGACTCACCTGGAACCCAGCTGAATATCTCGTTTGTGATGCTTCCAGGCAACTGAATGTGCTGCACCAGGCCGCTAATTTCGTGCAATTTCGTCTCAAGTAGAACATGAGGTTGACGGAAACTCGGGGACTGCGCCTACCTGATGAACCCCAATAAGGGCGAAACCGGTCGTGGACTGTCGAAGAATTTTCAGCAACCTTATGAGTAGCGCAGTACGTATATACATGCATCGCGATATCTCTAATATCGTAGCAACTGGAACATGAGGCGGCCTGGTGCAGCACATTCAGTTGCCTGGAAGCATCACAAACGAGAGATTCAGCTGGGTTCCAGGTGAGTCTCTCGCAAAACCAAATTTGTTTGCAAATGAGTGTATTTCGCTAATTTCGTGCAATTTGGTCTCAAGTAGAACATGATGTTGGAAGATTCATTTCTGCTGCTTTGAATTGTTTATTATTGGAGGGTATCTCGCGGTCCTTTTGAGTGAGTTTTCCCTGGTGGACCAGTGTGCTTGTTTTGAAGATGGACATTAAGGTCACCAATCCTTTTCTCCGGTAGACACACACCGCTTGCGGGACAAAGAGGAGTGGAACTACTTCCCAGTCGCTTTCTTGCACGGGCGATAATAGCAAGAGTGGTGGTTGCTTATGTGTAGGAAAGCTCATGGCGCGAACCTCTGTAGAAATTGCAGGAACCAGTCCTTGAATTTACGGCACGTAACTATTCCAAACTCGGGGGACTTCTGGCCAAACATAGGCTAGTGTCGGGTAGCGTCCAGACATGGAAAAAGTACATGTGCAGAGAACGAAGCGTCCCCAAGGTCACCATCGGTCTTACACGTTCCGGACAGCAGGTGCGTTGGCGGAGCTTACCAAACACGGCTTAGCAGGGTTAGCATGGTACTAGCGCAGTGGATGTGAAGCTGTTCACGGCAGGAACGTCGCCATTGGCTGTACAGAACGAACAACTGAACGACCATATTCGGCCCTTTATTCATCCCATATATTTGCGCAGAAGTTATGTATGTTTGTCCTGACAACACAGCCGTGTCCTGGATTCTCCGTCTTCTCTTTATCGCGTAGTCTGGCAGGCTCAGTTCAGGCGTAACCAATAGACGGCCACCCACGATACAACAGCTAGGTAAGAAAAAACCGTCTAGAGGTCGCTTTGGGTGGCAGGATCTGCACATCAATTTATTCTGGACTTTCCTAGTTGCGCTTATTAAGGTCCTTGCGAGTTGATTTCCTCAATACTGAAGGAATGCAGACTACACTGGTCTTTGCACCGCACAGTTTCAATGTGGAACAATTTTGTCCTTGGCGTTGCCCTTACAGTGTAATGAATATCACCTCGGAGATATTTCATGTAGTCAGGCGTAACCCCGCTGCTGTAAATGAATAGATATTTGCTCCCACTGCAGGCCTTCAAACTGCAACGGTCAGCAGAGAGTCAGACCCATCTATTCCATATTCCGTACGCACTAACCTTTGTCTGTGTGGAACTGTAGCACGCGTCTCAAAGAGCTTCCTCTCACCCTTAGCATGTGCTCATGTCCGATTTACTGTTTACTTTTTAATACCTTAAACTGCAATGATCATATTGGCGGACATTTCATAAAATGGAATTGTTAACTTCAGTTTTGTGTATGAAGATATTCCACCTAATGCCCTATTATTCCACTTTAAACCACACGCTGGCTATCTTCGAATCTTCGGAAGCCATCCAGACCCTTGCTGCAAATTATCTCCAATTTTGGGCTACTATGCTTCCAGTTTGCGATTTCAGCATAACTTACAGTCCAAATTCGTTAGTATGCTGTGTGACTGTACTACTGATGTCTCAACACTAGGTCAACAAAGAAATCGACGATACCTCAGTTGCACTAATTTCAACCGACAGCGAAACACAGTTTGTTTTTCTAATCCACTCAGCATCAACAGAATTTAAGGGCCAACGCGTAGCGACTCTCAGGCACATAGACTGACCTTCAAACTGCGGAATTTCCCCGAGACTCAGACCCGTCTTCTTCCTGGCCTGAATGAAGCATCCCTTGTCAGATTGGAAATAGTCAAGTTTGTCACGTAGAACGTATCGTTAACCCACTACAACTCTAAACTTATGAACCTTGTGGCAGCCGATCCCTCAGCATGCATCTTAATGCGTCAGATCCCAAGCCTTTTTAATTAGGTTTCTTTGTCATGTATCTCTATCTCGTTAACGGAGAAATTTTGTAAACAAATTGAAAATGGAGCGTTAGCTGTTAGTTTGGCCAGGAGGAGATTCGACGAAACGCGCCGCGGGCTATTATTTTTATCCATCACACACTGCCAACCATTTTTGGCCATGTTTGGATCTCCAAACTAGCCCCAGTTCATGCTATCAGTCGCCCTCAGACCAAGGTTACTATGAAGCTGAGTGACGATTTTAGCATGATTTATAAATCGGCGTTATATTCTTACACCCCAGTGCGTTATTGCTACCATTACTTCAACAATATATGAAAAATGCATCAATACAGATGACTAATGCTTAGTAGCGATTGCGAGATGCAGATACGTCCGTCCTCCACCTATCTGTGGTCAAAAAATTCTTCATGATTCCGTTGCAGGAGGTTACCGGACGTTTCTAAAATACTTGGCATATGAAAACAAAAGTTGGATGTCAACTAGCATAATGCAAGTCATCGCTCAAAGCTATGCATACTGGCGCTCCGTTTAGTCTAACCTTTTACGACTTATCCGTAGCTGTGGACAGTGCGCGATGCCAGTCAGACACCCCATGAAATCTCAATTAATTACTTTCGTGCAGCTTAAAGGTGCTTTTGATTTAAGTGGTCGAGCGTAAGCTCATAGGCTCCTGAGCGTTACCGTTGCATTTTCCAATAGTCCAGAGGTTTTTTTGGTAAGGTGGGCTGCAATTGCACGAACGATACTCATCCTTAGAGGACTGCGCAATTTGCGATTCGAGAGCTTAAAATGATATAATTAAGCTCAGTCTTCAGATCATTAGTTTGCTCAGTTTGTTCGCTTCTCAATGGAATTGACAGTTGCATAAACAACTCCATCATCCATTATGCAATGGTCAGGCTGAACGCTGAGTTAATACCTTTAAACGGGAGCTTATCAAGCAAGAACCATAGGAAACGTCAAACAAAATGTGTCTACCTCTTTTCGTTCTATCGAGCAAAACCTGGTAACTCGGTACGTAATCAGTGATCTGTAGGGAGACGTACACGTCTGCCACCGAAATAAATGTTGCCCACTATATGCAATTCTAGGGGAAACCAAAACACGCAGAGACCACCTGGGCAATATCACGATTCTTCGCAGACATTGTTCGAGTTTGTGTCGGGAAAAATTATAGTATTTGTAGAATGTATTGGAAATGCATTTGAAAAATAAAAATTTGGTCATTCATTTGAACGCGCCATTTCAGTCCGGTGGTCATCGGATTTCCCATTATCCCCATCTGTGCTTTAAGCGAAGACGATACTGGATAAAACACTGAGACGGAAAACTTAGACATCCCTTGCTGACATAACCTTTTTGCATATCCAAGCCCCACATCACCATAGAGGCAATATTCTTCAAGCTCCATACTACATTTAAAAAGACTCATTATCATACGATGAATAGCTGAGCCAGGAAAGATATGTGGTGTCAGTTTGACCAATCACTTGTTGCTTAAAGATTTATTAACCTTTAATTGCATTCCGTTCATGTAACTAGTTTTACCGCTGTAAGGATTTTTGTGCTGTATTACCTACGTTTAGGAGTGCGTCAACCAGTGAGCCAGCAAAGTCGCATCCAGAGCTTTTTCCTCATTCTGGCTGAGTAATAGTCCTACACAGCATTTATATCCCGACCTAAAGCTGTCACCCTGTCGTGGTGGTCGGGCTTCAGGTCTGGAGGTAAAGTCGTACCGTCCTCTACGATGGGAGTGTGAAGGCAGTAAGGCGTTTCCCCCAGGCGACTAGCATGTCCATATTTATGGAAGCAGTGATGCTGCCCTCCCCCGAGGAAGGACGGGTTAGAAAAGGTCGGCCCTAAAGGCCGCACACTCCGATCGCCCAACGGTTGACCGTGACAGCCGGTGCATTATTCAATACCGTCGAAATACTTTTAAACCAAAGAGTACGGTGCTGCTAAAAGGCACCTGCTGTGCACAGCTGCATCAGGAGTGAGACAGTAATGCCCTACTTCCTGCGCCCCCGGGCCAGACCAGCCCCCTACGGCCAAGTAGGTCAGACTATTGAGTCATTGGCTCCGGGAAGGGTCCCCAAGAGAACCCTAACAACCGCCATTCAGAGGCTGGGGGCAGGGTCCCCGAACAAAACCCTACATCCTCCCACTGCCTTGTGGGTCAGACTTTTAAGTCAAAGGCTCAAGGTGGGGTACCTCAACTCGGCCCCTCTCTTTGGCCTGGGCAACCGGGAAGTATCATTTGCCCTTGCAGCTCGTCGCTCACCGGCCTTCTCCCTCACTCCCTCCCAACCCATCGTACAATGCAGTGCAATAAACCCATCTGCCAATTCCCTAGCCACTGTTCCGTGTCTCAACCATCGCCCAGAAAAATAAGCCAAAATATTCACCTACTAACCTCAAAACTTCTGATCCACGTTGCAGCCTTTAATGTCCGTAGTCTATGTCAAATTGGGCAACAGGTATCCCTTGCTGAAACCTTACTTTCCCTTTCTATCAATGTATGTTGTGTCTCCGGAATACGCATACAAGACCCCACTTCGGTCGTGCTCCTCAAGCCACTTAGGACGAGCCCAGATGTTCCACATTTCACTCTTCGGGCATCCGGTGATCCTGACGCAATGGCTCATGGTATCTACGGTGTGGGAGTTGCACTCAGCCCCAAGGCTGAGAGCGCCTTACTGGACTGGATCCCAGTAAACAGTCGTCTTTGCGCTGTGCGGTTGTCTGGCTCAATTAAGATTAACACAGGTCGATACGGTAAACGGTGTTTGTTTGTCGTATCAGCATACGCCCCAACAGCTAGCAGTTCTGAGACTGAGAAGGACCAGTTTTATCAAGATCTATCACGACTGCTTCGGTCGGCAAGAAGGACGGACATAGTAATCCTAGCGGGTGATATGAAAGCCCAAGTTTGACGACTAAGTCCGGAAGAAGCACAGTTAGGTGGTGGATTTGGAGTCGATGCTGAGCGTACTGATAATGGGGATCGGCTTCTTCAGTTGTGTGCAGA
>SJOL01009519.1:62537-107390 GCA_004794785.1 Opisthorchis felineus | reverse complement strand
ATATATATATATATATATATATATATATATATATATATTTAAATGCCCCATCAACGTCGTTGCCACAGAATCTTCTTTTTATATAACTTCTAGAATGCTGAACATGAACAGATATTGGTTCATCCTAGATTATCCCCCCTAATTTAACGGTTCTGACTGCATGATGCAGACAGTTTAATGCGTGCTCAAGCGTTACTAAGTTCATCAGCCACAGGGATAGCCAACTTGCAATCGTAGCTATTGTAGAGCGGACTCGTTTCCTTCTCCTGACAAATATAGGTCCCAAAAAATTAAGTTAGGGACCAGTTAGATACCATGCTACGCTCAGGTGCGAAGTGTTCCAAAAGGACTAGTCATCTTCTGACCTCATCAGGCTTCACGTCTTAAACACTTTTTCGTCATCCTCCATGTCATGAGAAACAGTTTATTATGCCGGTGAAACAAGGGTGATCATAAGTTCCGCAGAGTCCTGAAGACAGATAAACCAAATTTGGATTGTTATACACGTGCTCACTTCACTGAGGTCAGGGGCAACTTCCTTTACCTCCTGACGATACAGAATCTTGTCTATTTTATGGTGATGTGAGGGGGTGCTTGAGAGAAAATACTACTCATAAGGTGTAAAAAAACCTCCATCAAAACCAAACAGATGTGCGAATGATCGTAGCTCGTGAGGCAAGTAGGATTGTGGTTCAAGTAAGGCGTAAGGCTAACGGTAACTTGGGAGCTGCATCCACATATTGAGTCCTAAGAAGAACGAAACCGGTTGTCCGCTGACGCAGAGGTTTCAGCAACCTCATAAGTAGTGCCCGTTCAAGAAAATATACAGCGACACCTCGAATACAGCGCCAACTGAAACAGGAGGCGGCCTTTATGCTGAACTCTCAGTTGAAGAATATAGTAAACAAGAGATTCAGATAGGATTCAGCTGAGTATACCATTAAGCCAAATTCATGTGCAGATGAATGTACTGCGCGTGTTTACTGCGATATACGTTTAAGTAGAACACAAGGTTGACGGATTTCATTTAATTCACTCACGCGAATCACCATTCCTCCGACCGACCGGTCAAACCATCCTGTTTGGTGATACGGAGTAAAGTGACCTGTCTTAACATTGACCTTCGGTCATGCAGATGACCCCTATTTAACCCCTTTATCAGTGTCAATGGCACTCACATTTTTGTATTCTGTACATTTTCACCGATCCTGGTACCGTAGTAACCAAACAATGTTCATCTCTCGGACTAGATTAATATAAACACAACAGTGACAACAAAGTGAATTCAGGTTCTGAAACCAGCAAGACTGTTTGTTCCAAACTGAGCATTCACTGCCTCTTATTTCCAACGCATACTCTACCTATTTCAACTACAAAGACAGCTGATGGGAGTAGTTGATGAAATTAACCGACAGGAGCCTCAGCATTCTTTAGTATTACCGTCTGGATAATTTCTACCTGCTTTGATTCAGTGGCATCTTGAAACTCGGGCACTTCGCTCAGTTTTCCAAACACCAAATCCGTGCGTTGCACTTTCGCACGAATGTGACCAGGCATTCGCCTGTATCCGCCGCACGCATCATTCTATGGGATACAATGGACATCGCTCTCTCCTGGTATTTCAGAATGTGCCAGATCATCAATGCAATCATCCTGTATCCTGGGCAAGACAATACATCGATAAAACTGAGTCAGATGCGCAGGGGTCCGCAATGCATCGGATCTTCTAGAGAATATTTTATGGGCAGACCAGTCGAGCTTCAATAATCGGAATCCTGACCTGGCTCTGAGCACCCACGGACAGGCACAGACAACAAAGCTCATCCAAGCTCACCAAAGAAACGACCGACAGATATCGGTAGGCTTCATGTGCGGTCCACAAGCAACAGCCAACTGCCAGCTACTTTTACGCGTTTGAAAACACACAAGTCAAACAGATTGGTCCGTCACAGTTGACTGAATACTAGGGTATCGATGAAGCTTTCAATGACAGACGGGTCAGTATGAGACCCACCAGGCACTACCGCTCGATAACGTTCTCTACATATCAATGGATGACAAACAAGCAATTCCCGGTGGTTCAGTCATGCACGCTTGTCCAGCTTGCATCAACGGGTATGTACTATTTATATGTATGCTCAGTGCAGATAAATTTTCGACGGTCTGCATCATGGTTTAGCGTCAGTCAGTGAGAAGTACGTGGGGGGAACTGACTGTCAGTAACCAGCTGCCTGGGAGCGCATGCATCATTGTTTTTCTTCAACTTCCCCAGTGTATATGGCCTGTTCCGGTAATCCACACGCTTAAGATGACACCTCAGGAAAACATCCAAAGTGGTAAGATGGTGGCAACTCAACAGGACCTTCACGGTCGATCAGTCTGGGATTGCTTCATCTCCTTTACACTCAGCAGACGATTTGACCCCTGTAGTAACTATGCCCACAACACAACAGCTGATGATCAGCACCCTCTCTACTTAACTATTGCATCAGCCAAGTTCTTATAAATTGGCTTCTCGAGACATTAGAAACTCCTCAGTACCCGCTATTGGATCCTGAGGATTCATCTGAAAAACTTAATGAAGGTAAAATCTTCTCGAGACTAGAATTTCCGGTTCGTACCTACCAATTGCAGTTAAGAAATACTCCAAGGAATTACATTGAACGCTCGTTGTGATATCGATCGATGCAGCCAACTGCCGCTTGGGATGAATTGTGCGCCACCTTTGGTCCAAGAGATCATGAACGTGATGTTGTCAGGATTACCGCTTGCAATGGCCTACCTTAATCATGTCATCGTTGGGAGCTCAGCATCGGAAAGGCACTATGTTCACATAAGCAAGTTAGTTGACAGAATCACAGAATGTGGTTTCGGTTTTCGTGTTCGTCATCAGATGTGCTTTCCAGCACCACGTACTTTTTCCCGTGGTAAACATTGCGGGTCAACACCTGGACCAAAGTAAAATCGCGCTTATCAATCGTATGTGTCACCGCATAACAAAACGTCTTTTCAATCACTTTTTGGTCTGGTCAAACACAACCATCATTTTGTTCCCTAAACGCACAAATTAAGCGCTCACTTATCTCTCTCTTAAACTGAATTTGGTCTTCGAAATGGCAAAAAGCTTTTCATGAGAACGATCAAGTCTCTGAATTACTACTTGCACAATACGACCGATCGTTGTTAGTGCTGACGGCAGCCAAAATGTTGTGATACACATTTCACGTGAATTAACTTCAGTAGAAAAGTATTACAGTTACAGTATTACATTACAGTTACATCTCGTTTATGCCACCAGAAGGTTTCCTATGATGATCTGTGATAGATATTTTGGATTGTGCACTGACCACAGGGATTGTCTTCACTCTTCGACAGCGAAATGAGTAATTATGTTTACAAAACGAATGGGCTTCAAAGATGGGAACCAACAACAAAGGTAAAACATTTGAAGTTCACAGCAACATCTTGTTTCAGTCACGCAGGGCCCTGAAAAGTCTGATATTCGAATTCGGAGTTAAAACAAAAGATGGGAACTTTGTTGCGTGCTCTATCACCACGGCCTCAGACGTCCAACTTCCGTTTGGTACGTCTGTGCGTCAACTTCCGTTCACTGCAGATGCAGTTGGGGCCGAAACGACTAACATTCCGAGATTACTGCGCGTTACCTACACAGTTCACTGATAGTTTTGCTGGTCATTTCAGGACGAGATCTGCACTCACTGGCGATTATATAATGTGACTGTTCAAGTGATTGTACCTAAAACATTGCGGGACGAAGTTGGAAAACAGTTGCCTATTCGACACCCAGGAATGAGTAGAACAAAACCTGTTGCTAGTTGTTACAAGTATCACTATTCATGGACCAAGAAATAGAACAGCTTGTTCGCAATGGTCACCGATTTGCCATGTTCCCAAATCTACCTGTTAAATGTGAACTGCGATCATGGTCAGCTCCACAAATTTCGTGGTTTCGTTCGCATACTGATTTTGCCGGGTTCGTTACCAGAACAAGTCACCTTGCGGCTGTCGATACCTATTCAAAATGGTCAGAAACCTATTCTGTCAGCAAAAGTTTGACCACGATGAGTTTTTTAGTGCTTAAATCGATCGTTTTCTCAAAGAGGTTTTCCAGAGACAATGATGAGTGACAATTGTCTTCACTTCACTTCATCACAATTCTCTATCAAGGCTTTGCAAATATTCCGTTATTAAGCACCTTCGGAGTTCAATATACCATTTCCAATCAAGCGAACAGGCAAAACGGTTTGTCAATACCTTAAGGCGAGCGCTGCAAAAACTTCAGTGAGGGAAACACCCTAACGGCACTTTAGACATGGCTTTGTGCATTTAGAGATTAAGACTAAACGCGACAATCTCAAACCACTGCTCATCAGCGAAAGCGTCTCCTGGTGACCGAATGAATACAACACTGGACATCATGCTTCTTAGTTCCACCATCATGGAACAAAACCACGGGCTCCTCAGTGTATTTGTCTACTTTTCAGGGATATAGACGGAGCTAGGTCCCACGTAACTTGCCTTCTGGAAGATAAGATATGTCAACTCATGCTTGAAAATAAAGGAACGAACACGTCCCTTCATCCACCAGAGAACGTGACATTCCTATCGATGTCCTGCTGGATACATTCGAAGGATCCAGGAGAATTGCCCAAAACGCAGTAGAGGACTTTGCAGACATTTCAGACAGACTAGGCCACTGATCCGACTCCATTTTTTGACTTCACAAACCAATCTCACTGATAATGAATAGCTTTCTACATAAAGAGATGCAGCAGGTAGTAAATCGTGCGCCTTTACGCCCGCTGTGTGCATGTGTCTATCTATGTCCATTCGCTACGACATCTGGCCACTTGTCTGGGCGATTCGTGTTCATGTTTGAACCCATCAGTTATGCAATATTGATCCATGGATATTTCGCTGGGTCATGCTCATCAGTTGTTCACAATTTCATACACCAGTCACTTAGTCGAATGTTTTGATTCCCACTCAAATTATCCAGGCAGCAAAGTACCTTACTATCCCATCTAGCGAAATACACTCATTT
Source organism: Opisthorchis felineus (assembly GCA_004794785.1). Lineage (NCBI taxonomy): Eukaryota > Metazoa > Platyhelminthes > Trematoda > Opisthorchiida > Opisthorchiidae > Opisthorchis > Opisthorchis felineus. Next base: position 102,325 of record SJOL01009519.1, on the reverse strand, counting down.
GTAAACTAACTTGGATTCATTTGGAAACTAGACTGAATCGCAGCCGAATCTTTCGTTGATGATATTCTTCAGCTGAATGTGCTGCACAACGATTGTCTAGATTTTCAGTTGGTACGACATTCCAGATTTTGCCGTATATTTCCTTTACTGAACACAATTCATAAGATTTCTGCAAACTCTCCTTGTTTGTTCGGATGCCATGATATTGTCTCCTCGGTGTTTGTGCCAATTTATACCCTACTGTCAGGAAAAATGGATGTGATCGTACGGAAAACCGCAATACAACATACCCTGAGCCTCCCGTGCACCCTACCAGCCGTATCCACCACCTCGTATGTTCAGTAATCTGTAATCAATATTCAGGGCTGCGAGCTTCGTTCATACACTTGTTCGATCGTTCATTGGTGTTCTCTGAACGGTGGCTGACCACATTCCCAAGGTAAACTAACCTTCATTGTGCATGAAAGGCCAAATTACCAATGACGTACAGCCACTGGGTGTTGAGGTGGGAAACATTGGGTTCTGTGCGATCTAGCAAGTCTAGGTCACAATGGCTCTACATGCTGTTTACCCAATGAAAAGAAACCAACGCTGTTTTGCTATTCGAACTAGCCGTACAGTGGCACATGTGAGGACTGTGGGTAAACATCATCTGTAAGGAAAATTTGTAGACGTGATATGCAACGCACACGTTTTCAGATAGTCCTACGTACTTGTGAATAGCACAAGAAAACTTCACAGCCGAAAGCAACTTGACGACTCATCTCTGAGCTACCATTTGTTCACCACGACACTGACCTGGTTCTGCCGTGTGTCTGCCGCATCGATAGTCCAACCATTCATAGCGCGAGATGTCATCGCTGCTCCTCAAACTGCGTTCCACAGAATTATCACCCTTATGACCAGTTGCCTTCTTGGAGGCTGCGGAGAATAAAGACCGTTGAGGAACCAAATTCCCTACACAAATATCATCAGAGGATTAGCCGAGTGTTTTCTGGTTCACCACAGCGGACAGACGAAATTCAAATGCAAATGCTTGCTAAAAAAATTCAAGCGAGATTCAACCAAAAGAATGATAGATAATGGACATTTTGGTTTGAGCATACATACGTTAAAAATGCAATGTCAAAGAGCAAACTTACTGCCCATGATGACGACTTGGTAGAACGGACTTTTGCGCAAGTTATACACAACTTTATATAGAGTGAATCGAGAATCCAAGGGATTAAGTTAATTCTTGGAGCTTCAAGGAAACGAGTTTACACCCTGAACACGACACACTACTCATGCATTTACTGAAAGCTCAACAGCAGCCAACTGCTGGTTACGTCCTTCTTGGCGTTAATCATGTAGGCACAGCATTATGTTCAGCCTGAACACTAAACCATATACATCTGGAAATAAGCATTTGGAAATTATTGGGAGGCTTACCTCAATCTTTCGTTTATGCTACTCTTTAACTGACTGTGAAACACAAATGCCATTTCACGTCTCTCTCGGCATAATTTTCGAGATATAGCAATACATCTTCTTGAGTTTGTTGGGTCAATAAAATATACTGCGAAATCTCGAATATCATGGCAAAGGAAAAAAGACGCTGCCTTTATGCTGTAAATTCTGTTGAATATATATATATATATATTACTAACACCAAATATATATATTACTAACACCAAAGTAATTGCCAATTGAGTTTAGTACGTCATTTGCGTAAGGGCTTTTGTTCAGGTCGAAAAACTCTGGAGGGAACTCGGGAATAGGCCTATTTGATGAGCCTCGACCACAAGAAAAACATGTAATGGACTGGCGAATAATTGTTAGCCATCTTATAAGTAGTGTGTTCCGTCAAGTTGATTCGGACGTGGCCGCAAAGCCTGCGGTTGTTTATCTCAGGTATTTGCGCTAGATATCATTTCCAAGTGATTTCCAAAGTGGCTGAGTTTGGTTATTCCCCCATCCGTTAAATCACGTGTGTGCTTCTGAAAAGTGATTACTATGAAGTACATTATTCTGATAATGTTTGGTATAGATAGAGAAGTTGTAGATGGTTGACAGATCTGTAGACTTCAAATACACATCACTCTCGTCCGAACAATTCTCCTCCAATCCTGGTGAGTTCACATCAAGAATATGGACCTCTGATGAGCTGAAACGAGAGCGGAAACCGAGTTCGGTGCTTCCATACTTTGGTGCGGACTCATCGGAATAATTTAGCCAGGACAGGAGGAGAACTGTTCAAACGAGAGTGATGGGAATGTGAACTGTACAATTCCCGCAATCACCTAAAGCTAGTCGAAAATTTATCAGTAGGTTTGAAGTGTCCGCGGCGCCACCTGACTGGGAAGTCCTGGACAATAAGCGAACCGACGAAACTTGTGCGAGTTTACCGGTGGCCGCAGCGCTCACTGTGTTTATGTGTGTGAATTCCCTGACATAAATGATGCGGTTTGAGTGCGATATGACTACTGACCAAGTTTTGGTTCCCCGAGTACGAAGAATGGTTGGTAATGCGAATACATTAGAACCCCATCAGTTGTGATTGCGTAATCATACACATACATACCGAACGCTACGACTTCGCGCGATTACACGCATACCTCGCCAGATCGATAACCGTCCATTTTATGACTGGTCCACGTAAACTAGGAAGATTGGGTCCCAGTTTTACAAGTTGACGCCGAATCAACAAGTCTAAGTGGAGGCCAGATGACACCTCCTTACCCAGGTTCACGCTGTACAGTTTTTTCAGTGGTACCCATGCATAAAACAGCCCGTTGTCCATTCGTCTTTTGACTTCAGCAATGACAGTTACAACATTTTTTTCGAACAGGGATAGAACAAGAACCCATTTTACAAACACTCCCATTCGCACACAAAGTTGGTTTTGACAGGAGATTAAAATGGTGGATTATCACATACAAGAGATCCAGCCTTATTCATTTGGGTCTCTTGTCAAAATGAGATTCGTATGCTAATGAGATTATTTGTCGGGTTCAAGTAGAACATAAAGTTGAAAGGAGCTCGGAAATTGCGCCTATCTGATAAGCCTCAGGCAAAACCATTCGTGGGCCATCGGAGAGTTTTCAGCAAACTTGTGTGAGTGTGTTACGTTAAAGACCCACTCGGTTTCCGTAGCATTGACAAAAAGTAAAGAAGGAGCAAGAGAAAAGGCGAATGAGTTTAATCAAAGCAGCCCTAACAAAACTGGCATTAGCCATACGAAACATGTCAAAGACGAAATCCGACCAGCAGCTGAAGACGACAGTGGCAACACTCATCCAAAACTCCGCTACGATGCATTTATTTCATGTTATAGCAGATATGAGTGTACATTTATTGCCTAGCAACATCTTACCAGCCATAGTTCGATTACTGATCAGAAAACTGAGATCAGCGGAGCACACGCATTATGGTTACTATGGGCTACCAAAGAATCGGAAAGATTTTACCTCGAAGGAGACTGGGTACAACTTGAACATATTTTTTGTCAAACGGACTTCATCATCCATTATCCGATTTCGTCGTCTAAACATCAGCAGACAGCTTGAAGCAGATAGTATGGAGTACTCAGGCTCAATGAAAGATGAAAAACCTGAGCTCTAAAAGCTGACGAAAAGTCTGCCACTGATTCCAGTGCTACTAGCGGAACAGATATCAGGACGGACGAAATTGAACCTTCTATCCAAGACATTATGGCGGATTTTCTGCAACCAACAAACCTCCAGTGAGACTCTCAAGTTCTCAAGATATGCCCTAAGGAAGACAGAGTTCCACGGATTCTCATGGATTGGACAAAATAACTTGAGGCACCACGCAGAAGACCCATCAGGGCCATCAACAGCTTGCTGGAACTGTGATGGCTCGCAGTTCCTTCTAAACATAATCGAACGAATTACCCACTACAAACAACCATTTCAAGCTGCATCAACCTAATAGGTTGCCGTTTGGTGTAATACGAGCGCCAGCTATCTCTCAGCAGAGAATGAATACCATGCTATGTGGCCTTTCATGTGCCATCACCGACATAGATGATATTAGCATAGTCAACCCCTCAAATGCAAATGGTGTTGATTCTTTTCTTCTATTCTTATATTGTACAACGCGATTCCCCATTTTCTGTTATTTCGGTTTTGTGCCTATACCAACATTCTTGTCTGTGACCTGAACGTAAACCGTTCTTTGACCTTGTCATCGCACGTGTTGTTTAAGTCAACACGTGGTTTCGCTATCTTGTAAACACGTTGCCTTGAATCGGTGTGGACTTTGGGATCTATTCCTAAACCGGTGTTTAGACGCCGGCGCAGTCCCACAATTTGACTACCGCTTTTGTAGATAAACCTCCATTTCAACGATTTGGCGTTTGGGGGTTTGCGCGTTACTCAACGTGGTCCAAAAGATTGCTGGAAACATTCTATACATGGCACACAGAGCTTGGGCTCAATCAAGTATACTATTCAAATGTTTCGAACAGTGAATCGGAGATACTGCTTTTTAACATAAAATACCTTTGATTCATTGTTGACGCATCGGAATGTCGTTCTGAACTTGAGAAAATTGTGTTGATCAAGCAGTCCGTGGCTTCAACAGATACGATCACATCACAATCCTTCCTTGGTTTGGTCAACTACTATAACAACTTCGTACCAGACAGCATGCCTCACGAGCACCACTGGACGGACTGCCAAAACATGGAAGAAAATCTATCTTGGCCGCTAGACTACCAGAATGGGTTTGAATGCATCAAAACCATCTTCACCTCTGGTCTCCGACTGACACATTATAAACACAGACTACCTACAATTGTAGCAGTAGATACCTCTGACTACTGTATCGGTGCCGTTCTCCTGCATAGTTTCCGAATGGTAGCTGTAAGGTTGTATGCCATACCTCACGCGAACACACAAGCAGAAAAGAACTACAGCCAAATCGAGAAGGAAGGTACGGTGACAGTGTATGCGGTAAAAAAGGTCTCATGAGATGCTACAGGAAAAGAAGTTTTGTACGTTCCGTACTGATTACCAACCGTCTGTCTCAATCTTCTGACCGAAAAAGGCACACTTGTTCATATGGCAAGCAAACTTCAGAGACAGGTCCTTACGCTCGTTAGCTACCATTCTGACATCAAATGCGTGGAGGGCAAGCCTCGGACACTATCTCGCCTGATAGCCAATACAGTAAGAAATCAAGCCATTAAGATGATCAAACTGTTGCACTCACCGCGGACCCTGATGTTCTTCACGTCTTATCAGATTGTGTCAGTAACTTACCAGTTACATTTCAGATGACACGTGATGCAACATCCGGTCACATTTTGCACGATGTCAAGGGATACTTGCGTTTCGGATGGCCACAGTTTGCAGTTGGTTACTGGTACAAATTGTTGCAGTGCCTTATGGATGCACTCGTCACTGTAGATAACTTTATCTTATTTGGATAACGAGTGATCATCCCCAAATCGATTAGGTTCAGAGAACAAAAGAAGCTACATATCGGACATCTGAGGATGATGCAGAGGTAAACATCTGATAGCAGCTATGCCTGTTGGCCCAACAGTGACAAATTTATCAAAAACATGATTGATCGCTGCGACAGTTGTGCTTTTGCTCCCAGAATCCCTCCTAAAGTTGAGTCTTGCCCCTGACCAAAGCAGACAGGCACCCGGGCGTGCATTCATTCTAACTTTGCAGGCCCTGTTAGCCGACAGTGCCAAATGATAGTGGTTTACGCGTTTTAGAAATTGTCCGAAGAAATTCCATGCGTTTAACCACTTCATTTCATGACATCGTGTACTGAGGGACTTGTTTGCACGGTCTAGAGTTCCCTAATTTATAATCTCTGACAGTAGACCGTAGTTTATCTCAACCAAATTTACACGCTTCTGTAACACTATGGAGACGCAGCACATTCTTATACCACTATATCGCTCCCAGCCAAATGGCCAAGTGAGACGTTTCGGGAATACTTTCAGCCGGGTTCTTGAAAAGCTGCAGATGGAGGAAACTTCCATAAACTTACTGCAGACTTTTTTATACTTACCGCGCTACTCCAAGCACTACTATTCGTCAATCACAGACCTAAGTTTTTCTGATCAGGCAAAAATGGATATGCAGAGACCGATGTTTCTAGTCGTATTTTCACACCGTGCTCAACTTTAAGGACCAGAATGAGCATTAATTACCACTCACAGTGGTTAAGCATGTTGTTAAGGCGATGTATGAGATAGATACACAGACCGGAACGAAGATCATGCCAGCCAGGTCCGACATCGGCAGACGGAAACTATCATCTAACTTTGGACGTGCTGCTCGATTGTCAAAATCAGAACATAAAACAAAATAAAGTGAACCAACGTGAATGGCTCCTAACGCAGCGAAATGGCGACGTTCGAGACGCACACGCCCATCGAAACAACAGTTGTGGGTCTCAGCATGTCGGAAGTCAGAAATAAGATGGTATTTCTAACGGGGAAAGTAATAAGGCATTGTTCATACTCACATCACTCTCGTTTGAACTGTCGTCCTCCTGTCCCGGTGTAATTATTCTGGTGAGTCCACACCAAAGGCTTTCCCACACACACGCAAGCCAAGAGCTATGGACTCGGGCGATCACGTTCATGACTTACCTGCTCGACTGCCGTCCCGTGTTGCGAGTGGCTCATGCAAATTGAGCAGTTACATGACTGCTTTGAACGTCTGAAAAGATCATCTAATAAGAACATCATAAACGAGAGATTCACCCGGGTTCCAGGTGAGCCGTCAAAACTAAAATGGTATGCAAATGAGTGTATTTTAATAATCTGATACTGTTGGGATGGAATAAAAATGAAAGTTACAATAAATTCACCGAGTGCCCAGTAAAATTTTCTCAAAGGATCACTTCTCGAACGGTTACAACTCTTTTCCGGTTGACTGGAATTCAGGATACCAGAAAGGACCGTGGAATTTTGTACTCAAAAAATTAGTCATATGCGAAGGCGCTCAATGTGGAATCAAAATTGGTGTAGCAACTCATTGTAATAACGCTGATTTGAGACGAAAAATTACGGTGTGTTGAGTGAAGATCACAGAGAGGGGGAACCGTAGATAGCGGTAGGTTCGTGGGAAATAACCTACATATCCTCGCTTCACAATCAGTCATGAATCAATGTATGTAAAATAGCCTAGTAAACAGAGAGCATTCGTTTTCTGAAAAGTGTTGAACGACGCTCAAAAGTTCAATCGGAATCACTAGTAACATCCAGTATTGTGACATTTCCTACCCTAAAAACCTGAGGCCTGATCAGCCCCATGAAACAACCGATTTGCATTAACTTGAGCAACGTGACTGTGTGTGCTTATGAGAAGAGGTGACAGTTCGTTCGCTAAGAGTACTGAAGGCACTTTATGCATAAAATGTGTCAAACATATAGAATGCACCAACTAAGAAGGAAGAAATTGTGTGCGTGTCTTTGATTCGCGTGCCTAGTTCAGACGGTGCGTGGCTTTTTTCTACGAGGAGAATATTCCTTCAATTGTTCACTCATTCCGTTGTCCGTTGCTTGACCAGTGCCGGCAAGTTTTACGTATATTGTTTGGTGTTAATACATGCTAGAGCTTAATCTCCAGGATTCACCAGACTTTGCCTTCTTCGCTTGTTTCGTTCCAATCAGATCCTTATAGACCCGGGGTAAAATACACATCAAAGACTTGAAAGAAGCCAGCCATAAGAAATCACCTTATCAACAGATGATCGTGGCATTCCCTAATCCCGTTTACTGTCTGGGCTAATTTTGTGTTTTTTTGTTGAAGCTATCACAGGCAAATCACCACGTGCACTTACGCACCCACTAAAAGGGTGTAATTTTAGCCAGTATTTCACCAAATAATCGGAAGACTGAAAATAACATTAAATTGTCGACGAAACGGTGTCAGCATTCTTTCCATCCATATGAGGAAATACGTTTCTGGCCCAATGTCCCGAGGCTGATCCATTCGAATGGAATGCGACAAACGCCAACGTCGAAAGATCAGATAAAAACGTACCAAAAATTCCTGAAAAACCTCCGGTGTATTGTGGGCAACATTCTGAGTACTCTCATTATATGCATAAGGAGCCCGATTCAGGAACAAATCGTTTTCGGGATCCAGTCCTAAGTGTAATACACACCAGCCAACTAAATAATTAAGTAACTAGTCGAACTAAGCGGTATGCTTAAAAATAGGTCCTGATTTGTCCATTACGACAAGCAGTACGGTCGATAGACCAAACGTTCAACTGATTGTCACCGTAAATTATGTGTTATTAGCAAATTTACAGGCACGAGATGGTAACTAAACAGGCCTTTGTTTGGCATACGGTGCTAGGCTTACAACGGTGCTATAACTGATTTCCTGTGACTACCGTTGTACACTCTAAGCCGATTATTGGCTAGTAGTGGCTAAGATCCATCCCGTGAATTTCGATGGCCCACAGATCACCATTTGCATGCCATATGGGTTTCAGCCGGTTATTTAACAACCATGTCCCATCAGCGACTCATGCAGATGACCTCAGAACTGCCCGTCCTCTTCGCTCTTATCTTAGTCCCTCGGACTTACACCGAAGTTCAACGGACTGCACGGGCAGCGCAGTATCAACCGCATTTGACATTACCTCTTGTGTGCGGGGGGTCCAATGTTATAGTTTGATGTGACAGGTCAATCTGGAAAGGGATGCCAGTGTACACAGTGTGTCAGAGTGCCTGGGCAAATTAAGTCTTCGCACAAAGGACGTCTGGTGACAAAAAGCTGGATTGTTGCGGCGTAACAGAGTCACTTTGCCCGTTGGAAACCTGCGCTACTGAATCGGTTTTGGCCGTCCACATGAAGCTCTGTAAAGGGAAACTTCAATAACACTCGGTTCAGGAGATGTATAAATCTTCGCCATTGTATCAGGAGAGGGCTAAATTCACAAGACGAGTGAAACTTCCATCTAACAGGTCACCAGTTGAGGAGCCGGCGAATCAACACTTGGCCATTTGATGTGAATTCTCTGATTCAGAAGTGAAAGATGCTGTTTAAGTGCGACCTAATCACATTGCTGGTCAACCTCCCGTGGCCGGAAGGCTAAGTGCCGGGAGGTCATGTGTTTGAAGCTTTCCGGGTTTCGTGAGATGCAAACTGCCGGTGATTCCAAATAAGGATGGAACAACCGTACAGTATTCCTCAGCTTTCCAGCATAAATGATCTTCATCCACAGGACAAAATCATCATTGCAAATCTGAAATATCCTCACACCACCAACAATTCACTGATTTACACGGAATTTCCCCATATTTGCAAAACCTGCAAAAGCATGCATAAAACGACAGTCATGTGGGTTTGGTTGTTCATACAACGTTAACTTCTACAACTTGACCCGAGACAAAAAAATTTGCCAAACCATCACATTCGTGCTCTGCTCATACATGCGTGTGATTTTCCGCCACAGAACTATGCTCTGTTGAATGGTAAGTTTGATGACTGCATCTGCCGTACTGAGTACAGTTTGTTATAAACACCACTAAACAAGCTTCATAAGGAACACCTTTTATTGTGTGACTTGTGGAACAAACTTTATTTCCAATGACTATTGCAGCCTCATATACCTGCGGGAACTAAAAAGCCATCGGCCATTTGATGAGGAGGTCAGTTTGGCTGCCCATACTTAATGATTGCCAACATAATTGCTATTTGCAACATTGAGAACACTAAGTGTTGAAACTTGTTCATCAACTGTGAACAAGGCGTTTTACTCAGACCCAATGAAATCCTACATCGCAGTAATTAAACCTATGCTCCTAATTTCTATGGGACTAGTTGTGGCAGTAAGACTGTCCTTATTCCCAGTACGCTGACGATATGAAAACCAAATCTTCCGGTACTCTAGTAGGAAAGGGCCATTCATATTCCAGCCAACACAACATGAACCGGAGTTCCAAAGAAACACTTTTCGTGTTACTTGGTCCAGATGTTCTCGATTGTTCGGCCCGTCATGAATATACTTAGTGCAAGCAGTTGTGCCATTTGTACTGCACCTTGCAATGACGTTTATTTACGTCTAAATCATTTTTCCACTAAATGTACGGAGCCAACCGGCCAAATGAAACAAGGGGGACAATCGTCTGGTCTTGAAATTACGTGGGTGAATAGTAAATGAACTTGGACGCGCTGTCTGCAAAACTATACTACAATGCTTCGGTGTCAGTGCAACCACCGAAAACTACTCAAACTCCAGTCAGGTATGTGAAAATCGAAGTTAACCAAACGGAACGAGCGAATGACACGACAACATGTTGTTCTCTCCTCAAGTCAACCCACGTCTGATACTTTCACCGATTTTAACCCACAGACTCTTAGTTTTGAGGAAGAACTGATGGAAGACTATGGCTGAGTAGGAGTTATTCCAAAATACTAACGGTTGAAAATTATCACTTCAAAAATCGCATGTGAGCCGATGGTAGATATTACGACCGCGATTCCCGGACCGAATCGTTTCAAATTTGGAGAATGTTTTTTCTCCAAAATTGGGCAATTGAACAAAGATTAAATAAATTATTCAATGGCAAACACTCAGTGAAAAAGAGGATTCTTTTTTGGTCGATATGACCATAAACAGGACTGGAAGGTTGTCAGTGCTTTAATCAAGGAGCCACTGGGTGACCCATGAATGCGGAGTTCGGTTGGACCTCGAATCGGTAGGATTTGGCTGAGTCAATAAACCGATCCTCCATTTCAGGGTACGCTCAGACACTCGAGATGACAGACGTCTATATGTTCTGTGAATGTTCATACCACAAGAACTGTGGTAAAAGCAGACAAACTATTTGCTCGCATGTGGAGTGGAATGCCTCCAGTAGTATGCGCGAGACGCAGCTGTGCAACCGTAGAAATCATCAACGGAAGTTCGCATTGCGTAAAACAGGAGGACGGGGGAAACGGTGTGTTGAAAAGCACGGGAAAATCAGGCTACTTGGGAGTAGCCCCTGATAATGTACAGTTCTAACATTTTTATTTGATCTTTCAACGAAGTCCCGTAACAGACTGGACGTACTGAACTTCCTATTTTATGTCTACGTACCAGTATATCTAAAATGGATAAACTGTCGTTTGGCCCACATTTGTAGTTTACACAAAGACTGAGTCGAGCGGAATCAATAATACCAAATTCTTGAACGCGAGGCTGTTCACAATTTCATACCGGTCGCCACGGTGTCCCAGATAATAGACGAAGTCACTCGTCTCGTAACGTTCATCTTGTGGTCGATTGATCAGCTATCACAGTGCTCTGGCTCATGCCAGGGTAAGTAGGTGATCCGACTTTCAAGCAGCCGTGACCGGTTGCCCGTGTTCCTCCAGTTCACTGAGAACTGGCCGTTTATTACGCATTTTAACTTGAACCGTCAAGGGAATTTAACACCAGAGCATTGTCGTCAACAGTCTGTTCACGGATTCCAGCTCAGTCTAATAGAAGCTGCAGTGAGCATTATTGCTGCGCAGTTCTGCCTTTTACCTTTGTCACCTTTTCAAGTTATTTACATTCCCAACTTTGGATGAATTCACTCGTTTGTTCTGACCTCAAAAACTCAGAGATACTCAATACAGCAAGTAAGTGCGAACTAATCAGTTTATGTATTTGTATCTGTTGGACAACTGTAATTGCGTTTTACATTCATATTTGCAACCTACGAAGGAAAACTGATTTTAAAATTGCCCCTCATAACGTCGTTATAAAAGTACACAAAAGCCCCAGTTGAACTCATATGGACACTTGATGACATCAAATCACCTTTTTTAATCATTTTTGTGGTCCTGTCGTCTAAATTTAGCCTGTGGTTGCGCCGCTTTTCTCTCTCAGGTTGCCAGCATTCATTTATTTTAAGACAAACGGCTTGAGTACAATCACTATTACGTCAACAAGGGATTACACGCCTGCTGCCCAATTCGGAGACGTCAAAGAAGTCTGTCTGTTGTAGATACGCCCCCACATTACATTCGACTCTGAAGTGCGTGGACAATTACAGTACACACAGCAGTCCAACTTAAGGTCACTCGGAGCAGATAGACTAGATGTGCCTGAATGCACGCATGGCGGATGAAACTTTAAAGCAGGAAAAAGACTACTGATGGGAAATTTTACGAGAAGTAGTGTGTGGGCAAAATTGGATGATACGGATCTAATCTATCAGATAAAGTTTGTGTCACCACATCCTTGGTATGCAACCTGATGTAAGCGAAAAGTAAGTCGGGGAACAGCTTAATCTAGTTTGGATTTGCGGTGGCTGTTTGTGTTCAACATCTTATTGAATAGTCGTTCTTCGGATAAAACAATTCGGGGGATTTTCAATGGAACCAAAGCGTTGGTGTTGAGATACGATGATTGGTGATTAGCGCTACGCACTCCCTCACAGTCTGATGATATGCTTAGTAGAACTACATGGTGGATTTTTTATCAAGTTGAACACATGGGCATTGTTTGGCGGTCACTATCCGTTGAATACATGACACAAGTGAGTTCATGCGTCGCTGGGGTGCGTAAGGCGCCAAGCCAAGGTCGTACAGCATTCAATGAGTAATCATAATTTTCACGAGCACGAAAATGGCTTTCACCTGGTCAGAAATCTTCTTGATTTGTGTATTGGCAATTTGACCGGCTCGAGCACACTGAATGTCCTTAAAAGTTGATAATTTCAAAAACGTTGAGTTTACTCCTTTTGTTATATTTAGAGCCTTACTTCTGAAGAATACAGGCTATATATTAATTCCCTGTGGGGTGCGTTCTACGGGATTCATACTCACCCCAAAGGGAAACTTTCCACCTGTCTGGAATCCAAAGGTTTCTAATCAAAATGATTATTCTGTTATTCTTACGAAAATCCCATGCTTCCAAAATAAATGTAGTGTTTTATCAGCTCTTCTTTGTGTATACATCAACAGTCAGTAAACCCGAACATGCGAGAAATATTCGAGAAATAATTCCAAGTTGAAGATGTCTACCTCTGCAAAAGCTTTTCGGTATGAACCCAATTCCCCCCATCGTCCGCAATGCACCTGAAAGGTGCCTTTCTGTCCCCTATGTGGTTTTCTACGCAAATACCATGTATGCATTTGAATATAAGGTAATTTTCATCAAAGGGCTTATGTGCTTCATCCATTCCTCCCACTTTCCAGTGTTAGGTCGACTGAAGCATAGGAGGTGGGCTTTCCAAGGCTTCTTCAAAACAAGTATTTAATAGTCCTGATGCTGAAGTGTTTGGTCAAGAACAGCCTGATATTCTTTACGGTTTCCATAACACACCTAATATAATCGCTAAACTGCAATGCGGTCCAACTGTAATCAACTCTGGACCTGCAATTAACAATGATGTTTGACCAGTGCTGCATGCAGTTGTCTGTGGCTTGAACAGGAGTACTCTTTCGACAGTTTACTGTAGCCTCCTGGCTACACATGCATCACATGGGCAGTAGTCGATCATGCGGCTCCTACAACTGGGACTCTCCGTGTACACTCGCTGCTATTTCAGAATTCCGTTCGTCACAGATGGTACAACTTTCCCGTGGGACGTTCTTTAGACCGATAAGTATCCAGTGCATTTTCCATCACCTAGCTCAGATTCGTGGATATATTGTGGTTTCCAACCCGCTGTTGGAGTGAGCAACCGCCTGTCACACTCCACAAACCCGAAGGGAAAGTGGCGTAGATATCCACCGTGAAACGAGGCAATCATTTTGAGGCGACAAAAAATACTCTCCTCGGCACAAGGATGTTTTCGATGTTGAGACATCCATAAGTGAAAAGTCAATGGTAAGACTGCACATTTTGGTGGTTTGCCTCTGACTGCGGCTTTTTTAAGCGCCCAACAAAAATTGGCCAAGCAATGAATCAAACGGCTATTTATAGGAAGATATTTACTTGGTGGGTTCCACAATTTTTCGAACCGATCGAACTTGAAATTTTCTTTCTGATATCAAGCTTGTTACATTGGTCCTAAGCCGCCACAATAAGTCGCGTGAGAGCCACTCGCTGGATGATGCTTGAAGGAGCCATGGAGTAAGAATGTTTACGAGTAAACATCGGATGGGCTGCCGTCATTGGTTCACTTAGGCTGTCCCACTCAATGTGGTAAAACCTTTGAGAAACATTGTACGGCGGACTGTACCGTGGCCACAAACTTGGAAATAAATGTCCCTTCTTGAGCTGCAACTGTGAGCCAAGGATAATTCAGCTTGGATCAATAACCTTTGTGATAACGGATATCATATCACACCACATAACCTGCCGATAGATATGATCCGTGTACCCATTATGATACAGGATAATTTCGCCAATGATTTGCCTGCTACGTCGGTCAAGAGCTACCTGCTTGTTTCAACCTATCATCGTGAAGGATGAAATAATATAAGTAGCCCATTTGAATGGGACTCTACATGTCACATCAAACGGTGAAGAAACAAATCAGTTTGTCAAAATGACTATTTCTAATCGCAGTAAATTTCGCCTAAGCTAAAAGTGGTTGTGATCGCAACTTTTGCAGTTCAGTACAGAAGGGCCTAGCATATAGCAGTTATTCGATTGCTTATAAAATATTGAAGCCATGCTTAGCTACGAACCGAAAATATTTCCCTCGAACATCTTAAGTCCAAGTCGCGTTTGTATAGTGTTAAATGTCACAAACAACTCACGTAAAATTCATTTAGTCATGAATAATTATCCCGTGGCAGTTGTTGTGCATTCCGTCCAGCATCTCTGAGGTCACTTCACGCAGTTTATTTCACCCATTCATAACTCGGAGGTTTACCTTCATCTTTATCTCCGCAATATCAGCTGATTTTGTGATGGACAACAACAGCACAGTCTGGGAAACAAGACATTCCGGGAAAAAACTCCCATCCAACTAAACCGCAAACTTTTGCTTCTGCATAGGCCCTCAGTAATATTTGCAAGGGTCAGCAACTTCCCTCAATTTCAGTTGAGATTTCGTCGTGTAGGTAAGGCCAATTTATGCTGAAAAGCCAAGCCAACAGTTGTTTCATCCTTATTGCGAATCATCAACAGTAGGAAACTCACAGTGTGAAGCCCGCGGCCTACGGGCTAGTGGTTTGAGCACTTATCCGTTCGACTACGAGCTGCTGATCAGCATTGTGACTGGCTTCCGGTTGGACAGGATATACTGCCATTCATCCTTCAGTCACGGAGTCCACATCACGCGGTCACGTGTTGATTAATCGGCTCTTCGAAATACGAATTTTCAGATGGAAGTTTGACTCGTCTTGTGAAATTACTCTTCCTCTGAGCAACTCATTGGGTGATTCGCTCATTTAATGAGGCAGTTGGCACCGCATTGTCATAGTATATTGTTGAAACTGAGTTCTGGCAAACGAAACGCCAGTCCGCTACCCTCAGAATAATTTAAACAGCCATTGCTTATTACACAGTACTCATGGAAATAATATAAGGTAAAGAGTCATTTGCCGTTGCGAGATTTATGCGCGACGATGATCTATATCAGCATTCCGTGAAGTAATTTTGGAAAATAAGTGTTCTAAAACCACCTGTTTTACATCAGGGTATACAAATTTATTCATAGCAAAGGAGATCTAGACACTTAGATGAGCTCAACCACGATAAGTATGATGCATTCGCAGGTTATAATAAATTTCCAAAGTCGAGTTAATCACACTTTTCTTTCTTTGAAGTGTATGTATCCGTGATTTCCACATAACCTTTGCACGCTATTTCTGGCATCATGTAGATTCGTGATGAATTAACCAAGAGGATCAATCGCAGGGCTGGAGACAAGGGGTTCATTGGATAAGGCGCACTTGCTCAACATAACGTGCCCCAGAAGCTTGTGAACTTAATCAGATACCCATAGTCACATACTTCTGAGGGAGTGTATGCTGAGATTCCTAAGGGCTGCCCTACAAAACATGATGTACGACAAGGATGGCTACTCTCTCCGTTCTGGTTCAAATTCGTCATTGATGAAAGAATGAGGCGAAAGCTGGTGAGAACCTTGCAGCTTTGGAGTACTCAGATGACGTAGTCTCCATCTTTGAAGACAAAGGCCAAGAACAAGCTGTGTTGAATAGACTGACCACCATACCATCTTTCGGCATGCGTCTAGCACCTCCAATGTTCAAAGTCATGTTTCAAAACGTGCGGTCTCTGAGCGTACCCCTTAAAATTCAAGGAGAATTGCGGAAGGCTTTGAAGAATTTTACACCCCTCGGTAGTTAGGTTGGCTCTGGTACAAATATGTCTGAAGAATCACTGCGCAATCTTCAAGGTCCGAACTACGTCTGATAAGCTGCGTCATCTATGGCATGAAAAAGGCATACCACTGTGCCTCAAGGTTTGCGTGTACCAATCAGGCTACAGTAAGTGCTGTACTGTTGTATGGTTGTGAGACATAGCTTTTGCCGACAGATGATGTGAGAGTTCTTCTATTTTTTTGACAACCGATGCCCCGGCTGGTGTCAAAGAATGAGTAGCTAGGTAATTAGGAAACGGGTATTTGGTTGTGCAGCAAGTGCTTCAATCGCGGAAAACATCCTGCATCATCAACTGCGGTGGCTTGACCAGCTGCTACTCATGCTGAAACACCGTCTACCGAGATGAGTTTTGCTCCCTGTGCCTCCTTCAGAATGGTGGAAACCGCGAGGTGGACAACGTATGACTTGTGAGAAGGGCGTGAAAGAGATTACGAAGGGTTTGGTTGTTGTTGTTGTTGTTGTTGTTGTTGTTGTTGTTGTTGTTGTTGTTGTTGTTGTTGTACGTCTTCCAGCATGGGGTCCCCGTGATCCCTCCTGCGATTGGCTGAGACACTGCAAAAAATGGCGGCCGATCGATGTCAGTGGCATTCCTGTTGTCAGTTTTCTTCCGGATTGTCTGGAAACTTATACATCTCAGAATGCTTGCGATAGGCCAGCACAAGGTCTCCTACCTCACACACCTTTCTTTTCATTCTAAGGCTTTAAATATAATTGGACAAAGTTTATGTTTGTAAGGCAGTGATGCATCATTATCAACACTGATGTCGCTATCTCTGATGATGATGACGATGATGATGATGAATGGGTCGGATTGTTGGTGGAAATATGTATACTACAGATGGAAACTGCGAGCGATGTCTGGTCAAGCGTCAAATCCAGTTGAAGCTATGGGTCAGTGTGTTTAAAGATATGTATGTGTATGTTGCTGCGTGCAGCATGCTTAAAGTGTACATGGAACCTTTGGATACATTAGCGTTCGAGAGTGTGAAGTGAACAGGAACTGCTGAAAACGCCAGTTTGGTTGATAATACTGGTGGAGGTTGTAAATAGGTCGTCTACGTGACGACCTTTATAATGTAAATTTTCCAGTTCGCGCACTGATTTCCCAGTCTGTTCACGAACATATCTGTGGACCTGAAAGTGGTTCCATTGCAGTTCACTTTTTCTTTTAACAGATTTCATTACCGAAGTTGAACTAAATGCTTATGCACAGAACAGCAATAGTTCTTTGAGGACCGGTTTGAGAAGGTCCCCATAGTTTCCACCACAATCAATAAAGTTAAAAAATGTAGCCAACCTATTGTTCCAGTGAATATTCTATTTCCAGTAAATAGTAAAAGTGACATGAACTCAAGATTTGAGATGAGACTTTTAGATTTTTGAACTTGTTAACGAAATACAACAATTAGAATTCAAATGAAGCAAATATAAGTACGAAAAGAAAGACAATCAACTGAAGAACAGGAAATTCAGTCGCGCTGCTGTTCAGCAGTGTGCAGTGTTTTGTCCTCATCATATAAGACAGCCAGTTGGATGAGATTCAGGTGTTTTCCTTCCACAAAGGGCACTTGTGTGATAGTAAGTAAGCAAGTGATATCAAAACACAACGTTACGATCACACCGATCGACCAGCGTTATCTCATCGCGGTATAGTACTCAAACGCCAATCATGAGTTAGGAATAACACAAAACAGGAAATCTGCTAACAGCTTCCTCAGTAAAATCACGCCTATAATCAGTGCCTACATATGAACGACCAAAGAGAGGCTCGCTCAGTCTCTCAGGTTTACCTTCCTTGAATGCCAGGATCAAACAGGCATCGAGATTCTGCAGGCTACCAAAGATTCACAAGGTAGCAATGCTAGTTACACAGGGCGAGATGGTTAGAGCCCGAATCTACTGACCGTGGTTCGAACCCAACCTCTGCCTCTCGACTTCCCCTGTCTAGGCTCGGGCAAACTGGCAGTATTCCAGCCCTCATGCTTCCTTCTGGTAGTATGGCATTTAGGCACTGAAAGGATGCTACAGCTTAACGACGACGACGAATGCCAGTTACATCATATGTGGGTAATCAAACCACGCCGATTTACGGACTTGCAAAATTAGTAAACCGAATCATCTTGCCACTTCATAATGATCCAGTAAGCAACAACAGATATTCTTCCTAATGTGTTGGCAAATTTAGACAGAAAACCCCACACAGTACTGAAAAGCTTCTCAGTCGCGTTGTGCCTTTATACACGAGTGTATCTATCACACCATCCGTTAGAAGAGGACGCATCTTCAACCATACGTACGAACTTATCAGCTACGAACACAGTGTCAAGCTTTGTCAACGCTCAACATCACATTCAAATAGGTCTTATACAGACAAACAAATGGAGTGGCCATTGGCTGTCAAGTAGTACTAATCGTGGGGATATTTAGACATTTAAAAAACATATGATAAGCTAGTTCGTGACGCATTTTGTGGCGTTATTTTGAGGACAGATTTGAGATTGTGCACGGAGAATTTCCAGATGAGTTCCTTCATTTCCTAGACATTCTTGCACCAGTCTAAGCCTTGTGAATTTGAAAGTGCGGAAGGTTCGCTTAGCTTACCGAATTACCTTGTTGGAACCAAAGTCTGGGTTTTGATGTGACTTTGATTGGCAAACCGAACAATACTTTTCATATCATCCATTGAACTTGAAACGAAAGTTGTGAGCTTACTGATACAGTGAGCCAGAATGTTTTATTCTAATGAAGATTCCAAAACTGCCCGGGTTAGTAATAGGAGAGCCATGCTGCAGCAGAACAGCAACTGGGCATCTTTCACCGAGAACGCGCTGGACCATTCGAAAGCAAGACGAAACCTAGAAAACAAAATTCTCCTCTCAACAGCTCAGATCACCTACCACGTGCAAACTGGTGAGCGAATTCATGCGATTTTATCTGAATTTCACATACGCACAGTATTCAAAATGGGCAACACTATTAGCGGACCCTTGCTACAACCTAAAGAATTCATCAACCCTAGTTATCTAGCTTAACACGTATGCAAGATATGTTGCGGGAATGGCAATGCTGCCCACATGAGAGAGACGAACAGACAACTGAGAGCGTACTTTGCCGAACACAAGAAACATAAAGCTTTCTGCCAAAAGCTCACTCGCAGTTCCAGAAGTTGGAAAAACACTCAGGTACTGCTCCCCTCGTATTGATGGGAAGACAATGTTTTCTTTGACTAGTCTCAGGCAATTCACACGGGCCTCAAAAGGGTCGGAAGTCTTGGCAATTAACAACCCACCTGCGTCAATCGAAACTACGGCCAGTCCATATCCACTGTGTGGCCAGCGTTCATAAACACCAACCAATAAGGTGGCTATCCGACCCAAGCTTAAACCCACGCACGTGACAGTCACATGTTGAACATTTGAATAGCCTCTCGTAGGTTGACCTGACACGCCAGGCAAACTTTGTTTCTTTTTTAACTTGTGATTCAAACTGCTCGTGACGAGTCATCTGAAATTACTGAGGCGTTGAGTTATAAGGAAAACTGCAATTATCATTGTTTTTCCACCATCAGTCAACCTACACAACACACAGTCTATTAGTTCTCATTGGTACGGAATGCGATGCAGATACACTAAACCTCTGCAACTTAGATTGCCATTCAAACCAAAGCCATCAATGCGGTACCGGAGAGTACTGTTGGTTTGTCGAGGCCAATTGTAGGAATGCTAGATCGCGCTGTAAAAATATACAAGTCGTATTGGGCACGATACGTTGCTTTGAAAAAAACTCGACTACTATTTAGCGGACGCTCAATGTTCAGTGTTCGTCTTTACTGCTCAGAGTGCATCAGAGTGGTTTCAATCCCATCTACAAATCGTGGGAAAACCAAGTGCATGAGTCGTATGCCAGTTTATGAACAGCAAAAGATCACCTCAACTTCCGGATCCTTCTTGGTCCACGTGTACTAGGTGTAGCTAACAGTTGGCCGCCGGCCACCCTGTTAGCAAATTGTGTAAGAACTGAGGTTACAGATTCCACAGTGTCAAGTTTATGAGCTTAGCTAACGTGAGCAAACTGAGCTTGATAAAGTAAACTCATTGTATATCCTTCCGGTCGTTAAAGACTTCCCGTTGCCTGAACCCACCCATAATCTTACACGAAAGTTTGACCCGTGAGTTGTTGAACCAATGATTGCGTATGCTGTTGCTGTGATGTTTCTTTTTTCAAATGTAAGGTTTTTGTGTGGAGTTGAACCGACATGTGCAGCGATTTAGATGGAATTCTCCATAATTTGAGGCATGTATCCCTTTCACGAATATATTGTTGAATAGTTCATACTGCATTTTACTGACACATTTCAACATTGCAAAATTGTTAGCTCCCGATACCACGCGCCACACAATTGAGCTTTCTCGAAAACGTCAAGTAACCCACATCCATGCATGCATACATGCTCACAGAACAACACGGCACTTCATCAAATTCCGCACACTCGTAATAGGCATTTGCACATCGCACACACGAAGCTCACATCGAACCGTTTCTGATGTAGAGGCGTGCCGGTGAATATGGCTTTCCTGGCGGTGGCGTTTGAACGATGTGAGTATAAATGGACATTCGGTCGCAAGTGTTTGTTACCATTCTCGCAACAGAACGTCTATCAGATGTGAGTAATGAATTAAGTGGTGAAGCCTAGAAGAGCAAAATGGTAAACTATCAAATGCACATGAGTATGTGACGTGCTAACAATGAAATATTTTGGCGCGGAAAATGCGGTTCATTTCTATTAGAATTTCGGCGGCGTTTGGTTTGAGCGCATTCCGTGGAAATTGCGTGGCTGTTTCACCGAAACTGTAGTTTGAGTGCACTGTCTGCTGTGTAACCTAATTTTTCTCGTCATTCTTGTTGCTAAATGAGAAGTAACTGTAACCTTCGGCAAATAGTTGCATTTTCAATTGTAATAATATTGATAATAATAATCATTGTGTTACTAATAACACTGATAACGTTGTTGAGATTTTGACGATGACGGCGATACTGATAACCATGACAGCGACAAATACTGAGCTGAGTTTTGAAATGTCATCGGGACTTCTTGCAGCCAACCTATTTCCGATTGAATGTGAACCAAGCATGAGATTGGTCGGCATTTGCGTTGGGTGTGTGTGTGAAGTGCCTGTTTTGTTGCACGTGAGTGATTTGGGCCTCCATCCTTCACTCCACCAATCACGCGCTTATTGTATGAGCATGCCGAGTACACGATTTCTCCCTGTGATCAACTCCTCATTGATTCCTCATTGAATGGTTGCTAAGCCGGCAACTTCTGGAGACCCAGTGAAACCCGGCTGTTGACTCATTTGTTCGAAATCTTGGAAATCTTGGAAACCTACATAGATTGTTAATTAACCGGTTACCGTTATCCTACAGTGAAGTTGTGACCGGATTTCGAGATCCTCATGTTTCTATTATAACCAATGCGTTGGACGTTAGTGAATCGAACCAACAACCCTGCTGGGGACAATTTAAGCCCGGAAACATCACAAACGAGAGATTCAGCTGGGTTCCAGGTGAGTCGCTCGCAAAACCAAATTTGTTTGCGAATGAGCGTATTTGACAATTTAAACCTGTTTGCCCGCCAACCATTCTATGCAATAGACAAACATGATGTCATTTGTGACTGAGGGTGTGACAATGTGGCGAAATACCGAAACAGTCATGTGACTGCTGGTGAACGGTCAGACAGTCCCATCCTGTCTCAGTGACAATAAATCCTGCCAGATCACGTGATAATTGGAAATGGATAGTTGGGATGATAATTCGGTCGAAATATTTTGCTATCTATCATTCCTGTCTGCTTCCATATTGGACCAAGGACATGTGGGTTCGTGGAACTTCGGAAAATAAGTGTTTCTTCCTTAAGTTACTAATCAAGATCTAGATCCTCTAGAAGCTGTTTTTGGTCTGATAATTCCAGAACGTAGTCCCTCTTTCGGGCATCGGATCGGACTGAATAATTTGCCTCTCAAAGGGGGATATTAAGCCCTTCATCATTTTCGTTTACTGATGGTTATGTGGATGACACACAAGAGGTCGCTTCTTTTTATTCAACCGATCTTGCCGAGGAACCATTCGGGACGACAGGTCAGGGTACTGAATTTCTGTCATTGGAGATCCTGCGAAGTAAGCAAACGAAACGGAAAGTGAAGGAGAAAACAGTGGTGGTTGCTGAACCACATTCTTTTTGGCACTGTTGTATACTATGGCACGAGAGAGAAAGAGAGGGAGAGAGTGGATTGTTGGTTTTGTTTGCATCGCCGTTGAAAGCAGTAAGCTGAAATGGTTACTCAGAATTCCTATGGGCTGTCATCACAAAATTCGGCACACTTGATGATATGTTACCTGTATATCTCGGTCTCGTCATTCTTCACACGAACTGATACCACATCATTGTTATTCGTGTATTCAGTGGCAGCAAATTTTCCATCAGCCAATTTACAAAATGTAGTTTGAATCAACTTGCTATGGTTGAAAATTAGCAGAGCGGTATTCCTAAACCTTATGAGGACACGTCCAAAACTAACATGGATTTCGCGACTTCCTGGCTAGATACTCTTGCGGACTCACAAGAACCATCTCTGTGATAACCACGGTTATCAGGTTGTACTTCTTGGCAGTGCTTAGATTAGTGTTAATCTACTGATCATCCCATCCACAACCTAACGGCTTAAGTCAATTCACACATTATAAGCCAAACCACATTGAGTATTTTTTATGTCGACCATTATTGGGCGTAGATTTATCGGTAGATTTCCATCGGTAACTGTCGCAGCACATCAGTGTCCCACAGAGATATGGAAGTCCCTTACTGGTGTGAACTAAACATTTGTGACAGAAAACCTGAAGCATAATATAATGCTTTATCCTCTTGAAGGAACACTACTCATAAGGTTGCTTGAAGTTCTTCGACAGCCCCCGACCGGTCTCGCTCTTCTTAGGCACAGTCCCCGAGTCTCCGTTCAAGCTTATGTTTCACTTGAACTCAGTTTGTAAGAAATTAGTGAAATTTCTCACCTCCTAAACGACAGCTTCAGCTGAGACCCCGTTAAGCCCAAATTACTGTGCTACTGAGTGTACTTTGCGAATTCTGTCTCCTATTCAGGGTCACATCCATTCGTAAAATAAGTGGAAACACTGGTCTGTATTCTAATATACACCGTATATGGTGGTGTCAATATCAGTTATCAGATTCCTATTGTCAACTGGTAGAATTTCAGAGCAGTTTTTTTTGTTTTTAAGCGTGGAGGTATCTGTTAGGATACCGTGATGCTTGAATGCTACGTGTGCATAATAGACAAGGTCATCTAACGACTGGTGCGGAGCGTCAGGCAGGTAGTAACAAAGGTGAATGTCCATAAAACAGATGCACATAAACTGTTCACTCGACAAACACGACTCGCGGACTACTACAGTGCCGAGACCTAAAAACAGACTAAAATTGGTAATGCCAACGTGACCTTCCAAGTATGTATGCGAGGGGGAACGGCGAGTAAGAGTTTGGGATTCTCGTACCAAAAGTTGCCTGTTACTAGTTTAGTTAAACTGACAGGACTGCATTACCCGTCAAGTGATTCAAAAGGCCATCAATCATTGATACACAAGAGTCTGATTCGTGAGAGAATTTAAGCTGTTATCTAACCGTGGGTTGCATCACTAATAGTTCACTGCTAAATTTCTGTGTAAGTCTTTAGAGTCAAGGGCTCTGATGCGCACAAGGTGACTCAGAGAATTACCACGGTTTAACATTCCAACCCAGATAACTTTGTGGTTTCACAATCAGCTACCTCAACGCACCTCACAATCTTATATTACCGCAAGACCGAAAAATGAGTAGTTTGAAGTCCAAGCTAAGTCATCAAGATTCTTGATGCACTCATTTCCCTTTAGAAATATGAATAATACAATGTGAACATGGAGGGTAGTGGATACAAAATAACTATTGTGTCGTCAGTTTAAAGGACAATAGCCCGAGAGAAACAGGTCTTACAATTACATTCAGAACAATTGATAATGGATCGCATAGGTCGACTTAACTGTTGCGTCACTAAGTCCAGGGTAGCATAAGCGTCACATCAGGTTGCTTCGGAAAATATAACGAAGACTGTCATAGTGTCAGTGCAGTGATCCCGTGAGTTTCGGTGACGAATAAGGATAGTAAATGATGAGCTGAGATTTACTTGATGACCTGTGACGGAGAGATGTCTTGCTACAGAAGGCAGTCATGTCCTCTACTCGCAAGTCGGTTCGGTTTTTTGTAAAAGATAATATCAGGGAACAAAGTGGTGTGTACTGTCTCATTGTGATAGTAAGTGACCTATCGGTTCTGCCAATGTAACTCGCCCCACAATTACGTAAAAATTGGCGGTTGTGGCTTGAACTGGCCCAAGTAGTGCTCAATAGTCTCATTTATAGCTAACTTTTTCCTTATATGAAATCAAAGACAGCTCACGGGATGCATTTCGAAATTCACTTACCATCGGTCCTGTGTAGATGGTAGTTCGGTGATGAACAGCGACGTGGAACGTACTCTTCAGTTTATTTACAGTGTGAATAATGTCCACTCGAAACTAATTGTACCACACGAGAAGGAAGACAGTGACTCTGGATATCTTGATTACAGGTGGGGGTGATGAATCCGTCAGCGTCCACACAAAGCCTACGCGGTCAGGTCAATTTATGCAATCCTACAGTGTCACCCCGTTGACTACACACAGAACGTGGTAAGAGCGCTGGTTACACGAGAATGTCAGATCTCCACACCAAGCTGCATGAATCAATTGGAGCTACTCACGGGGACTTAGGAACAAAACGGATACCCTTCGCGTTCAATTAGGGCACACACAAAAGAGGGTTTAAACTTAGCTAGCTTGGTAAGGACAACAGTAACACTATTGGGGCCAACTCACACAGTGAGTAACGGTCTATATGTAACTGTGGAGTGAGTTACATTGGCAGAACCGATAGATGTCCCATTATCAGAATGAGGGAGCACGTGCCTCTTTGTGTCCGAAATTATCTTTTACAAAATACCGAATTTACTTTACGGGTGGAAAACATCACAGTAAGTAGCCTATGAGCCTCAGTAAATCTCACCTCAAAATCTAGTGTCTCTTCGGCACGAGATTTACTTGTACTGAGGTTTGTCGAGGCCACTGCAGTTAGTCTATCAAAACCTTTGTTTCGTTTAGGAGCACCTTGATGCGAACTTTAAGCTACATTGAACTTAGTGACGCAATGGATCATATCATTTCTCCGGCCGACTGACCTATCCGACCCGTAATCATGTAATGAACTTTGTTTTGAGAGTTGCCACCAAAATTACTGTTCAAGAACACGTGTTTTTCGTACAAATTTTCTTTTTGCGCATGTTAGCCAGTTTCCCCGTGTTTCATCGAATTCATTCCACCCAGTGCTTGTATGTTGTCTAGGGATGAATATTCGGTACGAAATGTGGATAATCTTTTCGCCCTTGTCAACTGCCCATCATCTGCTGATGATACCAGCCGGCATGCAATCCGGATTGCATTACGACTCTCACAGATTCTGTGGGACACTGATATGAGGAGGTAGACTGTGGTGACTCTCTAAGAGCAATCCATGTCCGGATATTGAAGTGTGTCGTGAACCTGGGAAATTTCGTAATCCATATGGTAAATTACAAGCAGTTATCCACACGTCGTAATCGCATGTTGTAATATGTCTCGAATATTGCAAGCACAGCCCGCGCAGCCATAAGTGAACTGGTTCGGGTGATTTTGTTGGAGGGATAAATCCGCTGTTTGTGTGTGCTATGGTGTAATGTGTTGGCGGACGGTATTTAGTTTTATACGCGTTGATCACAGCTGTGTATTGGTAAATGGAGAAGTAATCATCTGACCTAGATTTGCTAGGTTACACCTTCAACAAATCATATTAAGACGGTGGCGATAGGTTCAGTAGATGACCTCTGCCTGGTATTGTTTGAGGAGCGTAACACCGTCTGCAGATATTGGACGCAGTTCCTTGGACATTGTATATATATATATATACATATATATATATATAATGTTAATTCTGCTGATTCCCTGAGATCGTGACGAAGTCAGCATGCGCCTACGTCATTTAGGTGCTACTACGACCGTAGCACCCACTGGATGGCTGAACCACTGGAAGGAGATGAGCTATGGTTTCAATGTGTCCCGTACCTCCTCAGTGTGGAGGTTTGAAAGTTGAATGGTAGGTATGAATTTCATTCATACGACATAGAGGTTCACGTTACGTCCAAGCAGAGAAATAGGATTCGCCTCAGTAAACGCTACACTGAGACGACAAAACCTTAGCTAACTATACCATACAATAGGAGCGGAGCAATTTTTTCGAAAGCGGAAATTAATGGGTTTGCCCACTTGAATCAACCGTTTAAAAAGCTAACGGAAATACCAATTAATAATTATATGGATCTGATAAACTGCCCTTAGCTAATCGTTTGAGTTTTTTACTCAGGGCGTACGCGGGTTTATTTTGCCCTATTTAACAGCGCTTAGGTTTTGTCGGTACTGCAAACAAAGACCGATTGATCACAAGTGCCGCCCTCCCATTTCGACAGTGGACTGATCGACAGGGCATCTGAACACCAAATGAAATATGTAGGATGGCTTACAATCTTATTTTTAATCTAATAGAAACCCATGATTTGGTGTCAATAAACTGAGGTTTCCCCGAAGTGAAGCGAGCATTTTTGATGGGTTTCCGGGAGCATGACAGGACTTATTATGTCTGTGGCGCTGTATCGACTGGGACAATCTGCGGTTCTGTGAGGTGAAGTGATGCCTGAGATGCGCTTACATATCATCGGTTGATGGAATGTGAGGACCACGTACGACTATGACCGTTTCAGCTTTCCAAATGTGCAACCCCCCCTGGGCTCCAAATCAGTTTCCTGGGTTTTTCAGTCGCTGGGGTTGGTCAGATCATCCGTCATAATTCAAATCGTGATGGACGGGAAGTTCAGTCCAGAATCAAATGGATTTTTTGTTTATCAGGTACCTTCGTCAAATTTCTGTTTTTACCCAGTCAGCTATACAGCGAAACCATGCCTGAGATCGTCTTTCGCTGTTATAACCGAACATGTCAAGGCACGATTTTTTTGGACGACTTCGTTGTGAAGCTGATTACTGTCAAGATCAAGATTCATGTGTGTGTTTGTCCATTATGCAATATGTCTCCGCGCAGTAAGCAGAAAAGTGCCAAAGGGATAAGCATTGCCTACTAGGTGGCTTCTGTAGTGGTGTTGCCTTACCGTTGAGTTCTGTAGCCATCGGTATGAACTGGTACATTAGAATTGGTATACCCTTCAGTAAGTCGATACTGTAAGGTAATTTAGAAGACTGTTATACGCCCAAGAATGGGAACACTTCGTCGAACGATGCACACGTCAAAATAACCTATTATCTTCACATGTCGGTTGTTTTTAACACAAGCAGTCGAAGGACCGACTGTCTCGGGTCTCACAAACCCCGTCGCTGGAAAATAAGTGTGCTGGCCGCTATATGATTCTCAAGCACCATAATCTGTATCGATTTTGACCTTTTGAGGTTAGACTGCTGTACGAACTACTCAAGCTCATTTGGTTCTCAGCATAAAATATAACAAAAATCCTAAATACCCGTTGTTCTCGGCCTTTCAAGCCGTAAGAGACAGCTGAAAAGATGGTCTTTATAGGTGTTTCTCTCAAAGCTTCAACCTATTCCAGATCGTTTTATTCCAGCAGTATCCCGTCTAATAAACCCAAGGGCTCAGGATTACCAGGCCTACGGTATATTGGAAAGTGGTTTTCTTTATGTCCAATAAACGCTTTAGCCTGACTAAATTTGTAAAACAGTTCCCAAACTGGAAACGGTTAGCAGTTTTCAATGGATTCAGTTTGGCCAACGAATTTCCAAAACATTTTGAATTGGTGACTTGTTTAAATGAATCATTCCCAACTTACTATCCGTCGGGAACATTCAGTGGCCTTTTTTATGATTGCTTAGATGACTGTATAGTTAATCTAAACTGACAGGTGTTTTATTGCCCTTTTCAGAACAGATGGACGGAAAGTGAAATATGATTCAACCTGACATGCAAACCGAATGATGGTCGTCTGAAATCACCATATTATTATGGTAAGTATATACACCGCAGTGAGGAAACTGGCCATTGGTAGAAGAACTCTGTTTAGTGCAATTGTGAGAATGAAACAGTGCTCTAAAGTATTGTCTAAGCCAGGGTGATACGGTGGATTTATTAGGCAACTCAATGGGACCTAGTTGAATAAAATCGGGAAATTTTGTTTTCCAACACTGATTGCGCCGTTTTATCAAAGCATCTTCAAATAGCAAAACCAAAACACCCTAAGTTCTCTAGAAAATCTAAAAATATAACAATCAACCAATTCCAATCTACAGTCAAACTCATTTAACACAAGGATTGTCAGGAGTTCTGCTACCCTATTCTCCAGAAAGCAGTTGAACCTAAATCATTCCGGAACCAACTCCGATGAGACGTTGCAATAAATTTCGTTTGCACATATTTTTGTGTTTGGTAGCTGAGAGCGTCTGCTTCACAGGTTCAAATATTCTGATGCTTGCCAGCCCAAAACTGGTTTACCATTCGTGTACTTCAGTTATAAATTCAGATGGGGTTATTCATCTCGACTTCAAAAACAACAGCAACTAGAAGAAACGAAAATTTGTGCAGTTTTTTGTTGTCTTTGCTATTATGTACCTGCATAAAGTGGATGATCGTTTTGCTGTGTCATTGTTTGAAATTATAGCGTATGTGTGAACGGCACTAGACAACATGGAACTTTCATCAATAACAAATTCATGTAATTCGGGGAACTTGATTTAACTTACTCCATAAGGGCAACGTTATATACGTATGCCTCCCACAATGCCTCTTTAGTGATCATGTTTCCTTATGGTGACAACTGTTAGTCGAAATTCCACTTTCATCGGCCAAAGCAGTTCATCAGTTTTGAAGACACGAAGAGGTCGGCAAAAATTTTCGCAGTTTAATTTGTTGTCTTTAAAAAATGGAAGCTGATCAATCGCCATATGTTTCTATGACGTCTTCCTTAGTAAACACAGATGTATCTCCTCGATCTAAAAAATAGCTTTCAAGGTGTTGTTTCACCGAAGATCCAACGGCAAAGACGATTATTCCATACAATTTATTCACGGTACTTGTACCCTAATACTGCACGGACACAATTGTATTCATGAGTCGCTCAGCAGCATAGATGGGGAGCAGTTCGTTGTTTTGCAAGTGATAAAGCTTTTCCGTGCGATCTTTACTCTGGGTGGATTCTACACACATTCATCAACTTCCTCAGTTTTACAGGGGAAAATCAGCTGGTTTGATCTCAGTTTACTCGATACAGAGATACACCCACCTGATTTGTTCGTGAACTCAGTATTACGATCAGGATATGCCGCAGTGCCGAATGTGTACAGGACATTGTGTGATTTTATCAGTATGCAATTTGTCATGATAGCTGGTGAAAGTAATTACCCTCTGTCTAAGAGTAGCTCAGAAGAAACATAATTTCAACGGATGTGTGAAACTCCCCTCTGAGAAGTTGCTATTTGAGGAGCAGATCAGCAGTTTTGAAAACTTTATTTCGTTTCCTTTACTCTGTTGCACTTTATGGCTTTGAATACTTTAACCCAGTATACTGTGATATTTGTTTCCCTCTCATGGATTCAGCGGTTCATAATCTGATCTCTCTTAATGCCAAATTTCGTAACTACCAATATGCATTCTCTCTGTTTATCCAAGAATATGATGTAATGGACGTTAGCCGTTAGAACGACCGCATGCGGAAAATGTATTCATCACGTGACGCACTCCCATTCATCATCACTACCTCAAAATTCCAGACAGCAAGCCATCCGTCACATGGGTCATCCAATAGAGCAGACAGCAATATTTCAGCAAGAAGTGAAAAACAACTTGAAGTTATCAGGATGGTTTGGAGATTATGTGAATAGCCCATCAGTTTCAGCTGGGGAGCGTTTTTACACAATGAGCTATTAGTCTTTTTGGTTTTCAGCTTTATAAAGAAGACTCACAAATCCAGTTAAAAAGAAGACAACTTGCTTTCGCACCGGCACACACTCAGCAGTTTTTTATCAGTTTAACCCTTGAGGGCAACAAAGGAAAGGCTCTTGTAGCCATGAGGTGTAAGACAACATTATCGGGAATCCAGCAAGAGACTGAAGCAAGCAACTGTAACACCCAGTTCCTAGATATTCCCAACAGCTTTTTCCGATTTAACTTAACCAAAAGGATCTGATAGCTCATATGCTTCAGTCCCGTAATTTGTATGTGGGCAGAAAACTATGATTTTGTTGCTGAAGATAAACTAGGATATCTGTTTTCTGGCATACTTAGGTTGCAAGATAGCGAGAGTGGAATTCCCTTATTGTCAAGGACCATTGGTGAATTGGCATATTTTTTAATGGCTGTATAGATTCTCTTGTTTCGTAGCGTGTCATCTGAGAAACTCAATAAATCAAAATAAACCACGTTCCATGGTCGAAGATTACACAACCGCCCAACTAGAAAAATGTCAGACGGTCGGATGTACCAATCGGTCACCTTCTTGCAACACTCGACAAAGCATCGGCATTCACGCGTGCGTGGATCGTTTGGTTATGCATCGTTTTCTCACCAGAGGGTCACTCACTGACCAGTAACATTGCAGTCTACTCAAGATTCCCAAACTAGGTGGTCACCATGGTGGTGTCCCCGAATCACTCTCTGTAGCCCCAAGTCAGATAAGCAGTCTGAGTGGGGTTTTTCGATCTTAGCAAACCACTTAGACACACTTACTGCAATGACCCAGCAATGTCAAGTCACCACACTAATTAAATTATTGAAAGATCAAATTTTCGCTTGTTTGACTTTTTCAACGTGAATGCCAGTGCTCACTGTGAAACTGAGCTGGACGCTGAATAGTAAGCAAGGCTTATGATAGATGGATTTTCACGCACATAGCATGCAGTATGGAGGTAATTCTTTGGGGCTCCAGGACTGATGCAAACGCTGCCTAAATTTTGGATGCCATGATCTTCCGAACCCACTCAAATTAGCTTTAACATTAATTACTAGTGCAAGTCACCAATTCTATCTACCATCAAACAGAAAATTATGCAATATTCATGAGCCAATTCAAACTTTTTCATTCCCTTTTCACACAATTTTGCTAATTCACGCATATCGTGTGATTTTCTCGAAAACTGTTGAAAGTATAGCAGTAGTTTCACACCAAATTGCAGCATCTGTTGGTGTCTGTATACAAGCCAAAAACATGTATAATCCGTCACACTCGTGGTGGGCTATGCTTAAACTCAACTAGATCATTTTATTTTTGAAGAAAATTCATACCTTAATTTGACTACTCAAATGAAGTATGCCGCAATGGTACTGAATCTTTCGTATAATGTGTCCACTTATTTCACATGTTTTTTCACGCCAATCTAAGTTTCCCCAATCAACTATAGATTCAAGTTTTCGTGCTACAGTCGGTTTCCAAGAGAAGCACGGACTTGCTGATTGGTGAATATGTGCTAATCCGTGGTGTCATTTGATAGTGATGCCTTTAACCTTTTGGATATGTCCATCTATCCGGAAGCTTCGGGTTAATTATTTTGTTAGACGAACGAAGGTAGCGAACAAAATTTGGCTTCTACGAGTGATCCTCTTAACTAATACATCACATGTAGAGGTTATGTGGAAATCACGGGCACATACCATTTGGAAAAGCGTCAATAGGTCATAGAGTCAAGTGAGCGACGTCAGTGTCACAAAGGTCCGTGGAACCAAGTTCTTCTTAGGCCACCTCAAGTTCAGAGGTCACACAAGTTCTTTTGGATGCAGAGTTACGGGTCAGGTAGTCGGATTTTACGTACTGATGTGGTCTTGCCTTCTCAACGAGTGCAGCTTGCAATCTAACAGCATCCGAATGATCGCGGACTGTACCTACATAGTTCAGCACCCAGTGGGGTAAGTCTTCGTTTCTACAAAAATTTGGTCGAAGCTGCCTGAACCGCACCTAAGCACGAGGGCCCATCCTACAATTTTAGAATAAAAACCGATGGCATTGGATAAGGTGAATTGTTCTAAACTACTTACAACCCGCGAGTAGCTGGAGTGTGACGCCAACTTTCCTCCATGGCTGGTCGTCAATTTGGCTACCCTACAGAGGCTTTCGCTTACTTTCTGCGCTAAACTTCCACAGCAAGGAAACTCATCTTAATGCTAAGCTTGTCTTGAAAATTCGTTCTGAGTAAACTGGGCACTGACAGCAGTTTCTTGCAATTTAGCAGCAATAAATTGACCAGTTTCTACAGCGGAAATGCAGTTTTCATTAAAGTTAAGCACGAGATAAATTGCAAATGTTTTCACGCCTGTTGTTTTATTATCGCGCGTGATTGCTCCCTGAACTTAAAGGTCTCTTGCGCTTAAGCAAATTTTACACTCTGACACACTATTTCAAATGTGTGATGCAGAATGTACTTGTCATCCACCTAAAAAGCCCAACCATGTTTGTCTGAACCCTCAAAACTGCATCCTATTGGGGATCAGCGTGTCCAAACACAGAGAGGCGTGGTATTTTCTTCACAAAACAAAACGACTTTCAGTCGCTTTTGTTGAATGTCCAGTACATTATGGTCACTTGCTTGTCACCTAACTGTGATATTTTCATTTTTGAAAGAGAACAAGCATCCTGCTTTGCACATTTATCGACCTTCCAATTGAGCGCAAAATTGCAACCCGCAAGCCCAAACTGAAGAGACACCTATGTATTTAGGTGGCATACATGCTCTTAAATAATTACTTGTGATACATCACAAGCTTGGAGTATATGATAACGCATTAAATTTAACTTATCGTCCTCATGAATTCCCCTTCATCATCTTTACGACCAACGTTTAACGGTGAACGTTACATTATAAAAGTATTTCTTTGTCATTTAGATTCGTCATCCGAACGGCATACTGTCAGCCACTCACCACCCATGTTACTCCCAAAGTTGCGAAACTCGGCTAGGTTGACTGTTTCGCAAATGGCCATTTACTGGCAACCGGATTTGTCGAGCCAGGGGACAATATATATATTGCGGCTAATAGGTAGTTGGATTGCCAAGCTGTGCAAACAGGCCAACAGCCCACAAAACACAAAGCATAAAATCTTGCGTACGACGTTCGAAGGCCGGCAGCGAAAGGGGATTACTAGATTTCTGCGAACCATTGAGCAATCAGTTGATGACTTTTAATGATAAAAACGCATCCGGGAGGTTGAGTAGGCGGATTTGGACATAGAACTGCCCTCTACAACCAAAGATCATTTTTTTTCGCGAACCAGTGAATATGATGCACAAATGTGCCATTTCCTCAAACACACCGCCCAATGGCTAGCACAAAAGACCGCTTTTGACGTTAATCCAGAAATAACAGACAGGATATTCTATGAAATGTTCAAAGAATCTGTATGCAAACAGCAGTTGTGGAAACAGCGCGTCTCATGCCCGCCGAATTCATCAAAAGTAGCTATCCGCATATGTTCTACCGCTGAAAGTTTACAGGCTAATAGAGCGCTTTTGAAATGCCCCGTTTGGACTCTCTGTACTCTTAAACAAAGATCTGATGGCTCACCGCTGCATCGCCTGTTGACTGAGTAAAAAGATATAAGGTCTTGTCGCAAAATAATGACTTAATTGATTCCCGACAAAGTTACCCAAAACGTCAAGTGAATTGGTCGATTTGAGATTGGAGAAAGCGGGCTGTTGTAGCCGCGATAAGATAGCCGATGTTCCATAGGCACAGCGGAGCTGAACACGAGCACAAGTGATGCAGGTAAACACCAGATAAAGTTTGCAATGTAGGCGTCCGTGACGGAATTGTGCACTGCTAATTCTGTCTTTCAGAGAACCCCCTGACTGTGAGTCGCGTAAAGCAAAATTCCATCCTGCGTTGTCACCTACCAGATAGCTTTCAACAAGAAGTACAATATGTGACTGAAAAACATTGAAGAACAATGTTACCTAAACTGGTTCATATGGGTCATCGGTAGCGGGGCTGGATCAAAAGGATGAACCTCAAAATATGACTGCGTATCGACCACTTGCATATATACAAGGAAAGAATACGGACTACATCCAGAGCCCGATAGCGTTCAATTCTCATAGCCTTCGGCTAATCCGCTCAGCTTATTGCAATCTAGAGCGTAGTGTCAATTGCGGGAAGGGGAAAGTACGACACACGTTTGCGTTCACAGCATAGCACCAAACATTTTATGCGAAGTCTTCAGTGTATGCCCAAATTGTCTAACTCTTCTTTCACCTGGCATACGTCAGTTCATTGCAGATTCACATTTTTCATCAATTTTACACGAACCGGGTGGATCACAGGTTTTTCCCCACTGACAGTTTTCATCAAAATAACAAATCCGGTGTGGTGTGGAGGTAGATGATAAATTTGTGGTCAAGCGACGTGGACTTTGTGAGGAACTAGTAACTTTCCTCGACAAGGCGTTCACTAGTATGCCGTTAACTTTTAACTAGTCTGACGAAGGTTCAAATGCTTCCATAGTTGAAGTTAAACATCAGAAACGCCTTGATGCACACGTGTATCGAAAAGTGATCGCTACGTGAAACACTGTTCAGGTCATCCCAGCAGCACTGGAGAAATCGTTGAAAAGTGCAGGAATCAGAAACCCAAAAAACGACGAAATTCAGTGCATCCAGATAGTTCTAAGAAAAGCTGGCCGTCTTACTTAGTTTGTCGCAGGTATACTGGGACATAATACGACCTAAACAACTAAATGTATAGAAATACTGCAAACAGCTGCGCGCATACCGCATGGAAACGATAAGCCTGAACAGATGCGTACAATCCTATCAAACCTCAATGGACGCACACTGTTTTAACCAGACAGCGAAAGTCACCTAGTTCACCCAAAAGGTACTGTATATGATCACAACGATCGCGTCTTTGAGGCTGTGAAACAAGCTACTTAGGCAAATGCATAACACTTCGAAAGCAAGATCATCAACGTCAGGAACCGAAATAATAACCCCAGAAGTTGCTGTTACTCTCGGCCTACTGAGCAGTTCTCTCCACGTAGAGCAAGCAACCGGGCGTGACAGTAAGGAAGGCAATAGAACTGAGACCAAAGACGTGGCTGTACCACTAAAGTGCTGGAATTGCATTGTTGCAATACGGCTGAATAGTAGTCAAGCGTCCGTCATGAATTAGGGATTTCTCCCAGGCAGTACAAAACAAGAAATCACGTGTTCGCTTCGTCTACTTATGGCCGGTACAATGTAAAGCCAGAAAGTGTTACAAAACGAGTTGCCTTTCGTCAATAATGCCAGTCTACCTAAGGGTCTGGTTTCCCGGTTCACTATATTTGAAGAACCCTCTATGTCGGTAGACCAGTGGGATAGCAGTCGGGTGATGGGAGTGTGCTACACGAATTTTGGCCGGGTTGAGCTTTCTACCAATTCTGCTAGTGATTCCACTTTACTGACAACCACAGACGGTCACACGCCAACTCGGCTTAAAGACTACAAGATAGAGAGTAAGAAGGTACTGTTTGATCAAGCTGAAACATCCTTTCACGGTATGCAGGACGTCTAGGAATTCACCCATTCACCGGCCAAAAGCCACTTGCCTTATTGATAGGGTACTCTCAAGAAATTCGCGAAAAGGTTACACTCCAGGTATTGGGACCGACGTTAGTTGGCGCCAATGTTTTGTTTGTGTGCTTTGTGGATACAAATCAAACAGTAAGTGGTGCATGGATTGGCATCAAACGAACAGGAAGTA
Source organism: Opisthorchis felineus (assembly GCA_004794785.1). Classification (NCBI taxonomy): domain Eukaryota; kingdom Metazoa; phylum Platyhelminthes; class Trematoda; order Opisthorchiida; family Opisthorchiidae; genus Opisthorchis; species Opisthorchis felineus. The sequence goes on along the minus strand of SJOL01009519.1, from coordinate 66,144 downwards.
TCCACCAAAATCCAAACGGTCGACGAATCAGCTACTTAAATTCAACTGGGGCTCATATTCCCGAATGGTACATTGTATTGACACCGCAGTCGACGGTAAGCTGGAGACCAGTGAAACACTAAAATTCACGGTTAACTAGATCGGTTAGATCCAGATGTGCAAATTGCACATAGGTTTAAAAATGTCTCACAAACCCAACTATTTTGGCTTTCTGGTGCTGTCATTCGTTTGCTTGTTTCCAAATAGCCCAGCGAGTTTGTGAAATTGGTCAGTGGATGTATTTTGCACAGGCTTTTACAGAGCAGTATGCCACAAACAAGCTGAAAAATCAGCGGCTCTGAATAATTTTTTGACGACATTCTACGCGTTCTGTCTTTTCACACAGAAAACCCTCCATCCGTAACGCAGCCACACGAACAGTACAGGACAATNACGAGATAAATTGCAAATGTTTTCACGCCTGTTGTTTTATTATCGCGCGTGATTGCTCCCTGAACTTAAAGGTCTCTTGCGCTTAAGCAAATTTTACACTCTGACACACTATTTCAAATGTGTGATGCAGAATGTACTTGTCATCCACCTAAAAAGCCCAACCATGTTTGTCTGAACCCTCAAAACTGCATCCTATTGGGGATCAGCGTGTCCAAACACAGAGAGGCATGGTATTTTCTTCACAAAACAAAACGATTTTCAGTCGCTTTTGTTGAATGTCCAGTACATTATGGTCACTTGCTTGTCACCTAACTGGGATATTTTCATTTCTGAAAGAGAACAAGCATCCTGCTTTGCACATTTATCGACCTTCCAATTGAGCGCAAAATTGCAACCCGCAAGCCCAAACTGAAGAGACACCTATGTATTTAGGTGGCATACATGCTCTTAAATAATTACTTGTGATACATCACAAGCTTGGAGTATATGATAACGCATTAAATTTAACTTATCGTCCTCATGAATTCCCCTTCATCATCTTTACGACCAACGTTTAACGGTGAACGTTACATTATAAAAGTATTTCTTTGTCATTTAGATTCGTCATCCGAACCGCATACTGTCAGCCACTCACCACCCATGTTACTCCCAAAGTTGCGAAACTCGGCTAGGTTGACTGTTTCGCAAATCGCCATTTACTGGCAACCAGAGTGCTCCCAGAAAGGCCCGATAAAACGACGGTAGATTTGGATTTCGCGTTATCCAGATGTTAAGCGTAAGTGAATAAATTCGGTTACAGTCAGTATTGTCACAAGTCATTCTTGTTAAAATGGAAACTTCTAAAGTCAAAACACAGCGTAAGGGCTAAAGACCCTATCGAACCGCAACATAGCACATAACACAAAATTCCCTGTGCAGAATGTCCGACCAAATACACAGGCCGGACAGTCAAGCGAATCTGTGTGCGAATCACGGAGCACAAGCGCGTTTTCCTCCACGATATCCAATCGAGTCCAAGAAACTTGAACACGACTCAACCATTTCACTCCACGCATTTGAGTCAAGCCATCAAATCAACTTCGATGGTACACGTATATTCCACGCAAGACACAAATGGATCACTGGGGATCAACACACAACCGAACTTCATCAATCGTAGTGGTGGCGTCAGCATCCTGTCTCTCGCTTGTACTTACTAGGCATAGTAGCCAGATGCCGAGCAGGAATCTAGCGATGACGCGTCAGTCAGCACAACAGCAAACGGAGGTACACTCTAGTCAAAGTACGCACAATCACGCAGAGCTAACACGCTGGTCGCGCCCGACTGCCAACAGGTCTCAGGAATACACCAGTCAGAAGACATGATAGCGGATCTTAATGACGCTGCACTTGACTCGTATTCAATTGATTCTAGAAATCCTTGGAAAAGGTCGACCGGGGCAACAAAAACGTCGGATTATAACGTCTTAATCCGGTACACTGTATTTTGACTTTAAAAGTTTTCATATTGTACACCACATGGCGCTTAAATTTTTTAACAATACCCGAGTCGAATTTGGCCAGGAACTCCTCAGTCATGTTAAAATTGGTGAAACATTTGACAGTGCAAGGTTGCCAACCGGATCTGTATTGGAATCCGAATGCTACAAATTGGCCCTTGTCTCGCTAACTTTTTTGGTCATAATAGCGTATATAATAAACGACACGTTGGATGAAAAGCCAGAAACTCGTAAAAATCCGTTTAGCTTGCCATCATAGATGTCAGACGACTTCTCCAAATGCCCAAACTGAGCTAAGATTTCAAAGGATGACAAATCATTTCGTGAAGCACTTCCTGTACGACCGTACACAACTGGCTTTCTGGAGAACCAATGGATCGGAGAGGTGGTTACCGGCCGCCCAGGTTACCGAATTTTAATCAGATAAAGCTACCTGACAACACTCTGGTGCCAACTGCAAAAAGTTCTTGCTTTCAAGCCGTCTGCAACACGCACGCACCAGTTAACTCGAAATTAACGTACGCTGTGTATTTTAAGTGGAGACTGCGGGTCTGTGTCTATGCCGGGCATGGATTGAAGGTCTTAGGCTCGGATTCCGTAATGGAGTGCATGATGTTGCGTGCATGCAAGAAGTTTCCATTGCCTAGGACACCTCAGTTTTACATCGACGGGCGATAAAACTGATACGGAGACCATTTAAAAACGGCTTCGATATACGCTGAAATTGGTCCCGGGACACCTTCAAATAAACTCAGGACAGCTTGATGCGACTCCGAGTGATTATAAATGAAAACCTTATGGAGGGAATCAGTACAGTTACGTGTAAAATAGAACCACACCTACTGGACTTCAGTGGATGAAATCTGTCCCGTGCATTGATCCGCGCACGCGTCAAATGTTACCAAATGGCTCACAAATCAAGTTACCTACAGAGATGACGTACAAATAAGTCCTGAAAACTGTTTTGTGCTGATGGGAAGTAATCACAAGTTACATAGAGAACACACTGCCCGACAAACAGTTACGCCCAACGCCGCTACTATAAAAACCGCCCCGCATGAGTGAAGCGGACTGCTGTCATGAAATTTTACCTGGTAACGACTAACCCAACAGAAAATAGTAAATATAAGGGAAGCGTCCCTTTTACCCAAACAATACGAGCTACGCCTAAGTCCTGGCAGTCATCTGATACTGCTTCGGTGCACATTCTAAACTCACAAATTCGAAACGTCCGAGCGTGTATGCTGTTTCTGGCATTTGGTCTCGCCGGTTAGGTGCATAGCGGTCCCCACTTGAAGGAACACTTTCGCTGACCCTGGTACACTTAAATATAGAATGATAGTGCAGAATGAAAACACCAAGTTTACAGGGCAAGCTCAGTCAGCCGAAACAAATTAGCAGATGCGTTTCGTTTTAGGGAGCTAAAAGAACAGCCCGGAAATCACATGGGTCATATTCTGGAAAATCAAGTGAGGTTCAGTAAACGTCAGACTACATGATAAAGGATGAAAAGTGGCACATCTTGTCCAAGTGTAAACCAAACGCTCTTCTGACCAGCGTTCAAACTCTAGTCCGAAAGATTCCGGAATGGAATCTCACTAGAGATTCGAGGTGTTTACGGAATCAAGCATCCCGTCACAATAGAACCTTGCGGCCGTTCCCCAGTTACGGAGCAC
>SJOL01009519.1:17467-46620 GCA_004794785.1 Opisthorchis felineus | reverse complement strand
CCATTTCTACGGAACAAGTCGCCACATGTTCCAATCCCCAACCTGGAGGACCAAGAGATTGTGTTCGTCAGACCTCTAATCACTGACCAACCTGGTATGAGAGACTCTGTGTGTCGCAGGGGCACCCCCCAGTATAGCTCAATGGGTCGCTGAGGTGCGCAAACCGTCACATCACGATAAGATCCAGTCTCTTCGTGACGAGTTAGTCTGTGTAGATAGTGCGGTAGCGGGTTTTGGCATGCCCCATGGCATCTTTGTCAGGATTTCGGGTTTGTCTTAACTGAACAAGGATTGCAGATAATTCTCCCTTGCTTAGAGTCTCAGTTTACTTGGTGCCCCTATTAACAGTGGTCAATCTACCATTGGAGCTTACAGAGCTGGTTCAAAATAGGCCCTACTGTACTGTTTCGTAAGTAAGACGGTGCCGAATGGTTGATGTCGAAAGCGAAGACGAACGAGGATATCACCCGAACACTCTGTTATGGGTTTCAGCCCCGCGGCACGACATCCACTGATCAACTGAAGCCATGCACCTTGACCACATTAAAATGAAATCGTTCCATTGCGCAGTGCATCCACTGTTCAAATACGGTGTTGGCAAGTGCTTTAAGGAATTCTGCGAACAGGTGTTAGTAAGAAAGAGCTCACTGAAGTCTGCACAATTAACAAGAAGATAACCATTTTCACAGAGTTGACCAAGATCTGTAATCAGTGGAATGATTATCCGAGCCGATGCATGCATTCTGATCGCAACAAAGAGGACAACAAGGTGGGTGACGTGTGAGACAGTAGCTTCCAAATATTCGTATAGATCGCATTTTGCAATGGGATCTGAGGAAAGAGCTTATACTTGAATGGTCATATCCACTGATTTGCTTTCTGAATGTACCACCGCAAACGCAATGGGATTATTACCCGAGTTGTGTTCAGTTGCCTAGATAAAGCAAGAAACTCTGAGGATTACGTGCTATTGGCTGCATAGCTGTGTTAGAGGCAGTAATCAGATACCGTTTCCGGTAACCTGATACGACTCACGCTGGAGAAGGAGATAAGAGATTCGAGTGGACAGCCGATGTCCATTTGGTAAGTGTGGGAGACCTGAATAGTGGTGCGTCTGCCGACGGGATTCGTCGGGGTACTCGGTTTCCAGCACTAAACACGAAATTACCTTTCTGTATTGAGTAGACCGGCTTATTCTCTTGTAACTCCCAACGCTGGTGAGGTGCAAAGTACGTCACTTTCTGACAAAGTCGTGGCACGGGTAAAACCATGAAACTTCATTGAGTTTAATCAGAGTTTAATACGAGTAATGTCCCCAGGATCATCCAGCTATGACTCAACGCTGTAACTCTGGTCGTTGCAAGATAATTCTGACCTACAAGGCAGTAGAGGAAGATACAAGCTGTCAAACAGAATCGTCGTCATGCACGCTGAATTAGGAAACTGACCGGTTGGATACATTTGTTCCTGGTCAATGTGCCGACAAACAGAATTGAAGTCCGGTTACCACTGGTTGTTCGCCTCATTGCAACACAATATTACACAATCCGTGCTCATTATAACGAGCACGGATCTATATTCGGGCGTGTAAACGCTGGATAGTATGGAGCACTCAGGTTCGAAGCTCCCCGTAGTTTCGTGAAAAATATTAGCTATCGTCAAAGTCTTAAAGATTTCAAATTTCTCAGATACCTTGATAACTTTCGAATGATTTGGAGAAAAATCATATACGAAACTTGAAAGGACTGGAGACGAAGGGGTTCACATAAAAGATACCGTGAACATTTCACCTGGGGTACTCGAATCCAACATTCCTGAGGTTTACACCCGATGTTGTCAAAGTAACGAGGTGTCGTTTGGTTTCGCGGTCAATTTATAACTGTCAAGGCCCGAGCAGATGGATCCAGTAGGATGAATAGCCACGTGCGTGCAAGAATACGCATCGTATCAAACCTAACGTACTATTTGGCGACCGTCAGTTTTACAGCAGAGTAGTCTTGTAAAGAGAGATCATTGTGCTGTCTCCAACGGTTGAAGCACATGCTCTAGAATACAGATGATTTGCATATAATGCAGAACGGGAATTCAATTTCATAGGCAAAGAGTACCCCCAGGTTTCACAGCAAACGTATAAAAGTAGGAACAGAAGAAACGGACTGCACTGATTCAACAGAGTGCAAAATAAACTTACCATTCCCACCGACGATCTGCAGGTCCGGGAATGCTGACTTCACCTGCTTGATCATATCTAGTTGGTAGATACTGTTTCCCTGGGATGAGTCCTAAAACGAAAGTTAAGGTCTATATGACCGAAAAGACCACTAAATTCACTTACAAAAAGTCCCACTGTACTAATTTCTCGTCTAAAAGGCAGCTCTACGGAAAATTTGTTAACACGTCTCGTCATTAGTTTCGTTATTGGATATATGCAGTGGGTTGGCATCCGTCCCCGAAATGGCCTGTTACGTCGAGCTACGCCAAACTACACAGTGGGTAATGTTACATACAGTTCGCGCTGAGCCGCATGTGCATTGATTTGAACGCATTGTACCAGGTATAAACCGAATGAGACCGGAGAGTATACAGTGGTGACAGTCCAAAAGCCATCAGCATGTCCAAGTGTGGCCCATAATTGTCATTTCAAGGGGGCACAACTGAGCAATTTAGCCCGTGCATGCAGAGGTTCATCTCGAGGCCCACGTCACTGACGGGGCACATGCATAATCATTTAGCTCCAGCTACCTACTAAAGTACATCCTCTGATCCTGACTCTTATTGGAAAGTACTGCATGCGAACCTGAAAGATAGCGGACGATCTGCTAGTGGAGTGGCACAAACAAATACGGTTGTCCAATGCTTTGGTATGTGTTTCGTACCCACAAAGGACAGGTTTATGCTGCGAGACGTGAAGCCTTTTAACACGCCCATAAGAATTTAAGGAGAGACAAAGGGAGTTGTGGAACACTATATGTACCTCGGGAGATAAAGTAGCTTTGATGGTATTATGACAGATGAAGTCAACGCATGAATCTAAAAGGCCAGAATTGCTTGTCAATTCGCTCCACTTGGGGGTCAAAAGGACAAACCACTAGGTCTCAAAGTGGAATGCCTGATAAATTCGGGTGGAGGATCTGAGGCATCCTCGGGTCTCCGGCCACCGATCTCTTGGAACTAGGGCTGGAATCGGCTGAAATAATGAATGCGCAATAAGAGCTCAAGAAACGAGTCTTCGGTGAGGTAGGTGTTTCAGTCAAAAAATGCATCCAGCACTGCAGGTTAATGTGCTGGATGTAAGCCCAGTTATCGTTTGCCGAGAACAGCGTTGCTTTCGGTGTATAATTTGGAGTAGCAGAAACCCAGAGATGGGCTGAATATGATGTGACAGAATGGAAAGAAAGATGTTACGAAAATTTTGGATGCTGTCGGTGCTATTTACCTCTCAGAATTGGACCCACATGACCATCCGTGCTTGGCTGAAAGCATTGCAAGATATGGTGGTCAACGATGTCAGTAGCGTTCATGCTGTCAGTATCTATCCGGATTGTCTGAGTGCAGCAGGTGCAGGTACCTCCACTGCTTGTGGTAGGCCAACGCTAGGTCCACCTCCCTATCCAATTTTCATTCTATCAACTATTCAAATAAACAATCCAATTTTTTCAGTTTATCAGCTGTAATCTATGTACCAACTGTACGTTGTTTCCAGCTGCTACAGCTCCCCTGACCGGAAAACGGGAGAGCGTGGGATACACAACCAAGCATTAGAAGAGATGGCACGATCAGTTAGTTCAGGAAACTGGACAGCTACGTATTGAATGCGATAACTCTGACGTTCGAGCGTCACTGACTGCGCGATTGGGCCATATCTACTAGTGTCACTAACCATAGGTGAGTTGAATCCCGGGGTCCCCATCCAGTGAGACGGCAGTTGTCGACCCGAATCAGTTTACTGGTTAGTGTTTTCATACTTCGTTGTCAGGCCATACACTGCCCACTTCTCGGTCACTTTCACTCAGCACAGGGCTTGGCAAAAAGAGCTCTGGTAGGCAAAAGGTCCTCTAGTATGCGGAGTACGTGTCCCAACCAGCGTAACCTATGAGGGGTGAATAATTCACCTATCGAGGGAGAGTTCCTTTTTCCTAGGGCCATCTATCGTACCTCAATATCACTAATCCGATGTTCCTACCAGATCCGACCAATGCCTCGGAGACACCGATGGTCAAACACTGACACCCTTCGTATGTCCTCTGCGCGTAGAGGCCACGTCTCCATAATGCAGAATGGATAGCACTGCTGCAGTGTAAACTCTGCCCTAGACAGACCAACTGACGTCAAGTCGGCTCCATAGGTATCGGAGATTGGGAAAAGCCGCCCTGACCTTCCCGATTCTAGAAGGACTCAAATAAGCTGACATGTTTGTAGGTCAGTAAGGTATCTGGCGTCGCTATTAGTAATAATGATGAAAAACAACAAATACTGATACCTAACTGGTACTTAACGCAATCGAGTGCGCCTTGATACATAACTAGCTTCGCTGGATAGGCTGAAGACCACATTGTGAAACCGTCGGTTGAGCCAAGCAACACGAGCTCCAGGGCGGTCGGAATTCCACAGGTGCAACAACCTTCAGGTAAGTTTGAAAATCAGTAGATTTGATTTTGGATCCGTCTGCACAGGCTTCATGGGATTTGAGCCAACGCACAGCGCAATGCTTGAACACAAGCACACAACGGTTTTCCAATGTCAAACGCAAGCGCAGTCACCTGGATCTGTGCACCGTTGTCTGAGCAGAATCAGATGTGCTGGTTAACACTGTACCCATTCAAAACCACTGTGAAAGCGTCAGTGGATCGCCTAGGTAAATTTTGGACATTTCTAGCCAACATCTTCCAAAGTCTGCCCCAATTTCTAGTCACCACTTGCCAGACCCCACTGTCATACTACAAGCACCAGTGCTGATCTGACGACCTAAATGGCCCGATAATGGGCACGCTCCAGAAAGTATTACGTAAATTTACCTAAGGCCGGTGAGCGAAGAGCTGCAAGGGCAAATGATACTTCCCGGTTGCCCAGGCCAAAGAAGGGGGCCGAGTTGAGGTACCCCACCTTGAGCCTTTGACTCAAAATTCTGACCCACAAGGCAGTGGGAGGATGTAGGGTTCTGTTCGGGGACCCTGCTCCTAGCCTCTAACTGAAGAGTCTGAACCGCGGTTGTTAGGGTTCTCTTGGGGACCCTTCCCGGAGCCAATGACTCAATAGTCTGACCTACTTGGTCGTAGGGGGCTGGTCTGGCCCGGGGGCGCAGGAAGTAGGGCATTACTGTCTCACACCTAGTGCAGCTGCGCACAGCATGTGCCTTCTGAGCAGCACCGAGCGCTTTGGTTTTAAAAGTATTTCGACCGTATTGAATAACGCCTCGGCGGTCACGGTAGACCGTTGGGCGGTCGGAGTATGAGGTTTTTAGGGCCGACTTTTTCTAACCCGTCCTTCCTCGGGGGGAGGCAGCATCACTGCTTCCATAAATATGGAAATACTGGTCGCCTGGGGAAATGCCTTACTGCCTTCACACTCCTATCACAGAGGACAGTACAACTTTACCTCCAGACCGCCTCGTAATACGATTGCTCGCAGTGCGGGGACTCGCTGTTCTTCGTCGGGCTGCTCCCCGTTGGCCTTCCTGGCATGGTTGAACCTTTAGGAACTGAGTTCCAGCCAGTATAGCCCACAGGATCATTGCAGCACTGAAGTCCGACCACCAAGACAAGGTGACAGCTTTGGGTTGGGAAGTGAGACATCCCGCCGAAAGTTAGAATGGACGAGGAAGACCAGCGTTCTGGTGTAAAAGGACTAGCCCTGGAGCACACTGTTGTGTCATCATGATTCAGTCGACGGTAAACAGGCGTCTGAATGTTTTGCTGTTGATTCTACTTCTTCAGTTTCACATCGTCACTCGAGGCTTACAAGTGCCACCATATTCGGCTACGCACAAACCGCTTGTTGATCAACTCTGCGCAGGCGTCTAGTAGATCAACCCTTGCTTACTAGCAGGCGACCACGTGTGCCTGTGTAGGCAAGATTTTGGCCCCAAACACCGCAATCTCCGATTGTCCAAAGGTTGCCGGCGAAGTAATCTCGAAATACGCTCGAACTACTTATGGAAGGCGGGTCTACGGACAACCGTGTGCGGTACCAGTATGTACTCTCTGTGCACCTGCGATACACCAAACCCTCTGACAACCAAACAGATCAGACCCACGAGTCAGCAAAACTGCTTAGAGAATACAACATGAGCGACAGCATAACAGTTCGCATCAGTGCGCCAAAGGATTGGAAATTAAAAAGGCAGTGACGATTTGAAAACGGCACTGGCTGATGGCCACAAACGAAGAAGGATAAAGGCACCCTAAATCACTTCTCGATGAGGATAGAAACGACAAGTTACAAAAGCCCAAGGTCTCCGTAGTCTACACACCAAAGTTTACAGCGACCTTTTCGTTCTTTCACACCATTTAGTGTGGATGAGTAAGGCTGCACCGAAGGCATAGACAAATAGGGCACACACGAAAGTGGGCCGAGTTTGAGGGTTTGGTGTGTCTGGTTCACATCAGTTGAGTTGGAGGACCTCTTGAATATCGTTCACAAATTTGATGATCTGTGTGGGTGAATTAGCGCTGCGCTAAGGGGTTTAGTGGAAAGGAGGTATGCTAGATTTTCAGACTGGACTTTCTGTCCAGACCATCAGGCGGAGAAGAGCACTGTCTGTTAGAAAAAGGGACTGAATTTCCCGATGAGCAAATAAGTAGCATGAATGGAGTGATGGACTCGTACTTCAAAGTCTTCCTTCAGTGGAAGCCGAGAGACTACAAGTTCGGCTGGTTACGGTCTGAAAGTCCCAGCAGCCGGGTGCAATACATACAGTGAAACAGGTATAGAATAAGGTATAAGGATAAGCCCCCGAACTGTATACAAAAGGTAAAACAACACCCGAACGATAGACCTTAAGGACGAAATAATTGTAACACTACTGTGTCCATAATGGATAAGAGTGAGAACGAAGCTGTCAGTTTCGGGGTAAGGTAAGTGCATATGTTGTATCCGGAAAATACAATCGAGTCATAAATTTCCGTGCCACCAAAAATTCACAAGACAGATATCCTGATAAGACGGATAGTGGATGGCATACGCTCACCATCGTTCAAGCTAGCTACATTATTGGTGGGGGATCTAAAAACAAGTACGGGGAAATCGACCAAATACATTAGGAATTCATACAACTTTGCTAGCAAAGTGGTGAGTTTTTCGTTGGAGTCTGAAGCAGTTCTGGTTAGCTTGAATGTAAAGTCGACGTATACCAACATCCCTAGAGTAGACCCTTTGGCAGTAATCGAATGGCTGTTACGGTAGATATAACAATGTAAGAACGGATTCAGTTCTCCGTACATGGAATAGTTGAGGGCATAAAAGTAAACTTGAATTTTGATGATTTTGTTTCCGATTCAGTTGTGTACTCCTAAGACGGAGGTCTAGCAAACGGATCCCCGATAATCCAGGTTTGACAAATATTTATATGAAAGATTTCAAGCAGAAGACTTTGCTCCAGTTAGGGTCACAAACAGACTTCAAGAGAGTGGGTACCCAACGTGTTTGTTCTAGCTGCAATTCAAAGGGCTAGTGTCTCTGGTACCAAGACCCAGCTAGCAGTGGATTGGCAAAGCTGTCATTCCATACAAGGCGGAAATATACTAGGTTATTCCGAGGTACTAACGAAACCAATATTACATTGACATTCTGGGAGTGAGAAACGTCACCCTCAGTATTGGCAGGATGGAACGATCATCAACCGGTTTTTGCGCACATAAAGTTAAATGCAACGACTGCACTCAGCTACGCCAGACAGTCAGGGTGATTGCATGATAGAATTAATGTGCCCGGAGAAAAGAACGAACGAACAACTAAAGGGCATGAATTGGACACGGGATACAGAATACCTTTAGAAAATGTAGATGTTTTGAGGAGGGGACTACGGCTTACTCCACAGAGACTGATATCAGAGGTAGTGGAGATCGCACCAGCGTAAACAGAGTAGAGGACATAGCCTTGGCGAGCGTGTGGAGAGTAGTGGGCAATTATCATTAAAGAGGAGTCATTAAGAAAAATGAACTGAGATAGAAAGGCCAATGTGAAAATCTCAGATACCTTTCCACTAATCCCCTTAGTGTAGTGCTAACTAACCGACACAGATCATCAAATTTGTGAACAATATTCAAGAGACCCTTCAACTCAATTGATATGAACCAGACAAGCCAAACCCTTAAAACCCGGCCCACATTCGTGTGAGCTGTTTTGCCTATCCCTTGGGTGCAACCCTTTCCCACCCACACTTACTGATAAAGAAAGACAAAAAATGTATCTTGGCGGACACTTAGAAGTGATAAAGTATGCTGTAAGGTATCCTAATGGTTGGTTCTGCGTATGCTTTAAAACTCACCCAACCTCGTAACGTAGTCACTTGGCCGGATGAGGCTTTTGTGAAAAATGCGAAACGTTGCCCAGCACCAAATCTATCGAGTGTTCTTCAGGCTTTTCTAAAATGCTAATTTCATCAACGCTTCAGTCGTTGACACGTAGTCCAGCATATTGTTGCTGAAGTGTGTACATAACTTTCACTTCATGCTTGTAGTGATTGTAGTATATCGTAGTTTTGACGACGAACCTCAAAACAAAGTCAGTCATTGCATGCATGAGGTGATGCACCACTTTGACCTTTGCAGTCAGTAAATAACTTTATTACTTTGCCAGTCCGTGTTATGTTATACCGGAAGGCTTCGAAAACGGTCAGTAGGTAATCTGTAAACAAGCTGGATGACGCATAAAGTGAATAGCCTATTACGTCAACGCTGTCACGGTCACCTCTGTTGATTGTTTAGGGATGGTACCCGTGGTGGGTTAACAAAATTTACACACTACGCGTTCACACCACGCAAATGACTGGCTTATCGTAGTGACCAAGCAGCGAACTTTGTTTATTTACCTTAAAACGAAAGCATTTCAGCCACGACAGTTACAGCTATAGGAATGTGTAAACAACGGTTCTGATGAAGACAGTCGAGAGAATTCGAGTGCATCATAGAGTAAGACGTTCTGCCATTCGGAGTGAACAGACAAACAAGCCATTCCTTGTCGTGACAATGAAACGTCAGCTTGGACTTAATGAGCTATCATCGGCAAACTTACGCGAACCCTAGTTAAACCACGCTGCCTGCGATCCAAATAATTGAGTAGACTCACGCGGCTGTGGGGATGACCCGTAAATTTGGATAGCAAGGGAGAGTAGAGACGGTCAGAAAACTAGTGGCTATAGCCAAATTCCTATTTCTGTGTAGGTGTGGGTAGGGTGACTCATAATTAGCGAGTCAGATTAAAGTGCGCCGTGTGCCAACCAGAAGTCAGTATTCTGTCCCCTATGTTCCACTACACGTGGTCGAGCCGAATCACGTCAGCGGTTTTCGATATCATAGTGCCATTTGTACAAATGTTTGGTTCTTCGGGAAACCGGAGGGTCTCCACCCCGCTTAGGGTGGTCACAGCGACTAGTGAGACACTTCAAACCGAAACGGGTGGATCAAATTAACTGCTCCGAATAAGTAGACTTCGATTGACTTTGATGGCGTCCGTAGTAAACAACTGTTCTGAACTTTACTGGCATGGCCATATAGGACTTTTCCTGTGGAATACTGATGGAATGTAAAATGGAGATAGATTTCTCAGGTATGGTTACCAATGACGCAACTCCCATGTTTTTGGTATCCACGCTATCTAGTATAACCAGCTTACAACTAGGCTAATGGGCTCTATCAGCTGCTTCTATGTGCTTCAGAGTTCGGGTGTTTGGTCGATTGCTCTGTGGAGGTCCAATTAATGAGACTCTATTATAAACGCCTTTTCCTTTTACAGTTCACAATTCACTGGATTTGACGTGCCGAAGAGAAATCAGCCTCGGATTGTAGGTGGACTGAAAGGACCCCACCACACACGTATCTAACTCCGAGGAATACGAAGAAATATTAATAATTCATACAATACATTCGAGAAAAGGCTATTTTTACCTAGTTAGCCCTTAGACCATGTGGTTGTTTCTTCTCGGAGACCTTGCTTTGCAATTAACGCGCAATGCCATGACCACGGACTTTCATTCAGCTAAACTGAGTGTGGTTAAACGTAGGGCAATTGTTTCCACCAACGTCGTGTAAATGATGAGACGTTCACCTAATTCAACCACCTGTTTATTAGCAGTACGCACTTCTGACACTCAGGACACTGATGCTGCATTAGAACGACAGTTACACAGTCACACAAGAGAGATTGCATTTTGGTGGGTGCACAGTAGGCCTCACCAAGTGATTATCGCAGGTCTTATGAACGCGCTGACACTAGAAACGCAGGAAGTGCAAATCATAAGTTTATTATCGACAAGCTCAAACAGTGTCTCACTACCAGACGAAAATTGCTTCCAAAGCGCGTAAATACTGAACTCCTCAGTCACCCTGAAAACTAGAAATTATCTTCCTAAGTTATAACCACAAGATTAGACGCCAACAGACCTAACCAACCTGAAATCACCAGGATCTGGTAAACTATCAGTGGATATCGTTGAAAACTTCAATTCGGAAAAAAATATGCAGAACCGCTAGGCTACCGAGCGTTGGTAGATAACATGACTTCATCCGGAACAGCAACAGAAGCCCGACTCAGCAGAGCAGATGATCATCACACGGTGCGACAGGCCACAAGATCCACCCAGAGGGATCGCATCTCATATCGATTGGATATGACATCCAGCAGGTGGATGGGAGCTTTCAGCCGACCTTCACATATACAAACGAACTCAAGCGCCTGCTACGTAATGTCAATGAACACTTCATTACTGGACATGAGCTCGAGAGAGCTCAGTGGTTAAAGCGCGAACTTAGCGACCGGAGGATCCGTCGTCCGAACCCAACCTCTGCATCTCGACTGCTCGTGTCTAGGCCTCGGCAACCTGAAAGTATCTCAGCCTCCATGCTTCCATCGGGTCACGTGACAGCTAGGCACCGAGGGGGTGTTACAGGTGAGCATCTTTTATACGATTTTAGACATGACATAAGAGGTAACGCTGGGTGGGATCCTCCAAGCAATCGCATAATCACTCGTCAACTCAGGCCTAAGGGCTCCAAACAAACCGAACCTCAAAAACGAACAATAACAACTGAGAGCAGCTAAGCGAACTCATGATTGCCATGACTGAAGAACGGAACTTCTTCCTCCCCCCCCCCCACCGGAGAAGACGAGCTGCCGGCTGAAGCCTAAAAATACACCCTACCCGCATTTCTCGAGCTCGTCCAGACTTTTACTCAATATAGAGAACGGGATCGTTTTTACCGGACTAGTGCAAATGCGACGAATCGGTCTGTGGTAACCATCATAGACTGGTCCGGTCGGTGTGGTGGCTAAAATATTTTTCTCTTCTGTTGAAAAGTTTCTTCCAAGCAAGGGGTAAACGCAGAGAATAAAGAAAGGCGGCTTTCACCCTAAGAGAGGTTGTACGGACCAAACGTTTGCCCTTAGAATATCGATATAAATTTCAACAACTTACCATAGCATGCCTCATCGACTTTCGCGCCGCCTTTACTTGTGTTAATCGCGGATCACTATGGTCCATTCTTCTAGTTGATGAAATATCCAAGAGGCCCCTTAATCCAAATGACGCGTACCACCCACAGTGAAAGCTTGTGTCCGGGCGAAGAACCCTCTGAATTCGATGGTGTGTATATCCGGTGTACGACAAGGCTGCTCAACCTCGCAATCGACTGGCTACCTGAGCGGGAAATTTTTGGGTCCTCAAGCCTGGATAGCGGACTTGAAATATACCCATGACATCGTCTTGTTGTGAGACAAGCTGGATGAAATGTACTACATGTCAGACAATCTGGCCCACTACGCGGTACTTGCAGGACTAAAAATCAGCATTTGGTGGATCAAGTTTTTCTCCCGCTACCTGAACGAATAGCTATAACAACTTACTGCATTAAATACCTAGAGTCAGCAATCTCACCCAAGGGAGAAGAAAAAGGGGCGCAAAATCGGATCGACAACGCCAGAACTGCTTTCAGGCAGCCAAACCCATTGAGGAGAACAG
This sequence comes from Opisthorchis felineus, assembly GCA_004794785.1. Lineage (NCBI taxonomy): Eukaryota > Metazoa > Platyhelminthes > Trematoda > Opisthorchiida > Opisthorchiidae > Opisthorchis > Opisthorchis felineus. The sequence continues at coordinate 34,448 of SJOL01009519.1, read as the reverse complement.
TCAAAATTAGTCTGCGAGCAAAACTTCAAGTCTCCAACGTAGTAGTCTATCCAGTCCTAATTTTGGCTTGGAATGAATGCTGGAGAAAGGGATTAAGAACTGTCGCTTCAGAGGTATGGACGCTATAAAAGTTGGTGTAAGACTGGACTTTCCCGTGAATTGAATCGATGCTTTCTCAGGTGATGTCAGAGAATAAACGTCATATGTTGGGGTGGCAATTCGCTCTGGCTACCGTGACCAGAAAGGTCAGAACAGATTCTATGGGGATTCTGCCAGGAGCATGACAAGTCATCCGAAATGGGTTACCATGAAGAGGTGAGCCCTAGCGGGGGGGGGGGTTATGTGTTTCTTAAATGATCAGAACTACTGAGGCCGTTGCCAAATGGTAGATTCGAACATACCAATACAAGCACATCCACATCAACATCCGTGAGGGCTTTAACTCGTTCCATATCGCCCTTGTGAGTGGAGACTGCAGCCCCGACGAGTAGTTGTTGTCTTCAGAAGAAATTGTGGGGATAAATAAAAGAGGGTTGTATGATACGACAAGTAAAATGTTGACGAAGGAGTTGGTAGCTAAACGACTAAGAAACAAACCCTACAAGTGGATTATATCAATATACAGGCACTATTCCACTCTCCACAGAAAGAGAAATAGGTGGAGAGGACTACTGGTTCAGGTCCCTGAAATTAAGATGAATATCTCTCTATACTATATATGGAGGATCCTCAAATTTCCAACTCAGCATTTTTATTATTTTCACCTACTCATGCTCCAAAACAGGACTCGTGAACAAACGCAACCTGGCTGCTTATCGTGATCGGTGGCCTCATTTTTGTTCCCAACATACAACGACTGTGCATCTTTATTCTGAAGGTGAGTTTGAAGCCTAGTATCAGCTCAGTGGTAGCCACTGAGGAGATCCACTAATGTTTATCACAGCTCAGCTTTGACAAGATACAAGGTTGTACAAACCTCCTGGCCGGATGCAAGTGGTAATCAGAAGAATGGATTTGTATTGGACTGTTCTTGTAATGAACGGGCAAAAAGGTGGGTGAGTGTTGCATCATCAAACCGGATCTGATAACAGCCGATAAAATCTTACACAACCAATCGACTTTGTATCAAAGGCTCTTCAAAATCTTATAAAGATGAACTTGACAAAGAGATACAACATGTTGGGTACGAACAAGCACCATAGATTTGCCGATTCTCAGGCGTATGATGAACAGCACCCAACTGCCGGTGAGCTCACGTTCACCAAAAGAACACGATTCAACTAACTGCGAATGAGTGAAAACCATAATTATGTTTTGTTTTCATTCGGCTTTCTATCCATATTCATTGGATTAAATGTGGAAACTTGTGATGGCCAGGGCGCAAAATGTTTAACAATGGCGTACGGCTTAAAGCATTTTGCAAAGACCCATAATCGCTCGGAGGCATAGTAACTAGTAACTTAAGGTTGCGCCAGTTATGTAAAAATCATTTGCAGAAGCTCTTTGTCTACTTCCGAGGACGGACACGCCCATGATGTCTATATCAGATAAATACAGTCACCGTTGCATGTCTGTGATTGCATGCACCGTATATCTGGATAGAAATGCACTGAACAAACAGACCACGCCCATGTAAAAGCACTGTTGAAACATTTTTTCCTATTTAACAGTACGTCCTCTTCACGTCCATCTGTAGACGTAGTGCTGAGCAGTGGGGAACACAAATAACTCTCTCTGAAGAGGACTCGGTCTTCTTGACCACAATCAAGTTGGAAAAATCTACCAGTGTTATTACTATTCAACGGTTATGAGGAATTGTAAAGATTAGGCAAGAGTTGTGATTAGTCCAATACGATAGGTACTTTGTATGGACAACCAGCCGAGCGGTAGACTACAAGGTAACGGCTGTGGGTCAGGTGGGATGTATCATACGACCGAGGTAAGCTGACTGCTCGTACGGAGCATTTCTGGTAGCACAAGACTGGATTTCGAAGGCTTGTTGCAACGGCTTCCACTGTGGCCAGGCAGTGCTTTTAGACCAACTTCAGCAATTTGTGGGGAACACGAAACGCTTGGATAGCGTTGATAAACTGCTTGTGCCGACTAAGTGTGAGACAACGGAACTTTTCATGGATCCCCTAACTCCGCTGGCAATCAAAAGAAGGAATAAGTTCCAATAGTCTTTTTTTAAGTTGTCTGGTCGTTCGCCTATCGCACTGCACCTTATCTTTGAATTCCAAGTGGAGGATTTTAATGATGGTGACCTGGATCGAAATGTTTCTGCTGCAAACGTAAGCCACTCAGATCCGTAAAACCAACGACTGATCAAATCTGCCAATAAGCGACCTTTAAAGGATAGAATAATGCAATAAGCTTGTTTTTTGCCATCACGCCGACAAAGCGTACTATTACAGCACATCTTCATTGATGAAGCGTTCGGGATATCAATTTAGTCCAAACATATTTTATACACCAGTTCAGTTTCCAGAGTTTCGGCAGAACGAATTCGACGTATTCCATTCATGGAGATTATGGATCAGATTTAGCTTTTATTTTAAAGGTAAGCCGAAGTTTGCCTACGGGTCAGTCCAAACGAGCCTTCTGAAAACCACCCTTTGTACTGAACCATCGGACAGTAAAGCAAGATTCTTGGTCCCTAGGATGTTGCACTCCATGACCAAGTCGATGACGAAGGATGTTTACGAATTTCAAGGACATATCCCTCTGGTCAATAATATTTAGGACAGCCGATCTATCCACAGAGTGGAAGGACCGCTTGGAGTGGAGGAAAGCCGCGATTGTTAATCGGCCGTATATGTGGCACTGTTCAAGCACTTCACGTAATGTGAAGATATGATCAACGTACCCTCTGTCAGGTCGAAATCCTGCCTGATGCTCTCGTCACAGTATAAGGGAAGCCAGTAGCCGTGTCAAGACAATCGTGGAACCTATACCTCTACGGTTGGAACATTCAGTTCGGGTGTCTTTTCTGAACTTGAATATGAACAACGACTGGCTTCAATTATCTGAAACGCATTCTTTTTCTCAAATACATACGAACAACCTAGTCAAAGCAGAAAAAAGGTTCCCCTCCTCTTTTGAAAAGTGCTGGGAGAGAGCTCCGATGGCCCGATTGCTCTTCAAGGCATATAGCACTTAATCGACTGAGGGGGGATATAAACTTACAGACTACGGTTTAAAATAAGCGAGTCGAATGAAGGACATACGCACAGGAGTTGAGGGTCGACCAAACTGTTGTTAAAAATATTCCGCCCGGAGATCTAAACGCTGGTCTTTATTATATATTAGATTTCCAATATTATCCTCTAGGTCCTGTGTTGCCGGAACAGCTGGAGACTCAGCGAGTGTCGCAAGGATATCCCCCACTGTAGCTAAGTGTGTCACGGAGACACGCAAACCGTCACACCACAGTAAGGAACAGTCCCTTTTATAGTTTTCCTAAATTGAATACGCTGCACGAGGGCCGCCTCACGTTTCAGCTGGAACGATATTCAAGATTTTGAATATGCGGCTATAAATGTTTCACATTGGCGTCAAAGCGCCACAGAAGGTTGATACAATTCAAGAAGTAGAAACCACCATATGAGCCCCAAAGAGGATGAAAACGTCGGAAAGTGGAAAGTTTTCATTATATCATGTCATACCATATCAAGGAAATCACTGTCTTCAATACCACTCCAACACATGGGACAACCTTCGTGAAACGAATTTCGTTGAACAAAATTATGGACGCAAGGTTCCGTTGAGTCATCACATCTTGATTCGCAAACGAGTGTTAAAATGAGTCTAATTTCGTTCACTGGTTTCAAACTACTTAGATAATCACGCCGCTACAAAAATCAGTTTGAATCACCTCGTGTGTGCGGAGAACAATACCCACCAGACTCGTATTTCAAAGAAAATAAAATTGAGGGCCAATAGTTTCACATTTTAAACGTTAAATAACTCCATTTCGTACATTGAAAGGAGTCCCACAGCTAAACAGCTTGAGAATTAGTATGACTGATGTATGGAAAATTGAAAAGTTGATCGTGAAGGACCTAGAGGTTGCATTCTATCGTTAAGATAGCTGCTGATATGGATAAGTGGACAACTAGTCAAGTTACAGAGTTTGGATTAAGGAGAGCATTAAATTGCAAAGTTTCACCCACTGTATTGGTTCCCTAACAATTGACTACGCAGGGCAACATCTTTCCACTTACGCGGTATCTTTAGAAGCATGTGGATAGGCTGACGCCTTCTTCAAATCCGTCCGAGAGATCAATGCCACTAACTCGCGCCGCTCATTAATTATCGGTAGCTTCCCTGCAATGACAGAAACATATGTATGTGCAGAAGCAGAAGAGAACAAAATCTGTCATAATAGCATTCTCTCCATGTGTCCAGATGCTTGCATACAAAGTTGATAAGACCCGTCATACAATGGACCCTCTTTATAGAAAACAGTTCGCAAGCACTAAAACAGGTTCTTTCAAGGACCATTAGATACGGAGATACGTGTCAATAGTTTGTGATCTGACAAGGTATTTTGTACTTCGTTGACTACATTTCACCCGGTTGTTGTCTTGTACACGACAGCTTTTCTATAGCATGGCATTTGGGACCGATCGGAGAAACGTCGCACGAAACTTGACATAGAATTCATTCACCAACGTTCAGCTTTGTCGGTTGTTGACGCCACTATTCCCGCAAATTCACCTGCTTTCCGGAGCACTCGTGTTTGCCAGGGGAACGATATACTTATTTCAATGAATTGGCTTGGCCAGGAAAAGTGCCCACAAGCATGTATCGTGAAGTAGGTCGACCAAGTGCAAATGTGCATGACAAGGCAATATGGGAAATGTCTGATTAGCCTTGGTGTTGCGACACAGACCACCTGACCTGTATCCACTTGTGAGTAATACAGAGGTTGCGCCGTCCACTAGAATGACCTGTCAGTCACCTAGCTGCACATTTACGGTGTGCAACCATTTCGTATAATTTAAGTATGTCCTGGTGTGAAGAATTCGTTTATATTAGTAGTAATAGCAGTAGTATTGCAGTACCAGTGAGTACATACTTCCACTTCGCCAGTTGCACACTGCAAACTCATCTCTTAGGGTGCATAGACTACGCTTGGCTTGAATGAACAGTTAGACATTGACACAGAGTTGGAGAATGTCGACAAACACAGGCATTGACCAAAAAGGAGAAAATGGAACTGTCTCAATCATCGACTGTAGTTGTTTGACAGCACAATAGGTCATAAGTTCTTGTTGCTTACCACGTTTGCTTTTCTGTAATATCTTGTTCGCCTCTGGAAGCGTCACTCCTGCGTTTGCCGTCGTCAGTTCGTCGAAGGGTGTCATAAACTGAAGCAACACGAAAGAACAATAAGACGGTTTATCTCAGAAGCAATCCACCCATTTCGCCGTTAGCGGTAAAATTCAACCGGTTACTCATAGAAGAGTACCCCTTGCTCAGTGCACTAATCCCGCAACCAAAAAAAGCAGCTATCCATTTTAGGGACGTCACACAGTTGGAAATTTGTTCGCCTGAGATTTAATGGGTGATTCCCGCAGAAGAAACCAGATATTCCACCACTCACGGGGGCTTATTCTTCTACCTTAGTCACTACAGCAGAGGCAAGGGCAAGTCATCACTTTCAAACAGTGCTTCACACAGTCATGTGGGTGGGAAATGTTTCTACTCTAAACAGATTTTATTGACACATTTGGTCAGAATAAAATGATGACATGGATAAATTAGTTCATCTTTCTTGCCACGTTTTTAGAAATAGAAATGAGTATGAAAGAGAACAGTGCACACCTCAAGAAACATAATAAGCAGTTGGATTATATAGGTTATTTCATTCACCGTAACCAGTGAACTTGGAAGCACTTGTGCTCTAATTTTGTGCACTAAAGTACAAAGGCTAATGTGTGAACGTGCATCAAACATGCCTTTACTCAGATTCAGGTAAAGGGAAAGTAGTTGAATTATAGTGTAACAGATTCATCAGATATAAAGATGAGGCTTCTGGGCGCTCATTAGCAAATGTGTGAGCGAATTACGGCGATAGCTGGAAATATCTTGCTGCGACCCGATACCATTCAGGTCGAGAGTCGAAGAGGAAATTCGGTGGCACGGAGTTCCTCTACTGTGACCCTCCTGGAAAACAACTGCTCCCCAGCCTGTGACCCTGGACCGAAAGCGAGAAAGTCCCTGGTTCGTGAATGGCTGGTTTAATCTTTACGAGAAAACATCACATTGAAAATCAACTATATCATTGATTGACCTTCTCATTCAATGCCAGCCGATACATTCCTCCACATATAAGTGGGGCTGGACGGAATCTAGTTGTAATTGCTCATTTAGCGCAGGATGTGTGCATGGCAACATTAGTCGGAACATACCGCAGTTGCCATGCAGATCGACAGTAATGAAGGTGAGGCAAAATATTAACCCGAAGTAGTTCAGTACAAAAAGCGTCTGACATGCTGTTGACTATATAGCCCCCTAATTAGAAAATACCTACACACACACGTCAAGTAGGTGCTTCAATATCCCCCAAAAGTGTTTACTCGACCTGATATCCTTTGTTCAGGGAAAGTTCATCAAAACCATCAGTATGTTTGTGTTCCATCTCGTATCGTACGCAGTATGATATGCAAGCCCTCGATTAGAAATATGACGTTTCTGCCTCATGTTCATGTCCTCACACCTCATGTTCACATCCTTGGGGTGACCACTTGTCCAGACTGCTCGAACTCCCCGACCCACACACTTGGGATTTATCTACATGCATAGTCGTCCCGGGTTTCCCACAGAAAGAAGCACTTTCTGCCGTTAATGTGGTTGAATGCATGTCTCGATTATTTGGCCAAGCGACAATGGATGATTAAAAACTTTCATGCCTATAATGCCAAAGTAGCAGACCCAGACACCTCTGGAAATGTTTCATTCTCTAGTCAGCTTAGTAAGGACGATGTTCCCACCGATGTTACGTTACCAAAACCGGAATAACCTTGCAACGTGTTCTAATGTCCACTAGCAATTGCCAAAATATGAAGAAAAAACGAAGAGCACATTATCACAAACCTGTGTTACTGGTGTATCTAGTGAAGAGGGATCGACAAAATCCACGTCTCGTAGAGTTACAAGGCCCAACAAGCGACCACCGATTTTGCCGGTATCGGTAACCGGGAAGCCACTAAATCCATGCTTAGTTTTGTTCTGTATCAGTTCGTTCACAGTGCAATCAGGTGAAATCACGACCGGAGATAAAATGAATCCTTGTCTGTACTTCTGCAAGGGATACGACACATTACCCATAATCAACCAAATGAGGATACCAGATGTTGGCATGTTTGTTCAGAAAGCAATTGATGTCCATGGGTTAAACAAGATAATTGGAACTAGGAGTACGGTAGTTATTCATCAGAAGGACTGACCAGCAGAAAATCTAATTGTTCTCTGGAGTACAGGGTCGAATTTTTGTACGTGCACAAACAAAATTCACAACATAAAACCTTAAATTAAGTCTGTTCTTGAGGCATCTTGAACATCAAAGGGCAAACGGAATATCCGGCTAAAAACACAAAAGGCTAGAACAGGAACCCATAAAACAAAAGATGACAGTATTGGCTATCCTACAGTGTGATCTGAGTACGCGACAATATTGGGATGGCTTGAAGGTGTGTGGCGCTGAAGCGCCCGTGTTCATGGATATTCATGATCACGGTCGTCATTGGCCGGATGTCCAGCCTGTGAGCTGTGTCCAAAATCGGGCGCCCTTGCTATCGAGATAGGTAAAAGCTTGACATGCTGAGCACTGGTACTGAGCATCCTTCGGAGGCCAAATTAGGGTAGGTATGTATGTCGCCACGGAAAGATCGCACCCTGTTGTAATGTAACGGTTGGTGCGCTCCGTGACCCATTGAGCAACACTGGGGATTGTCTGGATGACACCCGTGCACCATACCAGGTTGGCCAATGGGCATAGGTCAAGGTGAGACTTTCGGTCTTCCAGATTGGGTGACGATCCGGCCCTTAAAAGTCGAACTACTCTGGGGCTCTCATGCCAACCGTCGGTCAGGTTTTTGAGCGAAATGATTTGTTTGAAGGTCTTAATGTCCCTTCTGTCTACTTTTGGGTGCCCTGGCAGTATCTCAGCTCGTAAGCAGCCGTACTGTACAAGTACCAATAATTTCGGGCCACATCGGCCATTATGGTGCATCATAAGAATCTATTTACTTGTTGCATACAACAGTGAAAATAGGCCGCTTCGGATACCTCCCATCTTTCCTTAATGGTGCATATTAGCTCCATTTCTGTTGCATTTACCGCTCACATTTCTAGCTGCACACTTGCAACCAAGGAAGTGACCAAGAGCATGCCACCGTTTCTGGTCTACCACTCAGATTTGTTCCTCTGTTTCTGTCACAACATTTAATGTGAACCCTTAAGCAGGTCGGCCAACAAGAGGGCAACAGGCAGGACTGTGACCAAGTAGGGAATGCACTCACCATATCTTCACATTAAGTGATGCTCGAGTAGCATCGCGCATACCACCAAGCAACAGTGGCGGTTTCCACTCACTTTAAAGCGGCCTTCGACTCTACGGATGGATTGGCTCTTCTGAGCATTCCGATCGGTGAATGCCATTGAATTTTGTGAATCTTTTGTCCCTAATCCCCTTCCGGTCGCATTAGGGTTTTCAACCAGGTGCCAGGATGTCTTCACAAAAAATGGGGTTTACTAGGTTTGTCCTATCTCTCCCCCTGAGTTTACTTATCACCGATATAATCACGGAGTGGACTCTGAAAGAGATCGCAAGTGGTTAGTGGACTTATATCACGTAGAGTTAGGAACTTCAGTTCCTTGATAGGCCCACTTATCTTGGTAGCTTCGTAAGCCGTGACATGTGAAGTTGATGTATGCATTATCGAAACGTGTGCAGTGTTTTTTGGTTGTGCAGTGGGTACTACAGTCGTGAAAGACACCCAGCACCATCAGAAGCAGTGGCTTGGCCATGTGTCACGCGTGCCCAAACGTCTTCTACCGAGACCAGTGTTGTTCTCTATGTCCCCCTCAGAATAACGAATTGTGGGGTGGGCAACGTGTAACTTGGTAGAAGAATGTGAAATAGGTTACGAAGAGTCTAGATGCTGTTGGTGCGCCCGCCTTTCAGGATGGAGTCGTCGTGAACCCCCCTCCCTCTGCGCTTGGTTGGGGATATTGCAGGAAATGGAGGCTAATCGATGTCAGTGGCGTTCGTACTGTCAGTTTTTTCCAGATTGTCCGACTGAGCGCTTGAAGGTGTAGGCACCTCAAAATGCTTATGGTAGGTTAGCATTAGGTTCGCCTCTCATCCACTCCTTTTTCTCACTTTAAAGCTGTTAATACAGTTAAATAAATGTTATGGTTGTGCGGCAGTGAAGCATCGGTGTCATAACTGATGTTACTGTTTCCCGTGTTCATCTGGCAACTGGTCAAGGCATGACGTGTTTTATGCGTTTTGCACACCAGGCAAGTAGGTCAGTGAATGATACCACCCGAATCTGGCATCATGGAAGAATTTCCCATCGACCATAGCATTCTGCTGAGTGCCCGACACACCATGGTTTAGCAAAGATGCCCATGTATTCGAAACTTAAGCGTTACTGAGCTTCACCCTATGGCTATTGTACAAAAATACACAGTGAATTTATTGGTCTTGATAATTTAATGTGGAGAGAGAAAATCCACCTTTGTGAACTGACCTTTACTTTACGGACCTCCTTGGCCTGGAAACTTATTGGACAATTACTGTGAACGATTCCAATTCCACCACGTAACTGCAGTGTGTTTAAAGCTTGTCCGAAAAGGAAGACTTACAGCCATGGCAATGGCCAGATTCGATTCCGTAACTGTGTCCATCGGAGAGGATACAAAAGGTACCCTCAGTGTGATCTTCTTCGTTAGACGACTAGCTAAGTCGATGTCCTCAGAGTTCATGTGGACAAAGCCAGGCAGTAAGATGATGTCACTTCGCGAACATAGTCGCTACGTGGAACAACAACAACCTACTTATAGGTCCGTCCAACAGAATCCGAGAACAGTTCAGCCGCAGAACACCCATCAACCTCATTAATGTCCCCAGAAGGAGTAGACAATGGAACGCAATTCATTATCTGGAAAATTAGTAGAGAACAATGCAATGAACACCCACCAAACTTTTCAGCCCTCAGGAACGGCTTTCCAAACTCGAAACAAATTGGCTTGAAAAGCAGTTCCGAGGGAAGGACCATAAAAGATGACTTACGTCCAACAGATTTGTATTCAACAGCTACACAAACGATAGCAATGTTCTAATCTTCGAGTATGAACTGGAATTCAAAAGGCAGCAGCCCCAACAATGGGTCCAGCCATTAGCCCAGAAGATCGGGTTTAAACACAGCCCTGGAGCTTCGACTGCTGCATCTAGACCTGAATAACTTGGAAATTTCCCTAATCTTACGCTTTCTTCTAGGTGCATGGCAGCTGTCCATTAAAAGATTGCTGCAGTCGAAGTGCTCGATGAAAGAAACCTTTTATGTAAAGTCTAAAGGTAGGAGACCAGGGATTCCCATCCTCACGTATTCACGTCATTGTGTACTAAACGGACACCCAAGATAGACAAAACAGCTTAACTTCGCTATAGATTTCTTGAACTGGTTATAAACTGGTTTTCCACAGTACACTATTTACGCAGCGTCGTTTGCCAATTTAAGGCTTGGCTGACTTCCAACAAAATGACGAAACTAATTTTCAACTCCGTTGCGTCTATAGAATTAACCTTTCTTTTAATTCATTGAGCTTACAAGGTGGTGGTAGCTCAGGTGCAACTAGTCATCCGGTTGACAGAAAATATGGCATAATAATACGACTATCTAAGCGGGTAGTGTTGTGGCTGCCGTCACGGTGGCATGTGTTGATGCGCATGGCTGTTATGTCGGAAGGCAGTCGACTTAGGCGACAGGTTTGCTGGAATGACTGTGGTGAAAACGCCTGTTGGGAAAGCCTCCAGATAAGAAAGAGCAATGACAGCGTAACAAGAACCGATCGCAATGTGATACGGGTAGGTTTTGACCTGGGGTATGGGAGTACCAAGATAACACAGTGAAACCCACCGGCTAGAGATTCCTCAGTGAAAAACACAAGCTGTTCTCCACTAATTTGCCAAACTTCGGTTAAACTTAGTGACTTACTTACTTACTCATCATGTCGTCACAACTTTTAATATAATCGTTAGTATATTCTGAAGTGTGGCTAAGGATGTTTTCAGCGACTGGCAGGCGATAGTGCGATAAAGGAATAATCACTGCCATCACATGGTTAAAAACATGCAGTAAAAGCGTTTTAAACCAAAGCCAATGTTAGGTCGGCCCACAAAACCATCACATTCGTAACTGTCTAGTTGCGAGCTTTGCTTTTTTTGAGGGTCACCCGAAGAACACACCGACAAAAGACCCATAAAACAAAACAAGCCCCCCATCTGTGGCACCTTCTTGGTGAACAGGTACCAAACAGCTGCGAAGGAGCATGCAGGCTGGATCGCGCGAGTCCGGACACTTTCGATTAAAACGTGTCGAACCGCAATTCCTCAGGCCCATGGGTGGCTCTTCAAGCAGTAACTGATCAATAGCTCGATAGAGGACGCCTTTTGCTGGTTTCGTAGACCGGATTAATGACAATAAATCTGAGACCGCGAGCTGTAATATCCATTCGTAGTGCACAACAGTGAGAACACTAGTCACTAAAAGAGTTGCGAAAGTGCAGTCTCCGTTTTTCCAACTGGTGCGAAAGGGTGTTGTTCCCAATGGACTGGAAAAATCTTGAAGCCGATAGAGAACTCACCACCTCAGAAAACTGTAGTAAACGACCGGTGGGCATTTTCGATAACAACAACTTGTCAGGATAGCAAAGTTCTTGTGCCCAAAGCGAAACGCTGCCTAGTAGAAGTTTCTGGGAACATTGTTACCTCAGTGTCTGGTTCATTAGAAGACATCAGCATGGCCTTTTGGTTATCACAAAAATCTTTACCGAGGTCGTCTGCTGTTACCATCTCAACGCATTAGTGAATAAATGACAAATATTTTTGAAGGGTTCTGCCACAGGTAGGACTAAAAATCTTCATGCATCATTTTCAAGCGCGCATCATTTCATTTTCTTTGATGCTCACACCTTAGGTACGTAATCCCCACTTTAGGTGAGGCAGAATAGGGGGACGAGAATACAACCGCTCCTTGGGACAAATTTAATAGACCTGGTTTGTATTGGTGAATTAGGTCGTCTGGTGGAGCGGGTGAGCGCAGGGTTCCTTCCTTATGACATGAGAATGCTCTACAAGGGTGATTCAACCACATTGATTCAGCCATATTACTTGCTGACATTTCACCTCCGTGTAGTGCCAGACTATTATAGTGCTAGTTCACCGAACCTGGCGTCTGGCTATTGAATTAGTAAAATAGTTTAACTAGGGGTTTTCGCTTCCTTTCAGTTACTCTAAGAAGTGGAACATCGGTAAACGCAGATTCCACTCCCATGGTGCAATCAGATCAACAGACTCGCTATAGTCCTTCGAGCAGGCCACTTATATCAGCTGTCCAGACACTGATTTTACAACTGAATGGAACACTCTAATGGTCTAGTGACTTAATGAGATAAACAAACAGCCAATCTATGCCTTGTAAGCAGTTAGTGAGGTTGTGAAGCATCTGTAGGCCTTAGAACGTCTCGAGCTACTACAGCTGCAGTCAACAGATAGCGGAAGAGTGGGGAAAATATAGAAAAGCATAAGAGGAGATGGTGTAGTCAGTTAGTTCGTGCTGAATTAGTCTAATTATCATAAGAAACGGAAAAATGGACAGGTATGCATTGAAGGCGCCACCGGTTATGTGACTGGACCATGTTGCATCAACCGTGGATGAAGTGAGTTCCAGGGAGCCCGGTGTCACGACCATGTAAACCATACCTTTCATATACATTAACGCGTAATTCTCACTCTATATTTTCAGCTCATGTACTACCGTTATTAGACGATTAAAGCGTACATTACGCTCTTCTGTTGTCTTCCTTCTAATCTCAACCTGGAACCCCTCGACTCTCACAACAATTTAATCATCCAATAAAGAAATGGATCATATTCTCCCACTCACGGTTTTTGATGCTGATCCTCACTCATCAGACGGCACGAAACGATGGACACATTGGTTCCGTACCTTCAAAGCTTACATTAACTCAATCAAACCCGAAGGTCTAAATGAATTGGAAACTCTCATACGTCACATTGAGCACAGTGTATGACTCCATTGCAGAATGTAGCGACCACGATTCTGCGATCACCTTACTAGGGAAACTGTATATTCGTCCGAAAAATATCGCGTACGCACGCCACCTACGAACTACCTATAAACAAGAACCCGGTCAAGATGTTGACCAGTTCGTTCAAAAACTGAAGTCACTTGCCGAAGACTGTGAATTCAAAGCAGTATCTGCTACGGAACATACAAACGAAACAGTCCGGGATGCCTTGATAACCGGACTGTAGTCGAATGCCATTCGGGAGAAACTGCTAACGTGGCATAAATCGGACCTTGACAAAGCTCACGAAGCCGTACGAGCTCTCGAACTTGCACAAAAACAATCACAATCATACGTGTACAGCAAATCCGTTGCCTGTTCTGTGTCTACCCCTTCGTTCATTGTTAATCCCAAAGCAAGAGTTTCTGCCGCTACACAACAAACATGTTACTTTTGTGGGAACTCCAAGCACAGTTGTTATAGGTGTCCTGTCAAATAATCAGTGCGCAAAAGCTGTGGGAAAATAGGGCATTTTCATCGCATCTGTAGGTCCAAGACCCCGAAATATCACGTGGGTTCAGCTCAAAACTCCTCAATCTCTTCGTTATTCTGTGCCGCTGCTCCCAATTCCATACATAAAACTACAAGAGATATTTTGATCAACGGCGTTGTTGTCAGAGCTGTTATTGACACCGACAGCTCCAGAAGTTTCGTTGCTTCATCAGTGTTACAAACTTATAACTGGAAACTATTTCCGTACGATTCTGTAATAACAATGGCGTCGACAATACATTCATGTTCCACCAAAGTTTATTGCCTTGTGCCTATTCAGTACAAGAATGCTACATACGAACGGTTCAAACTTCGTGTATTACCGAACCTCTGTGCAGATGTCTTTCTCGGACATGACTTCCTGGGGTCACATGATAAAGTTTAAATTCCATTCGGTGGCCAACGGGGCAACCTAACTTTATGTGGCGTAACATCCGCGAAACTGAAATCTCCATCTTTATTCACTAATCTTGCTGCGAATTACAAACCGATTGCCACGAAATCCCGTCGTCATACACCGGAAGACGAACAAATCATACCAACCGAAGTAGACCGAATGCTCACCGATGGCATAACCGAAGCATCGAATTCTCCATGGAGAGCACAAGTGCTCGAAATGCGCGACACGAACTACAAGGGACGCATGGTCATGGACTACAGCCAGATCATCAATCGCTTCACCTACCTTGACGCTTATCCTTTACCAAGACTGGATCAAATGATTGAAACCATCACACGCTATGCCGTCTACAGTACACTGGACCTACAGAGTGCATATCATCAGGTTCCAATAATCGAGTCAGATAAGCCGTTCACTACATTCAAAGCAGGTGTGAACCCATACCAGTTTCGGCGCGTTCCTTTCGGAGTGGCAAACGGGGTTGCGTGTTCCCAACGAACGTTAAACAATATCATCAAAGCCGAACAGGTGAAAGAGACATTCGCTCACATTCGTAACGTTACTGTATGCCGTAAAACGAGAGATGAACATGACCGTTAGCTTAGGCATTTTCTCCATGTCGCTAAAACATGCAACATTACTTTGAACAACACAAAAAGCAGCTTCGCAACTGAACAGATTACTCTTTTGAGTTACTAGATCTCCAAAAGTATTATAAACCCAGAACACGTGCGCCCTGTAAGAGAACTCCCAATTCCACAAAACGGAAAATCGCAGCAAAGAGCCGTTGGTCCGTTCGCCTACCACTCACAGTGGATATCGGCGTTTTCTGACAAAATTCATCCGTCGATTAAAAACGAAATATTTCCGCTCCCGGAGAGTGTCCGAACAGCATTTGATAACCTTAAGCAAGAATCGGAGAATGTGATGGTCGTTACTGTCGATTACACATCCCTCTCGCCGTCAAAACTGATGCTATGACATCGCTATTGGTGCATCCCTGAGCCAGGGTAACAGGCCGATCGCCTTTTTTCAAGGACTTTGACTGCAAGCGAGAAAAATCATTCTGCTGTCAAAAAAGAAGCATATGCTATCGTCGAGGCGATCTGCAAATGGCGCTACTATTTCCTCGGCAGATATTTTAAACTGATTACAGATCAACGTCCGGTCGGAAATCAACAGAAGGGTAAAATAAAGAATGACAAGATTGAACGGTGGAAAATCGAATTGACAGGGTACAACGACGTCGTCTATAGACCAGGAACGGACAATCACGTAGCTGATGCCGTATCTGATAACCCTTGTGCCAACATTGTTGGGACGGAAAAACTTCAAGAGCTTCACAACATATTATGCCATCCCGGAGTCACGAGATGTGCACATTTTATTCGTTCTAAGAACCTTCATTTTTCAGTCAGCGAAATCCGACGTGTGGTCTCTAGCTGACCCATATGCTCCGAACTCAAACCAAAATTTTGTTACACTTTTCGTGCCCAGCTTATCAAAGTCACACAACTTTTTGAACCACTAAGTATTGACTTTAAAGGCCCATTTCCCTCAAACACTCGTAACCAGTACCTCTTAACAATCGTTGACGAGTGTTCTCGATCCCCTTTTGATTATCCTTGCGCCGATATGTCCTCTTCCGCTGTAATTCGCTGTTTGAGTCAACTGTTTCACTGTTTGGTATGCCTGCTTGCATTCACTCAGATCGCGGTTCTGCGTTCATGTCAATTTAACTCAAACGCTTTTTTTCGATAAAGGCTTTGCCACTAGTCGTGCCGCTGCGTGCAATCCACAGTGTAATGGTCAGGTTGAACGACTTGATGGTACCCTTTGGAAGATCACCCGCCTGGCTCTAAAATCACGAGGCGTGCCTGCCAAACATTGGGAGGTTGTCCTCCTCGATGCTGTCCACTGTATCAGATCCCCGTTACGTACTAGTGTAAGGAAGAAAGCCCTTCGCTGCGGAGTTACGAGAACACACATACTACTCGCATGACTCATCAGTAGTATCCACCGTTACACACCTTCCCCCTTTAAAGGTCGCTTGCATGCCAACGATTTCCATTTGCCTCCGTTAGGTCGGCCCCGGCAGCTTTTCGGGTGTATCATGCCACTTCCGAAGCTGAGTCCCATTTACTCTTTTCGATCCCCGACCGTCTTCAATTGTATAGACGTTCCCCCGGCGGCCGGTAACGACAAACGGACCTTGCCATCGACTGCCCAGCTTCCGCGACCCCAGTCCACTCCTTCCAGGATTCTGATGATCCTTCCACTTGACCTTCGCGCCGATGGGGAATGGTCGTGCCTTTCTACTTGACGTTTTCTGTCTAGTCATTTCCTGAACGGCGGACAAGTTTTCCCGAGCTTTCCTCCCTTGCTCTTCTAGCTCCTCTGGAGACAAGCGTGTTGCCGGCCACAACCCAATTTCCTGATCAACCGGAAGGCGCGGATGTCGACCGTACATCAGCATGAACGGGGGCTTGCTTGTGGTTGGCTGTATGGATGCACGATGAGCGAGCAACACCATTGGCAGGTTCACTTCCCAATCACCTCCTTTGGCAGCTAGCCAATCCTCGATCGTCCGGTTAGACCATTTGTTTGCGATTGGTATGGTGCCGTCCTTAGCCGTCTGATGCCCAGCTTCTGCAAGCAACTCCTAAACTCTTCGCTTTCGAAGCAAGGCCCTTGATCCGTTAG
>SJOL01009519.1:0-11033 GCA_004794785.1 Opisthorchis felineus | reverse complement strand
TCAATCTTTGGGCGATCAGAGCTTGCGGTTTTTTAGGGCCGACGTTTTCTAACTCGTCCTTCCTCGGTGGAAGGAAGCATCACTGCCTCCATAAACATGGACATGCTAGTGGCCTGAGGACAACGCCTTACTGCCTTCACACGCCTATCGCAGAGGACAGTACGACTTTACCTCCAGATCGTTTCGTAAAACGATTACTAGCAGTACAGGGACTCGCTGTCCTTCGTCCGGTTACTCCCGGTTGGCCTTCCTGGCATGGTTGAAACTTTAGGGACTGGGTTTCGGCTAGTATGGCCCGCAGGACCATTACCACACAGAAGTTCGATCACCACGACAAGGTGAAAGCTTTAGATCATGTCAATGATTGATGGTGATGATGATGATAATACTAGATATATAGGTAGTGTCATTATTGGAGTTGGGGAAGGAGAAAGTATATGGAAGGGAAAGAGGGGAGTCATCAGAAGTAGCCCGCTCCCGCTTACCTGCCCTGTCGTACGTACCAACAAGGCGACTCGTCTGATAACGCCGCACAACGGCGGATTTCACATGGCAGTATTTCTGGTTGTAGGAATCATGCTTGTATACGGGATTCGATACTACCTTGGCGCCCAAACCTAAACGGTACAATTAGGGTCTTCAACAAAGCCTTTGCCTCAAAAGCCTGACCTCAAGGTAGCGATGTTTCTGGTGCTCGAAACTGTAGCATCTGGGACCAATGCACCTACGGTACACGGTTTAAAGCTGGTAAATTGATTGACTTTTAGAGAAGCCCCCACATATTTTCCAACTTACAACCCCGGGGACCAGGAGGCTGTGTTGATCAGGCCTCTCGCTATTGGCCAAACTGGTGTGAATGAGTCTGTGTACCATACGGACACCCCTCAATATTGCCCAGTGGGTCAAGGAGGACTGATAAGCCGCCACACCACGGTGAGGTCCAGTCTCTTTGTGAAGGGTGTGAAGCGCATAAAAAGCGGTGCAGCATAGTTATTTAAGTGGTTTAAAATGATTTGTATCCCTATAGGGTTAGAACAACATAAGTAAATGAATCGACCCATGTCACTTTGAAGATTACCTAAAAATCTGGGAAAGCAAACCGGGAGAAAAGGCCATCCCATAGCGAGATATAAAACCAATCTCTCCGTGGATGGAACATCACCGCTAAATCCTACCAAAACAGAGCACATCATTGCAGGATTGCCAACTGCAACCGGACCTCCTTAGTCCGAGACCTAGGGTTCCAGTCTGGTTCGGCCACAAAACAAAAGACAAATCCAAAACGCAAGCTTCTGCACTACAAATGCTCTGAGCCTCTCAAACACGAACCAGGCAAAATGTGAAAAGTTTGCTGTCAGCATTGTCCAGGACACTGTTTCAGTACACGACCTCAACTGTACTTCTGTGCAAAACTGACCAGCAAGGATCTCTGGAGCAAGTTCAGCGAGTGGTTACACGAACAACCTCTGGGCCGCGACAGGTTATTGGTCAGGCAAACGGATGGATATCTGTCCGTCTTACCTTTGTTGGTGCTTAAATGACAGACACCACTCACGCGAGTATTTGTGGCGATACAGTCCTTGTTGAAGCACAGAATCCTGGTTGTATTAGAGGAACTGAACAAGTCACGACTCAAAAAAAAATTCGTCGAGTTTATTACTACTGTTGGGAGCGATTTACACTTGTGAGTTGCTTTCCTGGAAAGTCAGTACATGTGGGATGTGGCATCGGAGCCAAGAACAGCCAGTTTCAGATCATAACCTAGATGTGAGATTGGCTCTTTCTTCTGAGGTGGATGCTAGAAATAGGGATACGTATCTGAACGGAATATCTCAGCATAACTCTACGGAGTCGATGACATGTTAGAGTAAACAGACTGAAGGTAGCACAGTTCTCAGTTTAGTCTGCAAGACGCAGCCGCATGATCATTGATCTGCAAACGCGGATCTATTTCCAACTGTCCACAATCTATAAAGTATTGTTGATAGGCTACCGTGCTGTTTTATGGCATTGAGGTAGCAGTATAGTGCATGTCCTTTTAAAGGATGTCTATGTCCTGTTGTGGCACGTTACGGTCCTCGCCATACCACAGACTGGTGCCATATTTTCAGACAATCAGCAGAAGTGGGCTTCACATACAAGGTCACTGACATACGGAATAAACAGAAAGTGACCTGAGACCGATCCTTGTGGCACCCACTCGATGCAGTTCTCCAGGTTAAAGGCATCCCGTTGACTCGGCTGCGTCAATTTTCTCTCAGTTAAGGAGTGGCGAACCCAAGAAAACAAGTTCATTGCAATCCCGCAACTCGGTCGACGTCCATGGAAATATGCCTATCTCAATCTGATCGCTAGCTTTCAAGGGTTGGCAAGTTGGTGATAAAAGAACGTCTTGTTACGGAACGAAGGTGGTACGGCCTTAGCAGCTACGCCGCAGAAACAAGCCAACCGCATTCTCCTTGAGGGACAGGAACGGGGAACCCACGAATGACCCAATAGTGGTGTCGGAAGTCTACAAAGAACACTATGCAGGACTGTGTTCTGCCCAAGTGACCTCGTCACACCCAATCTTGTCAAGGCGTAACTACGAACGGCCTCTAACCAAATTGGTCTTCACGGAGGAGGACATTCGTCAACTCTTGCACAAGACAAACCCGTTCTGCGCGTTGAGACCAGACGAGGTACATACAAGGATCCTGAAGGAAACGTCGTTCACATAGGCAAAGCATCTCAACCTGGTGTTTCGTCAGACGCTGGACGAAGGTAACCTTCCCTCTGCTTGGAAGGAAGCGATTGTCGCCCCAATCTACAAAACTGGTGACCGTCTGGACCAGAATACATCACGAGGATGGATGCCAAAAAGGATTTGGGTATTTGGCTCTCTTCAAACATGTCCTTCTCCCTACACCATGAGAAATCGGCTCAAAAGGCATTCACTGTTCTACGGATGATTCGGCGCACCTCCCGTATTACTCGCATGGACTTCCAAATACTCTATGGGGCCTACGTCTGACCGCTTCTTGAATAAGCCAACCAAGTTGTCTACTCATGACGCAAGAAGGACGTAACCCTCATTGTGCGTGTCCAACGAGCTGCTACGAAAATGGTTGCCGGCCTTAAATCCGTGGACTATGAAACGCGTCTCGCGGCGCTTGACCTCTTTCCCCTTGAGTATCGCCGCCTCCGTGGAGACCTAATTCTTACTTATGCCCTGCTTGAACAAGGTGTGGCCAACACGTTTTTCACCGTTGAGCCAGCAAACACACGGCGGGGACATCGTAAGAAGATTTTCAAGCTCAGAGCGCACACTTTCATCAGGCAAAATTTTTCTCATTTCGTGTAATAGCTGCGTGGAACAACCTTCCCCCGACGGTTGTCCACGCTGCATTTAGTACCTCGTTCAAAGCACCATTAGACGCTTTCTTATGCGAATCCTCGCACTGGCAAGTTTATTGCCCCGCGCTGAGAACTTAAGGAGCAATGCTACACCCTTTTTTCACTTGTGCCTTTCAGGTGAACGGCAGCCGCTGAACGACTAGAACAAAACCGACCCGGGAAACTTGGGCGAAAACCTTGATCCTGTGTATCAATCGGTGAACCCGTGACCACGCGAAGAAAGGCGAAATTATCAACGACCCACGTGACGAAAGGTTCAACTAGTTGGCGCAATAAAACAACTTTACTGGTTTTAGGGATCCACGACTTAGTTCACTTGACCGATTCGTTTGCCCCGACTTCCCAGGTAGAATTTTTTGTTGCCATGCAGCAATGTTGGTTAACCCCAAATAGACATGTGAGAAATGGGTTGGAGTCCGCACTGTTCCTCCACTCAGCAAGTGTCGGGATGCTGCCGGAGCCGCCCGAGTTTGATCAGAAGAGCGATTAAAAAACAATTACTTATTCCCCCAAATTACTCCTTATGGGTATAGGCGTTGATTCAGTGGGTCCATCGGGTGTGTACATATGTAGGAGGCAGGATCACCTTGGACTTTTATCGGAAGCTCTTCGACGGGTCCTTAGCCGCACAACGCTATCGGCTGCAAAATCTTTGCGAATGGAATAAAACTTTTTACACCAAAATGTTGGATTTTGTTGCGTATGTGCTCAACCCAAAAACTACTCTAATCTATGCCTACGTTTTTGCGCCCCACCAAATTTCATTGTCCACTGAAGCAGGCACACCAGTGGCGAAAAATTCTGTTGGAATAGTTACCTAGCGTCACTGGGACCCCAGGATGCCTAGATGGGCCTCAAAAGTTTGGACTGGTGTTCTGAACTCAATTGCCTATTTGTTTTATTCCATCGGGGACGCTTCGTAGCGTTCGAACACTAAGTTCCATTGTGCGAATACTGAGTGCCCTCTTCGACACTGTTCGCACTTCCGGAGTGCCCGGCCGAACGTAGGGAAAGAGCTGCCCCTCGCCATTGGTGGTGGCTGGTTTGACGGGGTAATTGGTATATAAGTGGGTACAATATCAAGGAAATACAGTTCAATGTGCTAAGTGGCGAGTGAAAATTTTGGACCTGGATAGGTGTCTGGATGTTGAGCTAGTGTGGGTAAGCCTCCAATGAGGTTGGCTGATTGGGTGCCAGAAATGTGTAAGGAGGAATAGGAAGATCAATGACGATCACTCACGAATAAAATATGCTGGTCTAAAGACGTTGTGGGGTGAAAAAATAGCTCATAAACCATTGACACACTACGGAACCTGGGCCAGTATACACCATCTCGGGAGTATTTATTCCCAGCAGTGCCTTTATTCTGACTGTAACATTATGATCATAACTGACGGTACACCGCTCGCCAGCTGGGAATAAACAGTACTATTATTATTACTGAATAAGGGAGGCTTCAGATTGACTAGACGTGGGGTGTAATATGGGACCATTCACGGCACTTTTGGGAAGTTGTAAATTGTTTATGTAAAAATATCAATGGCGGGGTGGACAGTGGGTATGTAAATATGGATAGGTTGGGTATTTGCTGTGTAGGCGAATGTAGATATTAGGAAAGATTTCGGGGGGACAGTCAAGCGGACCTGATTTGGGTCAGAGAGAGGAGACCAGCTCTTCGAAACAGATAATTCGGGGAATATCTGGTTGAGGGTCCCTTTGAATACGTGAACCTTCATGGCACAAGTGCTGACCAAGGTCCCTGTTCCAGAAGGGCACCGCATTGGTGACGGGCCCAGCTTGTATAACCCCCTTGAAAGACTTCGCGTTTGTGATCACGGAGTTTGGTGTTCTGTGCGATGGCGAATTATTTGATGGATTGGCCGTCCTGGAACACAAGGTAGTTATGTGGCACAGCCGTGAATATATGTATTTGAGGGGGTGTTAAATTGAAACATCCGTCTCGGGCGGGCGGGAGGATCCAGCAATTTTAGTCGCCCTGGGCATTTTTCTAGGTTGCCCCATCGGGTTTAAGCCGTGGGTACCACACCTGACTGTAGTGTTCTAAGTGTTAGCAAGCTGTTAGGGTCAATGAATGGGACGCATAGGCACATGAAATCGGCCGGCTGCGCGACCTCGGTGAAAGCTTGGGGGAAACACATGACGGAAAAGTCAGGAAGATCCAGACACTGAAAAGATTGGGCTGTCGCCTGTATCCGTTGGAGGAGTAGGCATGTGGAGACGGGATTTCCGAAAGTCGTATGCGTGGTTTTGTTATTAATGATCAGCGAAGAGTGAAAATGGGCTCATAATGGGCGGGACTCACTGGCCGTATGTAAGATGGCTGGGTCGTTTCGCCAAAACTTCGGATCAGCTGCGCGTGGATGGCAACAAAAATATCAGAGATTTAGAGCACTAGCACTACCTCCACATCGAACCCATCCTTTATACCTGACTTCCCAGTGACACCAGTGGGCCTACTTTGCTTCCATATAATCCATATTTTTCAGACAAAACTTGACATTTGTCTCCACTTCAAGTTTTTCGATCTCCATCTCTGTTCTTGCTTTTTGTGAACCTGGTCATTTTCTAAACTGGCCAAGGTCACCTATTGCCAGCAACCGTTTTTAGTTTTAGTTCAATTCGACTGGCTTCATCATTGGACTAGTCGTATTTCATGCCCCATTGTTACAGATTTTGGTTTACACAACTACGGTGACTTTCTACATAACTGACCTACATAACTGACCTAAATCCCACTATTACTGTTCAACTGCCACCATCTTCTGGTGCTCTTGATGGCACTGTTACAAGAGATTACTCTACCCAGCCTGTAACTCTTTGCCCGCGGAGCCCCGCAGCCTGAACCGCCACCCAATCGCTGTCTCCATACCAACCACGGTACGTCCCAGCATCTTATCTGCACACACCTTTAACTGCTCCTACCTCACCCACCAATTCGATAACTCCCGACTGCCCTGTCCCTAGTCCCTTCCATACTGACCTCCCCGGACTTACCAAATTTTTACTAGCCACCCTACTCGCCTCCTCTGACCCCGCTAGTAACATTCCTGTCCTTCTAATCAACACCGGCTCTCTTACCTAAATTGCACTACATCCAAGCTATCTCCACTATAGCTTATCCAACATTCATATGCATTCATATGCGCAATTGAGACGTGGCTCTCTCCTAGCACGCCTGATGCCCTTATTTCCCTTCCGGGATACACTATCTTCCGTTCCGATCGTTCCCGCCGCCGTGGTGGTGGTTGCCCCATATACTCCAGAACTGAAATGGAAGTCTCCCTCATTGACGATCCACTGCTTTCGGACACTCCAGACACTGTTTGGCTTTCTGTCTGTCGGGCTAACCTGCCGTTCATCCTCGGGTGTTTATACATGCGTCCCCCACATTCAGCTAGCTCGGTTAACTAACTATCCACGCTTCTTTCCCATACCCAAGCTCTACCTCACCCAAACAAATTAATCGTTGGTGATCACAACCTTCCTGAGATCTCCTGGTCCCAACAAAAATCCTCTTTGCGCCTTTCGCCACTGCTTGCCCAACTTGATGTCGAAGGCTGGTCCCAGCTCGCAAGGCAACCAACACGCGGTCCCCACACCCTGGACATTGCCTTGTCAATGGTTATCTGTGTCTTACCGCTGCAGCCGGCCCGAAGTTCCCTGATAGCGATCATCGTATTGTCACTTGCAGCTGGACAAGTACTCAACCTCCTCCTCCCCCTCCCCCTTAAGCTCATTCTCCCTTTCCCCTAGCATCCTTGAAGCTTTTGCAGTCTCGTTGCGCCACAAAACCTGGGACAAGTACTTCCTCTCTCTTGACACGCAAAGCGTGGCCAACATTTTTTACGGCAGCGTACTATCATCACTATGTCTAGCTGCCCCCACAAGAGCTTCCTATGTCTCTGGTTGTCGTTCAGCCAGACGATTATCCGCTCTAGGCCATAAACTTAAGGAGTATCGTAGGCTCTTCCGCGAATCCCATGAACTCACACTCCTTATTCTAATCAACAAACTCATGACTGAGATTACCATGGCCAAAATAGCTCTTGAAAGGCGCAAGAAATCTACCGCCGTAGCTCATTCTCTTCAATCTAAGATGCTGGGGCGCTTCTTTCACAGGCGCTGCTTCTCTAATTCATCTGCAATTTCAAATATTGTGGCCGCTGACGGGAAGCCCTTTTCTGACCCTGCTGATTTTGTAGAATCCCTAGACTCTTATTTCGCCAGCTGCTATGTTTCCTCCGCATCGACCCTATCTACTCATTGCTCCACTCTTGGTTCCGAATCGATCACATCTGTTGACAAGAAAAGCCCCATCTTCTGCACATTCTCAGTTACTTTGTCTGACTTAACATCCTCACTCGTTCGCCTCAGAGACTTCAGTTTCCCAGGCACTGACGGTATCCCTTTACTCACCCTAAAAGCTGGTAGCCAGGACATTCCCACCCTCATCCTTAACCTCTTCAATATCTCCCTTATCACTGGCACATTTCCAAGTCAGTGGAGGCACTCCACCATTGCACCACACTATATGTCAGGCCCACGAACTGCTCCAGCTAGCTATCGTGGCATCCACCATACCTGCTTGCTCTCCCGTACCATTGAGCGTCAAAGCAAAGTCCCCGTCATGGGTTACCTGCTCACCACCAAGAAGCTTAACAATCGGCAGTATGGGTTTATTACACGGCGGTCAGCTACCACATGTCATATTTTGTCCGCCTACGATGTCGGGCTGAGTATTATTCTTATCTGTCTTGATATTCGCAAGGCGTTTGACCAAGTCCCCTACGATGCACTCCTCAACGAATTACGATCTACGGGAATTGGTGGCTCGCTACTGCGATGGCTCACTTCTTGCCTAACTGGGAGAACGCAGGTCACCAAAATCGGGGGTCTCTCCTCATCACTGCTTCCCATCACCAGTGGAGTTATTCAGGGTAACGTGCTTGGCTCCCCACTTTTCTTACTATATTACTAATGTCACTGATTCGATCACTCATGGATCCCCTTTTCTGTTCGCCGATGATAGTAAGATAACCTACACGTGTAAGCCCAGTGACTCGGTTTCTACTCTTGCTAACATTCAGTCTTATCCGAATTCCTTATTCCTCTGGTCCTATAACTCCTGTCTTTCTTTCGCCGTTCCAAAATGCCAAGCCCTCTCACATCGATTCCAGGTTCCTCCTGGGATGCTTGTTATCAATGGACTCTCGATTCCTACTCTCCCCGAAGTGAGAGACCTAGGTCTTAGGTATTCCTGTGCGTTTACTTTTTCCCAACGTGCTTGGCACAGAGTGGCTAAAGCCCGCAAGCTCTGCGCCTTCATTCGCCGATTATTCCACAATAAGTCATGTTTAATTACCATCTTTAAACAGTTTGAAACACCCATTCTTGAACCCAGCTCTGAATTCTCTTCACGGTACTCGCAGGCGTGCCGGAATGCAGTGGAAAACTTTCAGCGTCCGTTCACTAAGTCCTTGTTTCCGGCTTCATCCACGCTGCCGTATCGTCCTCGTTGTTTGGCACTTGGGCTGGATCCTTTATGGCGGAGGCGCATTAGGTTGAACCTGGGCCTTCTGCATCGCCTAATCTAAAGAAGGGCTTACATAGCAAACTGCCGTCCTGAATTTTCTTCCTGCCCTCCCTACAATATCCGCAACTCCGGATTTTTGCTCCCATTGTCGACCTGTCGAACCGTCTTTGGACAAAACTTTTTCCTTTGCCTGTATTCTAAACTATGGAATAAGCTCCCCTCCCATATCCGTACTATGTCATCTCATGTAGGCTTTCGAAGGATTCACGAGTCCTACCTTTCTGTTGAGGGAGTCCAGCATCTTTTCGTGCCACAGCTTACACTGAGCACTTTCTTTGAAACAGGCCCTAAACCCTTCTAATTTGCGCCCTCACACCAACTGTCCTATTACTTGGTCCCAGCATGTACATTTACCAGGTTGAACCCCCTAGCGTTAACCCTCAAGTGAGACAACTACTCCCCCAAGTGTTCTTGCCCATAAACCACCATAGTATCTATCTCTTATGCAGACGTTCACCTCCTGGGACTGCATATGCACCTGCTCTCGGAAGCGTAGTTGTGTTGCAGAGAGTGTCTTGCGCCTACCACCGTAACTGTTTTCATGCCCGCCTTCACTGACCTCGCTGTATTTTTTTAACCCCGGCCTTAAGCTTCCATGCCCAGCCAACCTATTCCTAGTTCTTTCAAGCCTGGTCCCATCCCTGCAAAACTTGGTCAGCTCTAGTTAATGTCTGGTGCTTTGCTTTCACTAGATTTAATTAACCCTGGCCAAATCAAAGCTTTGTTTCTCATTGTTCAGAGCCATTCCGCACCCTCCGATCACGTGCAGTGTACGCACATCAAATAGCGGGTCTCAATGAAACACTTGTTTGGTTCCACAGCCCGCTCGCTCAGACATACACATAACACTATGATGCGCCTCTACTTGACATGGCGGTTCACACCAATGCTTCGTCGCCGTTTAGCCCTAGTACATAGGCTCTGAACATCTCCATTCTACTCTCATGGCCAAAAAGTTAGCTGCCGTTTCATTTGCCTCCGCGACTGGCCTCTCCCAGTGGCCGTTTGAAGTTTGCTTGTTCGAAATGACTGAGCTGTTTTATTGGCCTGGCTTCTCCCCCGACCGGATAAACTATGTGGTGACTGGTGTTAATTATGAATGCACAAACCGAAATTATGACTGCTTGGTGGCTTGTCACCTTGCAGATCTGGTAGCATGCACGAGGGATGAAAACCTTGTGTGGTGGACGGGTACGCCCTGCCGAGATCGTCGCCCTGTTGCACCCCGTTGCACCATGGTGCGTTCGTGTACCTGCCACCCCTCCAGTGGCAAGGGTGCATCGCCCATCGCCGGTGGTTCTGAGCCTGGCCTTTACTTCGTGAAAATCATAAAAGGGCACCGTTGTCGTTTGTCTGTATCTGGAATGGACTTGTCACGGTTGTCACTTGTCTGGCAACACCAAGAAATACAAGAGAACGACAGCAGTCCTTTAGTTTTTTTTAAATATCCACGGGTAGCCTGGAGGTACTGTGCGAGGCTCACGGCTAACATGGATGTGCAAGGCGTGGCCACCTACGTCTTAGTTGGGTTGCACCACCCCAAGTCCACTTCATCATCCAGATATAACACACACGTTGTTCACTTTTGTTCTCTGAAGCAATCATATACACATAAAACGTAAATCCTTCACTATTTCCTGATTACCAGCAGTCACAACTAGCACCTAATGGCTGTCTTTTGCCATGCATCATTCGTTTCTTGGAGCTGACAGCAGTGGCTCCGTGACAGGCGACCCATACTCTTACCTACCTGTTGAGTTGACGTAGTGGATTCCAGTTAAATTACGGTTCTTACCTACCAGCCTGGAAGCTGTTGCTCAACCGCTTATTATTTGCATGCTGTCCCTGTTTACATCTGCACAACAGAGACTCTGTGATTGAAATTTTGGTTTGCTGAGATAAAAACTACTGCCATGTAATCGCCAGTTCCAACTCGTCCAACGGCTAGCCCCCCTGCTTCAGCGGCTAGGTCCTTACCTTCCCAAAATTAGGCACCTACTATGGCCCAGCTAGTACTTGGTCT